>CM063605.1:10006128-10606128 GCA_032356905.1 Salix exigua
AGAGCCCCAGTTAGCAGGGAGTTCATTAATGCTATGCACCAGTCAAGGCTAGATTAGCGATGGAGTGTATATTCATAATTAGTGATAGAGAAATCGGCCTCATCTGATCTTAATTGATTAGAATCTGTTTTAGTTTTGGCTAATGGTGACAGAAGCACTGAATAATATGAGGAACGTATAAAGATTTTTATTGTTTTGACTGGGAAAATTGTGATTCGTATTTTAGAGATAGAATATCTTATCTTCATCTTTATTTTTTTGTTATGCTTCCTTTTATCTAATTCAGTCATAGTCTTGTAAAATTCAGTGCTGGATTTAATGAAGAATGAACAAGTGCATGCTATCATAGGGCCTCTAACGTCATCGCAAGCTAAGTTTGTAATAGAGCTTGGAGGAAAAGCAGAGGTCCCGATTGTTTCTTTCTCAGCCACCAGCCCAACTCTTTCTGCAACTCGAAGCAAATATTTTGTCCGGACAGCTCAGGATGATTCTTCTCAAGTGAAAGCAATAGCCAGCATTGTCCAGGCTTATGGTTGGCGGGAGATTGTACCAATCTATGAAGACACCGAATATGGAAATGGTTTGGTTCCATTTTTGCTAGAAGCCTTTCAAGAGATCGACACTCGAGTCCCTTATGGAAGTAGAATTCCTCTGTATTTCAATGACACTCAAATCATGAGGGAGCTCAATAAACTGAAGGAGATGCAGAAGAGTATATTTCTAGTGCACATGTCATCCTTCCTCGGGTCCAGGTTGTTCTTGCTTGCCAAGGATGCAGGAATGATGAGCGAAGGATATGCATGGATCGTGACAGATGGATTATCCGCCCTCTTAGATCCTGTAGGTTATGAAATCATGGATTCGATGCAAGGTGTGTTGGGTGTAAAGCCACATATACCAACTTCAACGAAACTTGAAAGCTTTAAATCAAGATGGAGAAAGAATTTCACCACAAGCAAACCACAAATCAAGATGAATGAATTGAACCTTTTCGGTTTGTGGGCATATGATACAGTTTGGGCAATTGCAATGGCTGTGGAAAAGGCTGGTATTGTGCATTCTGGATACGTAAGGCCGAATACTAGTGAAAGCACAGTTGACATTGCTGGCTTGGGAAAATCTGAAATGGGGCCAAGGCTCCTACGCTCCATATTAAGCACAAGATTTCAAGGCCTAAGTGGGGAGTTCCATTTGGTTGGTGGAGAAATGGTACCTTCAGCATATGAAATAATCAATGTGATCGGAAAAGCAGAGAGAGTCATTGGATATTGGACTCCAGAGAGAGGGCTCTCACGAAACTTGTCTACTGAAGGTAGAATAGCATATTCAACTTCCAAAAACAAACTGAAGGAGCCAATTTGGCCGGGAGACACAACCCAGCAGCCAAAGAGGTTGAGGATTGGGGTTCCACTGAAAACTGGTTTTAATGAGTTTATCAAAGTGCAATGGAATCCTGAAGATGATAAACCAGTTGTTTCAGGTTTCACTCCAGATGTTTTCCTCTCAGTGGTCGAAGCATTACCATTCCCCCTTCCATATGAGTTCATTCCCTTCGTCAACAAAGATAAGAAAAGTGCTGGGACTTACAATGACCTTCTTGACCAAATCCAACTAAAGGTTGGTTTTATGCTACTTCTGTTTTTTCCTGCATGAAAAATCGAAATTCTGGAGAAGATGAAGTTTTCTTCATTAATTGTCTTGCAGAGAATTGATGCAGTGGTGGGAGATGTAACAATAATTGCCAATCGCTCTTTATATGTTGATTTTACGTTGCCTTATTCAGAATCAGGCATCACAATGGTAGTTTTGACAAAACGTGATGAGAGGGAAAACATGTGGATTTTCTTGAAGCCCCTAAGCCTGGAGCTTTGGTTAACAACTGGAATAGCTTTCATCTTCACTGGCTTAGTGGTGTGGGTGCTCGAACACCGTGAAAACAAAGTGTTCAGGGGAAAACCAGGGCAACAACTTGGCACAACGTTATGGTTCTCCTTTTCAACCCTCTTCTTTGCACACAGTAATTTCTCTTCTAACTTAATTACACTATTTTTCCATTTCTTGATTTTCTGACAAGTGCAAGTTCATGTCGTTATAGAGCAGAATTTGTTTATTTTTCCAGGGGAGAAGGTGGTGAATAACTGGACAAGATTTGTATTGATCATATGGATATTTGTGGTTCTAATCATATCACAGAGTTACACTGCTAGCTTAGCCTCAATGTTGACAGTAAAGCGGCTGCAGCCTACATTTGTTGATGTCAAAGAGATCAGAAAGAATGGTTACTTCGTAGGACACCAGAAGAATTCTTTTGTGAAAGATTTCCTCGTAAAAGATTTGAACTTCAATGCCAACATGTTGAAGGAATATGACACTCCAGAAGAGTATAATGATGCATTGTCTATTGGAATCCGCAGTGGTGGTGTAGCTGCTATCTTTGCTGAAATTCCCTACGTTAAACTCTTTCTAGCAAAGCATTGCAACAAATTCCAAATGGTAGGGCCAACCTACAAAACCGATGGATTTGGCTTTGTGAGTCTCACTCTCTCTGTCTGTCTCTCACATGCAATTCCTCAGCATATTTGTTTGGCAAACGTTAGCTAGCTCCTTAAGCAAAGATCTGAACTGCTCAATTCTTGCAAGTGACCATTATATCTTTCCAGATGTCATTATAAACAATAGGATTTTGTTTTGATAACAGGCATTTCCCCTCCAATCCCCACTGGTTCCTTATGTTTCAAGGGCAATCTTGAAAGTCACACAAGATAAAGATAAAATGGAAGAATTTGAACGAAGGAACTTTGGTAGGGAAACCACTTGCTTAGATCAAGCTTCCATGGTAACTTCTGGTGGTCTTAGTTTACCCAGCTTCGGAGGCCTATTCATCATCACAGGAGTTGCTTCCATGTCTGCACTTCTGATATATGTCACAAAGTTCCTTTACATTCATTGGCCTGCTTCGAACACCATGGATCAAGAAAGACCCTTTTACATGAGAATTCTTGAATTGGCAAAGCGTTTTGACAAGGAAGATCCATCAGCTCATCATCTTAATAGAGCTGGGTCAAGTGTTCACCCTGTACCAAGTGTTGAAATAGTTGGAGCTTCACCTAATATCGATGATGCACATGGCCATTCAAGTACTTCCATCGAAGGATTTGGAGACATCATTGTAGATCAAGACCACGATAATCATACCCCAGGGAGCGGTGCTGCGAACCCCGAAGCCCCCCACACACCGTAGGCACTGCATCCTTTATTTTTAGGGAAGTTATAATGCTAATTTCCGCTGGCAGTAGTGGGCTCTAGCTGGTGCTAATAGTTACATTCACAAACCACAGATTGAAGATATGTTTATGGTAATGTTACTTAATTAGGAATAAAAACTCTTGGTATCTAATGAAGTACCAAGATCCTCTCTTTTTTTAGTTACTATAACCAAAATTCTCCATGACTAATGACACATTGTAATCTTCTAGCCATTCATCCGATCCCAGATATGCTATTGAATTGGTTATAGCTCATTTCAAGTTCTTCGCCAAAGCTGTTTAACTTCAAGAGGTGTTATTAATTTGGTGTATTGATGGTTTAAAAGTTCTCATTAGCAGGTTTCACTAAGTTTTCCTTACAAAAGCATCCCATATTTCATTTCGACTGTCTGATTTGGACGATGATTTGTGCTGTGTTTTCTCATTATCTATGTTAGCAAGGTAGCTTTTTTCTGTGCTGGTTTTCCTGATGCCAAGGCTGGTTCTGTCGTAATTCTTCAAAGCAGAGTTAATGTCCTTCATACTTGTGTTTTTTCTGCGTTTGCATTAGTTAACGTTGCTGGGGATAAGGATATGTGCTGCCTGATTGAATTGACTTTCATTACTGATAATAGAAGTATACAGAAATTTGTATTAATTTTTTTTTTCTATGTTCATCAACAAGGATGAATGTTCATTCTGAAATAGTTATCCTCCGAGAACAAAACCAAAAAAATCCTGCCGCTATGGCAGGTATGATTTCTGTTTATCCCCACCTTGGATCGCTCTATTTCTCAGGAATAGATTCAATTTGTGTGTTGACGAAGACAGCATCCTACGCATCAGCTCTTTCTTCTTCTCCTGATCAAGAACGTTTTTGCTGGTAGTCGTCCCTGCTGCTGTTGGATGTTTAGAAGAATAATATTTCTGATTAAAGAGGATGAAGGCGTCGTTGCCAGGCAGTCTGCTACTTGGAAGAACAAATTCTCGAATTCTCCTTGGCTTTGAAAACCTCGTGAAGCTTCTCTTCTTGCATGGCTGCTGATTTCGTGATCCTGTGTGCCCCCCTGACCACACGCAGCACGGCCCCTCCGTTTCATTGCGCTCTTCCATGAACATTAATGGAGTTGATGTTTTCGCTTTAATTCTAACATCCTCGGCAAACAGGAGATCATCACGGCTGCATAAAGTGTAAATCGGCCTAATCATACCATTCTGGAATATATCTTCTGCGGATATCAATGGTCCTGAAGGATTTGCGCATACGAAACTAAACTCTTCCTCCTCCTCCTCTTCTTGATCTCTTACTTCTGGTGGTAGACGAGGATTCTCGTCGTTTAAAAGCTGATCTTTATGGCAGCAATTGTTTTGTGGGGATCTCTCCTGCCGATGATCTTCGGTTACTTTCAATTTTTGGCTGAAATCTTCCGTCAAACTGTCCATCATTTCTGTGTATTCGGTTGCACTACAGATAGAATCAATGGAGCTTTCATTCTCACCCGAACTCCCCTGCATTTCTCAGCCACTCCAAATTCAACGCTGGGATGGCACTTGTGTGATCAATCATAAAGAGAGCTGTTTGCCTGATTGGCTGGCTGACTGGCATGGATGGAACAAGTTTTCTTGTGTTTGTTGTGGCCAAATCATTTTTAGTATATATTGAGTGCTATTTTTTTTGTAGGAATCCCGAAATATCGGTGGTACAGATCAAACTGTTCAGGAAAATAACATAAGCAATGGCTTCTGGGTCATCTTTATGAAGAAGACATGTAGCTGCTATGTGACTCTAGCTAGGAAGAGTCCTCAAATTTATTGGTTAATATAATTATGAATCTATTTTATTAAATATATACATCAAATTTTAATTTAATGATTAAATAAAAACCACAATGTTGTTAATAACACTTAAATAATTTCTTATGTTAAAACTTTAGCCTAATTCATAATATAGCACCAACAATTATCTAATAACAAGTGGAGAGACCCATGTACAATCTAAAATTCAGAATAAGAATTATTTTTCAACCTCATACTTTTCTCCACTTCCTCTATTGTTCCTATAATATATTTTAATAATTTCTTTGTTTACCTAAAACTTGTTTTCTTTGCATTCCAATCCCTGAGTGAGACAAAGTGGAGAGATAGAGAGTTATCTAGAAATAGAGAGGAGAGAGTTGTAAGTTGACATTGATTTTGAACACGAAAAGGATTGATTTTGATGGCAACGAGTTTCAATCATCTACATGAGTTTTAATTAGGTGTTCTTAGCCTTCACCCTGCTTGATATGGTAGAATGGGGCTCGAAAAGTGTTATCAATCCAGACTTTTTTTATTTATTTTTCTTCAACCTGTTTTATTTGATGTCATGAATGGATTTCTTTTAGGGTTTTAGATGTTTCTTGTCAAAATGATTGAAAAGATAGATGTTGGATGAAAAATGATGATCGGAATCTGAGCAGCAAACGACATGTCATTTGCTTATTTTTTTATATAAAAAAAAACATTATTAGCCCTTTATATATAAAAAATAATACAAAACAATACCAACAAGCATGGATCAGGGATGGGAGGCCCATCGACCTAGACTTTGTTTCTAGAGGCCGAGGAGGCCACACTTTAACGTCTCATTTTTGTTTGTTTTTTTTTAAAAAAAAATATTTTATGATTTTAGATTTAAACTAGTTAATTACCCGCACTACGTTGCGGGATGAACAAATATTTTTTTATAATTATTGAGATTTGAAATAATTAATAGATCTTGCTAGTTTAAAAATAAAATATAACATTTATACATGCAAGATTTAATATAATGAAACACATCAACATACTCTATTATAACAACAACAACATTGAAGACTTAACATCTAAAAATATTATTACTATTATTGCTAAAACAATAAAAATTATTAAATTATTCTAAGGAGAAAATATTTGAAAACATTAATAAAAGAGAAAGTAAGAAAAAAACTAAAATTATTATTGTTATTACATGAATAATAGAAAAATAAATTCAATAAAAGAATAAAAAAAAACCTAAGAACTTAACAAAAAAACAATTATTAGCTAAAAAAATCATTTGACGTGAAAATATAAAAAACTAAAATAAAAAACAAAGGAAAAAATAAATATCAATTTTCAAATGATCATAAAGAAAAACTTAAATTTAAAAAAAAAATTAAAAAAAGTTATCTCGAGAAAAGAGAAAATAATAAAAATTAAAAACCAAAACTAAAGGCACATATATATAAATTAAGAACTATAAACAATTAAAGAAATAAAAATAAAAAATTAAAATTATAAGATCCGGAAAAAAAAATATACTATCACTTTTCAATCAAATGAAAAAAATAAAAAAAATAAAGTATAACACCTATATGTGCTAGGTTTAATATAATAAAATATCAAAACACCCTATTATAACAACATGGACATTGAAACCTTAACATCTAAAAATATTATTAAAATAATAAAAATTATTAAATTGTCCCGAAAAAAATCAAAAACATTAACAAAAAAGAAAGCAACAAAAAAGCTAAAATTATTATTATTATTATTATTATTATTATTAATAAAGGGGGGAATTTCAATCCAAAAAAAAAGGTCAACAACTTTAGCAAAACATCAAACACAAAATTAAATTAAAATAAAATTATTAGCTAAAAAATCATTTATGTGAAAATAATAAAAAAAACAACCAAAAGAAAAAAAAAAGTTAAAATGAAAAAAAAATGAAAAAGAAAAAAGAAAAAAAATAAGTTAAAAAAAAAAGAAAAAACGAAAAAAGAAAAAAAGTTAAAAAACAAAAAACAAAAAAAAACAAAAAAGAAACGAAAGAAGAAAAATGAAAATACAATCAGGCGCGCTAGAGGTCGAACCCCTTCCCTCTAGCTTGCCCTTATGTGTTTTATCCACTAAGCTACAACTGCCTTTTGATATATCGCTGTCATAAAGTAAATAAAAACCTGAAACAATGCAAACCGCATCAAACCAACTTGAAAACTGAGCAACACTATTACAATCCACAGTAATTCTCCTCACATGCTACAGTAACTGAACCTGACCTCTTTTAGTATATTAGATAATAAATTATTTATCCATCATTGAATCTCTAGTTATTTTTCAAACTATCATTCATTGCTTGGTGTGATGCGTTAAGAGTTTCCATAGTGTCTACCTTTGCCTTGAAAAATTTAGAAATTTACTCTTGGAGTTGACTTTTCATAACTCGTGATGAGTTCAATAAATGATTAAACATTCTTGGGACATTCCTAAATGTTGTGAATGGTTGACTTTCTTTGTTGTTTTATTTTATCAAGACTTTTTTTCTTCCTGTTTTTAACACCTCGAAAGTCGAAACTATAGATTAGACCCGGTTTGATAATATTCACCTAGTATCCATCTCCTTCCTTGATCCTTTACTACTCTTAGTAATGGAAACTCTGTCTGTCTCTAATGATAGAGATTAGAGACCCTACAACTCTTGGCAAAATCCATGACTCGTGACTAGAGAAACAAGAAATGCGATTGGAGGGAGGATTTTCTGTATGAAATTACAAATTTGTACTTGATGACACACATACTATTTATGACTTATTTCAACCATGTTGATCATGGGGATAAACTGCCTGATTTTTCTCCTAACAAATGCTGAGAGGGATTCTTGATCTACATATAAATATAATAAATATAACTCGTGTACCCCGTCTACAATCATCTGTGACTTCGTTGATAAAATCGATGAAACAGAACAAGCTCATCTGATCATGGAGGAAGTTTCAAGACATAGTTAACTTCTTTTGCATTCCCTCAACCGCAGAGAGATGGAAGGTATTGCGGTGACCTGACAAAACAGAGTAAAAGAAACACGAAGTTGTATGGACGAGCATTTATCAATTAATTATCGAAGTCAATAACCAACACCACCAGCTTCTTTTACTTACAAATCCACAATAAAGCACCAGCTAAACAGTCTCACGCAGTGAGTGCAGGATCTTTCCAAAACTAGGAGGAGAAAAATTATTGACAATCAATGAATTTGATCTAATGGGTTTCGAATAGCTAGTAATTTGACAAATAATACAATATACAAAGCCTGATGGATGAACACAAAGTTTGGTAGTGGTTTCAGCCCCAAGGAACAGACCCTCTTGAAGGATACCAACCTAAACCAAAGGCCACCCAATTAGCCTAATCTCCATTAACCATGAGAGAATGAAAAGGCACTCTCTTAATTTCTACAAATGATGAGTAATCCTTGCTCATGGGTTGCTTCCAGGGCTCGCCATCCATCTGCATGAACGCGTCTTTCCATTCTCCACCCCTTACTTCCAATCGAATGGCTGCAGCCTGAAAGATACCAGCACACACACAACTTATGAAAAACTTTGACGGTGTGGCAGGGAAGACTCCGGGGTATTTGTATTTCAAAAATATTTTTGATTTTAATTACAATTTTTTAGTATTTTTAAATCATTTTGATGTGTTGATATCGAAAAAAAATTAAAAAAAAAACATTATTCTGATAATTTCAGATTGTTAGGAACCCTCTTAATTGAGGTTTGAATAAAAACTCATACTGGAAATTATTTTAAATGTCAAGAATTAAATTCCAAGTGGAATTTAATCTCTAAAAATAGTACAAAAGTAAAAAAAAAAAAAAAAAGCATCCCCTCTAATGATTACACTAAAGAGGAGAAATTAATATTAAAATTAGCTTCCTTAAAATACTCATTTATCCATTTCTTTTATGAGACTTTTACAGGTATACAATTGAGGTAACAAGGTTAATATAGAAAACAGAATGAAATGAATTTTCTTTCATGTGATTTTAACTTATTTAGCAATTAAATTCAAATTAAACACCATAATTGAATTCAATTGTAGTAGAAAATTTGGTTTCAAATAGCATGTTTAAGCATTCACTAAATTTATCAAGTTTCAATTGACTGCAATACCTGGGCTATGTGTTTGGCAGAGATGAGTTCAACCATGACGAATGATGCATGCCATCCTTGCTTTAAGCCAAAAATTTCTAGGAGGCCATCATCAACATGGGCCTCCACAAAGCCTTTCTGGAAAATAAACAAAAAAAAATTATATAAATGATAAATCATTCTTGGGAATCATAAAACTAAGCAAGCATAATTTTAGCCAACCACAAGAACAAGTTTCAATTATCTCCAAGGTTATGTTTGGTTCGGGGTAATGGCGTTATATATTTCAAGGTTCAAGGGTAATGTTAAGGTAGATTATTGTAAAAAATCAAAAGAGGGGGATTTTTAAGGGGTTAAAAATTGCTCCCCAAATGGTGCAAATTGGGTGACATATTTAACCTTGGAGAGGGAGAGGTAAAATATTTTCAAGGGAGAAAAACTTGTCTTTTTTACTTTTTTTACTCTCTTCCTAAAACTTATATAACCCATTTCCCCCTCTTTTACTTTCCCCTTGCTGGTGGAATCTTCAAGTATGCATTATTTATATTTAATTTTAATTGGCCCCATCATTACATTTGTTTTTTGAACCTCATAGCAACAACTTTTAATAAAAGCTCCCTTTTACACCCACATTCGCAGCTTCAAAATTACTGGTATAATAATTACTCTTGTAAAAATTTATCACCGTTTTTTACTTTGTGACCTTTCAACAAAAGGTAATCCAAGTCATAGAATCACAGGTGTCATATGGCACATAACAAAATCTATAGAACAAAATGATTAGTGGGAATAATAATCTCAGATAACAGATATGTGATACCTTTTCCAAATACTCTGGTTTTGGGCTACCCCATGGATTTCTCCCACTTGCATAACTGTGAAGATTTAAAGCAACGATTGCCCTCACACTGGAAGAAAGAACATATTAGAGTTAATTATAACCAAATAGCATACAAAGGATAAAAGAACGAGGAGCTGTATGTTTGATGTCATGGAGTAAGGTTAGTAAAATATCTCCAGCAACAGAAAAAAAAGAAACAAAAGAAAAATTTGGGTCAGACAAAATACTTGCATGTGTTTATGAAATGGAGTTGGCTGATACAAAAAAGATAGTGCCCTGAAGCATCTAGTTACTTTAATCATTAAGTATCTGAACAGAAATTGCATCAATCACACTCTTACCTTTTAGGAACAGGTATCTGCTCCCATTCTGAGCAATTGACTTTCTTAACATGCATCCTGATGATATTCTTGAGTCCCCTGCAGCCATTAAATGTTACATCATCATGTAAATGATCAAGGCAACATGTTGTCATAAAATTTAGAAACGAACATTAACACTGCATAAAGAAAAATCCATAAAAAATGAATAAAGTAAAATGAGAAACTAGCTTGTATACAGTCAAAAATATTTTATAAGGAGATTCCATAAAAGATGAAAAAATAAAATAAAAAAGTATATAAACAAGAAAAAAAACTTGTATACAGTCAAATATATTAGATAAGACAATAAGAAAATCTAACTTTTATATAGTCAAATAAAAAGATAATAATAATAATAATAATAATGAGAAGGAGAAGAATCAAATATCCAATGCATGACCATTTCAGCAACTACTATTTAAAATGAAAATCTTTGTCACCCATATTTCCAAAGGAACTGCTGTGAGGCAGTACTAATGGTTGCACATGAAAAATGTAGAAATATATGAAGGAAAATAGAGTTATGAAATTACTGATAAGGTTAGCATCGAATGAGATTTAGAAACAGTGGTCAAATATTGCAAGAGAACATTTTTTAGCGAAACAAAAGTTTTTCAGAGTATATTCCTCGTGTTAATAAACAAAAAAAAGAAAAAAAAAAGCACCACGACAAATTGAGCTATAATCCTAGTTACAAGGTTAAATTAAGCTATAATCCTAGTAACAAGGTCGTTACCTAGTTGCAGTCCCATAGTAGTGGGATTCTGGGTGTTAGCATATGGAGACAGTCCTACCCTTCAGCATTTTTGCATGAAGTGACTGCTCTCAAGAACTCAGACTTGCACCTTTGAGGTTGCAAGCCATGATATTTTACAAACTAAGCAGTGAATCCAACCATTATTCTAGTCATTAAGTATCAGAACAGCGAAGAGAAACAAAAGATGTTCAGAATAAATGGTATAAAACCAACTTAAGTTCTGATATGTCTAACCTCAAACTTGGATCACTTATGCAAGGTGTGAGGAACCAACCCTGAGTGCAGGTGTATCCAGAGTAGATCAACTGCAACAACAGATCAAACACAGTACGGTATCAATATTACTAAAAACTATTGAACCCGAGACAGGGCTTTAGAAGTTTAATAAATATGATGACTCATCGACATGCTAAAAGAACATCTGCTTCACTAATCACAGTGGAAATAATGTTAAAAGTTAAGCACACTCAATGTATCAGCTATATTGATTGATGTGGTGCTACAACTCCCAACCCTAATTAAAGCTACTTTAGCCACCAAATAAGAAACAATAAACACTAAAACCTTGAATAATCATAAAAACTAAGCAATCAAGTATTATCCTAGAGGTCATTATTCATTGAATGCTCAATAAACAACACAATTGGATGACCCTTCTACAGCTTCTGTGAAGCTCAACAAACAATAGAAACATGAAGCCTTTGCTTCTTAATCTTAATTTCTAAAGGGGAGTATGTGTTCAAAAATGGAATGTGGGTTAGATATATTTTATTTAACTTCAATATTTATTTTCTTCTCAAGATTTTCATTTTTTTGCAATTTCAAAATATTAGTCCGGCACACGCAATTATAATGGAATGGTACAAATGAATCAAGAACAGAGCTCTAGCAAAATACGGAGATTATATGTCACTTTCCCGTCATCATCATAATTTAATACTAAATCTATCCAAGAAAGACTTTCCAGGTTTCTGTTTAGGTGGTCCCAAAGTACAAGTACAATCAAAGAATTCATATTTACAGTGTTTTACCAAGGTAATTAACAAATGCAACTTCATATTTAAAGTAACAGGAAGATTTGATCAAACCTTGTTTGAAATAGGACCTTGTGCAAGGTATGGCTTCTCATTGCGTAAATGATGGAAGCCATAGGCAACTTGAGCATCCATTCCTGTGCAAAAAACCATTAAACTTAAAAGCAACCTAAAGAGAACAACAAAATACAAAGATTCATAATAAGCACAAACCTGCAAGGTTGTCATTTGGAATAAAATTTTTGAAGTCAAGAGACAAGTCTTAGCAAATGAAGTTTATCTTTCTTTTTAAATGTCATAGGATTCATATTTGAGTTAATTGATGAAACATGGTTCCATATTCACTGCCTAGATTTCTATCTCATAAACAAACAATATATAACATAAGAACCAATGAGATAACATGTTGAAGTACAAATGAGTACTTCGGAAGAACCAACGGAATGAGATAATATTCCATCCAATGGATTAAAAAATTAAAAAGAAGAAAGAAAAGTATCGATTTCAAGATAATTCTCAACTTTCAAGTAGTATAGTTTCTTACACAGAAAGCACATGGAATCATGATGAAGTGGACACAAATAAACCAAAGCAACAGATTGTTTGAGAATAGAACATTCTTGTTTCAGTTCATCAGTTGCGACTCTCATCAACACAAGAAGTTGCTGAGTTCAAATTCAGCCAAGAAAAATCTGAAAAACCACATTAACAGCCACTCTAGAGCATATTGGCATACCTATGCTGAAGTAATTATAAAACACTCCTTCATAGCAATTCATTTTCTCAGGCAGGTCCCCCTCAATTGTTAAACCCTGTGCTCAAAAGAAAGTGTCAATCTCTCAGATACCAGAATTGTACTGATAGATCAGCATATCAACATCAGAAGATTAAACGATCAAAGCAATAATGACCCTAGATGAGGCAGCACATGATGAAAGGAGGATTCATTTTGCAGGTCCAAAATAGGGGATTGAATGATCTTCGTTAAATGTAAAGTTGAAGTCAACACTTAGTTGTTTCTGATCATATTACTTGATTCTAAATATATAATATTACCATCCTTTCCAAGATATATGTGCCTTCAGAAACTCTTAAGATCAATGTTCATATTTTCACTTTGATGAAGGGTGATTATAGGCCTTCCTTTTATGCTAGCGAATCTAGCATGTTTCAAAAGTATCCCATAAAGTGGCACCTGGATCCAGACATTTTGCAGGTCCAAAATACATTTCCTGATATATTATAAATCATTCCCTCTATACTGTTAATTAGCATGAGTCTGTAGAGTAAGCTAATTCATCCAAAGGTCATCCTAGCCCTTTACAGTGATAATACCTATCAGCATCGTAAAACCAGATGGAAAATGAGTCATAAAATTAAAAAGAATTGAGTTTGAAGCTGGACAATCCACTACCTGATCAAGGGAACATTCGTCTGTGGGTTTCAGGGAATGGGGTGGATCCACCACTTCTCCGGTTGGCATTGATATTAGAAGATGCCAACTGCATCATAAAACAGGTAGTGTTTAACGTAAGTGCAAGTTATATTGAAAAGTGATGATCAAGCCACACCTATTACCAAGCAAGACTTCTTTCAAAGGTACAAGATTTGTTAAACAGCACAAGAGGATTCAAGCTGCAAAGTAGAAGGGATGTGCACAAGAGGAATCCTCGAGGGCACAAATTCACAACAGAAATCAAAAACAGGCAAAAAAATGCCAGCATACCATGTCTTAACAGATAAAATTAGAACTAACCGCAAAAACCAAGTGCTAAGCATTGGCAAATCAGGGAAAACATAAGCTGCAAGGTTAATGCACAAAAAGGTATCTCCAGACTACAAAATGGCCACAATTGTCCCCAATTTATGTGATTCCCAAGAAATAGGATCTCTTTTAAAGATAATGAAGTAGAGAGCAACTTGAATACTGGCAGCTGTCAAGGAATTATCGACTTCTAGATAAAATGAAAAGAACTTAACAGAGGAAATACATATTTTTGTTAATAACATAGGAGCAATTTGCAACATAAAAGAAAGCTTACCTATCTAGACGGCACACTGGACCAGTGATGGCCCTGAAAAGAGATCTTTTGACAGCTGATTTCCATGCAAAAGGAAACGAACCACCCTGAAAAAAATCATTCAAGACCACAATTTAATAGTGCAAAATAAAGTCAGCAAACTCAAAACTTAATGTAAAAGAAAAGCTTACCCAACCAAAACTCCTTGACAGGTCATTTCCAGTACCAAGAGGAATGACCGCTACAGGAGGAACAGGCTCCCTGCCCTGCCTATGAAGTTCTGTGAGACTTCCTAACACCCAACCAACCGTACCATCACCTCCCGCAACCTGTTCAATCATCCAAGAATTTCTCATATAACACTCATCCAGGAAATAGTTTCGTTACCATGACCATTTTTGTACAGATCAGGAAAAGGTCCATTTATGTTGAAATACCATAGCAAAACATACCAAAATTCTCAACTTGTCACGAATATCTTTGGCACAAAAATCACCAAGGCCGGCCAACTTCTCTAAACATCCCAAACCGTAATCCACAAATTCATGAGGCCTCACATCGCTTAGATCAAAAACCTGCATTGCAAATCAGTACTTATTCAAAACACCATCTTTCTATAACTAAATTAACTAAAACTAGTCAGCCAGCCTGCTAATAGTTAATTGTCCATTGCCTTTCTTTAATTTCTATTTAACTCGGCTAAACCCGTGTTTAAGCTGATTTTTTTACTGCTATATTAACAAGAAAACTTTCAGAACTAAAACTACCTATAACTATTTGAAGAAGAAGAAGAACAAGAAAAACAAAAATCCCATGCAAAACCAGCAGGGGCAGTCCATCATAATTCCTTATTTTTTAACTATTTTTTTTTTACTGCTCAATTCAAAACACACCAAAAAAATTATTTATTTTCAACAACAACAAAAATCAAAACGACACACTGGGGGACACAATGCATTACCTGCTCCTCTCCCATTAATTGCTGAAGCCTCTCTTTAAGTTCAGGCCCATGCCTACCACCACTTCTGGAATTCACAAACACTACCATTGGCCCCTCCGACGCCTCCTCACGACCAGCACTATTTCCTCCTCGGTAACGTTCAACGGCGGCATCAACATCCTTTGAATTGATTGAATCTCGAATTGCGTGACGCAGATATTTAGGCATCGACAGTTTCCTCCTCAAATCCTCTTTGTTTACTCTAAGGCCTGATAATCCACATCCTCGAATTGATTCAATTACTGATGATCTCGGCGCCACTATCCTCGCCGTCGATTCTTCCGTTGTTGACGCCGTCGGCGAATTCATTTTATTCTTCAAAAAACAAGAAAGAACGCCTCTCCTCTCCCTGTATTATCTACTAATTTAATATTTCTCCGTCAGAAAGCAGTGTGCTTTGGAGATTTGAGTTTTTTATTATTATTTTCTAAGGTTTTCTATCTGTGTTCTATGTTTTAAAATAAATAAATGTGATTGTGAGCTGGTGTCTAGAGAGAGAGTTTTTGTTTTGGTTATAGAGAGAGAAAGAGTGGTTAGTTTTTCCAGTTTAAAAAAGGGAGGGGTGAGGGCGGGGACAGTTAACTAGAGTGAGCAATGATTTGTCCTTGTTTAATTACTAATGGTGCCAGCTGGAGTTTAATTAATCTACATTTTTTTGTTAAATAATAAAAAAAACAGTACATTAATTTCATTATTCTGTCCAGGATTCTGTTGCCTTTTTAATTTCATTAATCTAATTTGTTTTATTAGTATTATTATAGAACTCGTTTTAAAATTGATATACTCAAAACCTAGTTTGAAATTAAAAAAAATACATTGTTTTCAAATTAACAAAAAAAATCAGTGTATTGGTCTATGGGTGCTATCGCTAGGTTGTTTGAGTTTGCAAGTCGTCGATCCTTTTTTTTTCAAAAAAACAAACCTTAATTTTGAGCTTAAGTGCTACTTAAATTTCAGTTAATTTAATAATATAATTAAAAATACATTAATGATCACTAAAAAAATAAACATTTTTAGTATTTAAAAAATACTGTGTAAATATATTTAGAAAATATCAATGATCTTATTTTATAACAAAGTGAGAGTTAAATAAATAATAGAGATAAATGTTAATTAATCATCTCATCTAAAAGGTTAAACTATTAGGTGAACTCTCATAATATGATTTATATTATTCTCTAACACACACTCTTACGTGAAACCCTTTAAACTTGAAACTTGTACACAAACTCATTCTACCTTGTACTTGATTTTTATCAAATAGAATGAGGGTGATAAAATTCAAACTCGTGACCACTAGGTCAACAATGCTCTAATTTCATGTTAAAGAACTATAATGTTATTTATATTATTTTCTGACAATAAACTCTCAAGTAAGCAAGATATCGAAAGGGAAAACTCAAATAAAAGAACCGACTTAACCCTAGTTAACACGCATAAATCAGATATAAAATCAAGATAAGTCCATGTAAAAAAATATAAAACCCAATAACCTTTTAATGATTAAGTTAAAAAGAATAGATAGATAGATAGATACCACATGCATAACCATCATGAATAAGAGGACCACATGATGATTCCGCCTCCATTAAGAAGAAATGTGATCATGAATGAAGAGGACCACATGATGATTCCGACTACATTAAAAGCTTGTTTGGATGAGCGGTGCAACTGGTGTTTTGCCAAATTTCAATTTTTTTTTGTTTCTGCATTTGAGAAAAAATGTGATATTTGACCATTGGAAGATACCACTAACATTGTTCAAAGGGTGCGGGCGCCCCCACCTGACGCATATGACAGCCACTTTTTATTTTGTTAACTATTTTTATATTTGTTAAAAATTCAATTTGTTTTGCATTTACCTTTGCTTATAATAACTACAAATTCATAATAAAGTTACAAAGAAGGCGCTAGACATTTGTTTTATTATTTTTAATTTTTTGCTTATAAGAATAATATAATTATTTTATTATGCTTTTAAGACATAAAAAACTGAAACTTTCTTAAACCCAATTTTGTTTTCTGTATTTAAAAATAATAAAGCTATTTTATTGTGATAAATAAAATTATTTTTCATCCAATTTACCCCCAGTTAATTTAAGAACGTCCAAAGGTCCCGTGAAATCAACAATATTACTTCCAATGCCAAGTTTTGTTGTGAGAAAGAATAAAATCATTATTGCAATGTTTCAATCCATAGTTTAATGAATCTAGGATTATAGTGTTTTACTTATACATTCTAATATTTCATACATATAATTATAATTGTTGAGTATGAAAATAAAAAGGAATTCAATAGAAAGAAGCTTGTTAAAAAAACAAAAATTGGTATTGACATTTCAAGATCGATATGATTTTGGCGGGTGCGGTTATTTGTGTGTTTTACTTTTAAAATAAATTCACATACACTCACTTCGTTACATGGTGTTTGCAAGGGGGGGAAAGAAGTTATATAGTTAAAAAAAAATGAAAGCTAATTATTAATAAGACTTCAAAATTATTGATTCTTTAAGTTATATATGATTTATGAAATATTACTCTTAAGTTTGAGACATGACAACTAGAAAAAAAGAGGGAGGACATATAGTCACTTCAGGTTTACATGGTCATAAATTTCAGGATTTATGAAATTAGTTGAGATGCATATAAATTGATATAGATACTCAAGTTAATAAAAAAAATTAGTGCATTAACTCATAACCAAATAAATAAAAGAATATTTTTTTTAAGAAATGCAAATATATATATATATATATATATGTATACATGTATATATGTATGTATATGTATATGTATATATATATATATATATACAACACAAACAAATTATGACATTTTTTTAAACAAAAATGATGTGTTAAGTGATAAATGGGTCTTAAAAATATTAAATAAATATAAAGAAAAATATCATCACATGGTATGTTTATACTTTATATATTTGCATGGATAATGATGAAGCACATTGCGTGAATTTAAGGAAACTTGATATCCACGTTTGCCTATCAAATTCGTCAACACGCCATTATTTAATTTATATCTCATTTTCATCTATCAATTTCAACTTATTTAGGATTCGTGATATGGTTGATCATGTTTTTTTAAAAAAACATTACTTGAAAAACTATTAAATTAATGACTTCAATGATTTTGATGTGTTATGATAAAAAAAAATCTAAAAATAATAAATAATAATAATAATAATTTTAATTAAAAATTATCCTTACAAAAAATATTGTGTATCAAATTACTTAACACGTAGTTTCTGCACTTGTAAAAATAGTATACATTTATAGTTTTATAAATATACAGATGAGGGTGGCTAAGAATATCCTACAAGTTTCTATTATATTTATTTTCTTATTTTAAGAAAAAAATATTTTTATATTATTGGAATATTCTTATTATTCAGGATATCATTATATGACACTTTCAAGACATAAATAAACATTTATCACTTCATGACATAAATAAATATTTATCACTTTCAATTTTCAGAAAGTGTTTTTGGAAGCTTAATTACAAAAGAAAAAATCTCTAATTTTGTGCAATAATTCCCGGTACAATCATTTCACGCGCGTGGTAGTACCTCAGCCAGCATGGATGACAAGTTCTCTTGTCGCCATCACCGACGTCGGTTTATTCGGAGAATGTCTTGCCACGTCCTCATGCACGTTTTAAGCGCTGGATTCTTGGCCCTTCACGAGAGCAATATCGCTATGGCCTGCCACCTGCTTTTACTATTTAGACACGTGGAAAGAGAATTACAAAAGGGAAAATATCAATTGAGTCCCTGAACTATGTGCTAATATTCAATGAAGTCTCCAGATGAAAGATCTTATCCATGGAGTCCCGATGCTCCAGACGTTTCGATGAGAAGATAAATATAAACTGGGGAAAGGACCAAATCGAAAATATTATGTTCAACTTTAGGGCTCAATTGAGAATTAGGTAATACAAAATTTGGGGCTAGTTTGAGGTCTCTAGAAAAACATAGAATATTCACCCTCACGCGGCAGACGACCGTTGATTCCGTTAATGGGACGCCAAATTTGCCCGAAAGAAATTCCAGGAAAGCGAAACGGACGCAGGTCTTCACAGTCTTTGGGGACTTTTGAATTGTCGTCATCTTTGAGCAAAGAATCTTGACTTGTTTTTTAATGCTTTGAAACTATGGTCGTCAAATTGAATACTCTTACAATTTTATTCTTCCCTTTTCTTCCTTTTCTAGATGGATTTCGAGTATTCCATTTCATTTTTATTTATTTTTTCTCTTGGACAGTAATATTTTTTACATATTAATTATTTTTATGTTGTTCAGATATATAATATCTTTGATTTTTTTGTTGACAGATATCTTGATTTTTTCCCTGTCAAATCCATCTAGACTCTTGACTTTTCAGTTTTTTTTTGCCATCAAATTATGTGTTTATTTAAAAGTAATATTTTTCGTTAAAAAATATATCAAAATAATATTTTTTTATTTTTTAATAATTATTATTGACATAAACATATCAAAATGATCTAAAAACACTATTTTTTAATTTATATTAAAAAATAAAAATAAAAAAAATATTTTTTTAAAAAAATATTTTCCAAACATATTCTTGAATACCCCCGTAACTATAGGTTCAAGACAATGCATCACGTTCATTAGTTTTTTTAGGCTTATATCAATTACAGATTTATTTGTTTTCATGATTTAAAAATATTTTTTAAGAAAATCCAGATTTTTATATTTTTCTTTCTTGCTTTAAATGATTTTTTATGTTTTTATATTGTTTTAATGTATTGATATTTATATATAATTTTTTAAAAAATAAAAATATTTTTTTAAAATTAAAAATATTATTTTAATATATTTTAAATAAAAATAATAATTTAAAAAAATCATCAAAGTCTTAAACCTCATCAAGTAGCACGTGACATATACGTATGTGACCATTCCCTTCCAGTTTTCATCGACGGAGGACACAACCCGAGATGGAGTATCATTTTTTTTTTATGATCGGGGTGTCCGTGTCAGTTTATACGCACCACAACTAATCCCTGGGTTCATTGAACATCCTGCAAGCCCAGTGAGCATGTAAAGCATCGCGGGGGTGACAAACGTGCATGGTAGGACTTGAACCCTGATGCTGAGGAAGCAAACAAGTCCCTTCAACCGCTAGGCTAGAACTCTACTTACGAGATGAAGTATTACTTTGACATGATAGTACGAGGTGGTGGATATGTGTATGGGAAACACTAAAAAAGTCCTTCTCAAAAAAAAAAGATTTTTTTAATATTTTTTTATACAAAAAACAAAATATATTAGTTTAATATATTAATAAAAAAACACTTTGAAAACAACACGATCACAATTTTAAATACCATAATAGTGCTCGTTTGAAATTGTAATTGAAGTTGATTTTTAAAATATTTTTCATTTAAAAATACATCAAATTAAAATTTTTTTAAATATTTTTTATCATCAATATATAGAAATAATTTAAAAACACCAAAAAAATATTTTTTTTTTAAATGGTTTCCAAACACCCATCGAAAGTTCAAGGCCAATTACCTTTGTTACTAATTTCTTTATAACTTGAGTTTATTTATTCCAACTTCTTACTACTATGATAATTATTACATGATTGAAATATGATTAAGATTGTTTTTAAAAATATTTTTAATATTGACATGTAAAATGATTTAAAAACATAAAAAATATTTAATTTAATATATATATATATATATATATATATATTTGTAAAAAAAAGTACTTTTGAAACATAATAAAATAAAAGTTATTAGTTCAAAAACAAAAAATCTTTATTCTTGCTGTCTGTTTTCATAGCTCAAAATCCAGAAAATATTTTGATGCTCAAGGGTAATTTTGTAAAGAGAAGCATTACTTCAATTCGGTAGGGGGTAGGGCAGGCTTTCCATTGTTAAAAAAAGGTCATGTTGAAAATGATTTCGCATAAAGCAAGATTCTTTGCTGAGATTTCATTTCTGACTTTTCTTTTATGTACAATTTCAATTTTAAATAGAATTATACCAGCAAACTATCTGGCACTGCGCTGTTGCTAGTGATATAAATGATATTATCATTAAATATAACATAGCGAATCTAATTTTAAAATTCTCAACCTCAATCCTTGCTTATCATTAAATAATCTTGTCCAGTTAAATTAAATTATATAGAAATTATTTCAATATAAACCCATTAGCTTGTTTATTAAAAAATAATAATCTAAATGATCAACAAAAATATAATTTGATTTTTCTAAGACTATTTTTTCCCCAATAGTATCAAAATATAGCTTGTTATTGCCAGAATCTAGTCACGGTGACTGAAAAATCAAAGTTAAAAATTTATTTTCAACCAGCACTTACCAAAAAAACAGCGGTAAATACCATAAAAAGACCAAAGAATGACCAGGATAAAATTTAGGAACAAAATAGTTGTCTAGAATTTCTGATTATATATATATATATATATATATATATATATATATTCTCTATATTTTACATTTTAATCACTTTTCTTAATTTGGTAGTTTTGCCATAATTTCAAAACTAATTATATAATATACAAATGGAAACTCACTTACACTACAACCAATCATGATAGTGAAGAAATGGTAAATCAATATTTCTTTTCCAATTTCGTCACTGTGGAATGATAAATCTGTAATTTTTTACATTTTTCTTCAAATATTTTTTTTTATAAAGAAGTCAAATTATTGCTTTTTTTTTTCTTCTTCTTATTATTATAATAGAAACTAAGTTAACGACGGCTTCTTTTGTAAAAAGAAATATTATTATTATTATTATTATTATTAACGAAAGGAAATAGTCTTTCACTTCTTTAAATTTTATACATCCTCTTGAGAAACATCTTTATTTACTATAGAGATGTTGATGTAGAGTTTATTTTATTTTATTTTGGTCCTTTTATTAACCTAACTTTCATAAATAACCCTCTCAAACAATCTTTTTCATCTTTTAACGGACAAGAAGACTTCCTAGCCAATTTTTTTTTTGTTATGCGAATGAAACTTCATTTCTCAAAAAATATATTTTGAGGGTTCAGATGAGTGGCTAAAATCTTAATTATTCAGGGTTTTTATAAGAGATGCATGTCTTATTTGAACTAGAAATATGTCGTGCATATCGCAAGTCATCTGTCATAGCATCACAACCCTTAACACTATGGAAGGGATTAGTAGATCAAAAGAGGACTTCCTTCATACTTATCAAACATAAAATAAAAATTAAAAGAAAGAATTCATGTGATCTTTCTATCGCAAGCCTTTTATTGATTTTCAAGATTTGATGAGTAGTTTTCAAAATTTAATTTTAAACTGAAAATTAAAATAATTAACACTTGAGCAGTGCGCGATGACCACCATATGTAAAGATAACCTTCGACGTAATCTTTCTTTTCAAGGCGACACGTGGCGGAGGAGCTCCGGTAAGCCCATCTTTTTTATTTGATATGCTCTTTCTTTTCTCTCCTCTAATTGATTTCCATGTCTTACTCCAAAGTAGCGAAGTACGTGGTTATTTGTTTTCGTTAGGGTTATTTGAATATCATGAGTTAAGTTGTGGGTATAATGAGTCAACTCTTGATTTTTCCCCATCCATTTTCTTTATTGAGAGTTTTTTTTTTCATTCAATATTTGACTAATTGTTAATTGAGCTTGTGATTTTTTTGATATATTTTTTATGAGGTTTTATCGGTATTGTGACATAGGCACATACTAGCTCAATTTACTTTAACCTCATGGAGTTGGCCCGGCAAATAAGAGCTGGGGCCTGACATCATGATCCTGTTAAGGTCTCAGGTTCAAGTCTGTCTGGTACAAATAATTTTATGGGACCATTAAACTTGAACGAAGCTCTTGAATCACTCGTGATGCACTTGCGGGAAACTTCTTACCGAGGACCTGTGCACCTCCGGGATTAGTCATGTTTCAACCTGGATACCTGGTGTTAATCCAAAAAAAAAACTTAGTTTACTTAGGTCAATTTTTGGGGAAGTTTTGTTCTTTAAATTTATCATTCAATATTGAATTGATTGAAAATTAAGATTCATAATTTTTTTTATTTGTTTTCTATAAGCTTGTTCCATTCTTATAACCTGGAAACGAGCCGAATATACAACTCAAATCTTTTTTTAATTATTTACATTTGTCTTCGTAAACATAATAACCTGTTTTTTTTATAAAATTATTATATTCTCATAACTCAGTTTATAGATTGGGAAGGTTAATCCAGATTAACTTTATTTATTTATTTATTTTTTAATTTAATATTTTATTGATTAAGAATTAAACTTTATAATTTATTTTAATTTATTTTATGATTTCATGAATTGAGCTTTGAGTCTAACAAATTAACGCAAGCTATTTTAATATTTCATCGTTTTAATGTATTTTTATCTAAAATATCATCAAATATGTCAACCTTTCAAGTGTTTATTTTTTTTTTACATAAAAACAATATGCCGTCCACATGTAGCTGAGGGCCATGGGGTTCCATCTTTTCATACAAGTGCTATTAAGGAGTGAAGTTGCAGGCTATTAAAAGCTGTTAACTTCAAGATAGAATAACACAATTAAAGAATAAGGACCATTAATTTTATAATAAGTTGCATTCGATAAAGAATGGCAAAATGAGGCCTTAAGAAGAAGATTGGTTTATAGCTCTTCCAAGCATGAACGTCATCAAAAATAGTATCTGCAAAGCTAGAACTAACTAACATAATCCAAAAACCCAGATCAATTTAAATCCGGCTCAGCAAGGAATAGATTCTGAAGCCATCATATGTAGTTACTACAGTTACAGGAATTGTAAGGCCATAGCTTGAGATAGTTCGGCTAACTGAGCTCGTCTCTCCACTTGAGGAAACTACGACGGTTTCGATTTCGATTCAGAATTTCAGATGAAACTACAACATTCTCTACAGTTACATTGCCATTGAAATCAATTCTGTATGCGACATTGGTTCCTTCCAAAATCAAGTGGTATGTTACATCCCCAGAAGGATGACAAACCTGGCTGTTCTCATTGTCTGAAGCTTCTTGATCTTGGTTCTGGTCTGAATCAAGAGCACTATTTGGTGCTTCCCCATTTCCAGTTTTAATAAGGGGATCATGTGGTTGATTTCGTTGAGATAGTGATCGAATATCCCATGAAAGCACCTGCTTGATTAAGCATTGAAGTTCATCTGGTGATGCATAGAGCGACTTCTTTTTCTGAACAAAAAAAGGAAAGTACGGCCTCCTGATCAGGACATACCAAAAGAACAGAAGGAAAAAGGAACAAGGTAGCGTTTCTAATATGGAGGAACTAGTTTTGCTCAATTAATATTGCAACTTATCAATCAATAAAAAAATTAATAATACATGGTTGAAGAAAAAATATCATGCAATGGGATCAACATGAATAGCTTTCAGACACTGAGAGCTTCAACATGGACATTGCTAAAAGTAAACATCTAAAAACAAGTAATGAAGTCACATAATTTATATCAATATTCCTTTATCTATCCCCAGGGAATCAATTGCAATGAATTTTCCATGGCAGAATTGCTATAAAACTCAGATCACCAAAGATTTAATAGAATGGATTCATGTATGATTTTTTAATTCGTAATTCTTCACTGCTCACATATGCAATAAAAAATCAAACATCGTAATAGTGCTCGTGTTTCTCTCTATCAAAGGTGTATTTCACTATTTTGAAATGAAGAAGAAGATGGAGATGATTTGGATGAGGAGAATGCACACTGGACAGAGTGGCCAATTTTGGGATTGTAGCTGGGGGACTTTCCAATCTTTTTTAATGTTGTTGCTCCATCCTAGACTGTCTATTACAAACAACAAAAGTCATCAAGGGGGCACAATTTTTCTCAGGTGCATCCTATAACATTCCTAAGAAAGAATCACATTTTTCCAAACAATGCATATTTTTCCTGAAATGAGTATTTATATTATTCTTGTCTGATGAAACATGCCACACTTGTGCCATGCTCAGATGAACGTTGGTGATTAGCGTCGCAATTGGGCATTGATAGTAGGATAATGAAGGTAAATTAAAAAATGTAATTCATTGAGAATTTCATTGTTGTAGATGGTTGTCGTGGAAGGAGGCCCAACAATAAGAAATGTTAAACACTTCCAAGTATAAAAACATAGTTGCAAGACTTATTTGTTCCTTTCCCTAGATTTATTTATATAAATTCATTTCATTGCAATTGCTTGTATAACCTAACAACCATGGGTTATTTACCCTTACGATTCTATTATTTTCAAGGACTATAAAATAAAAAAAACTTTGATTGGTCACTTTAGTCACGAGAAATTTTGAAGTGGGATGTTCTCCGTTTCAGCACCTTTAGGGCTGCTTCTCTGTGTGCTCAGTCCTAACTCTTTGTAATCTTTGCCTTTTATAGATAATTTTTTTTCCGGGTGAGACATTAGTATGGTGTTTAATTTGGCAGTTAGTTCTACCATAATAGACTGCTATCAACGCTGTAATTTAGTGATTGCAAAGATGAACAGACAATAGACACCATAGACGGAGGAAAAAGGCAAAACCCAGAAAAGGAAAGAAATTCAAACGTTACCATGCGAATCTGAAGATACAAATGCTTAAAATTTCAAGTGGTTAGGAACCACTTACTGCTGTTTCCCAACAATCAGATAGTGCGGAAGAGAAGCCCTCAGAAAAGTTAACAGAAGCTACTGCCAAGACATTGTCCACCTGTACAAAAAAAAGCCATTATTCCAATGTGATAGGGGAACATGTGAACAGGAAAAGGACAAGCTAAATGAGAAACATATGCATCAGACTTAGGGAGTGGTCCTTTGAGAAGGACATGCAACGATACTTCTTATATATCTGGAAATTGTTCATCAAGATAACCTTCTATGCTCTAACTTTACAGTTCATAGTTTAATAATGCTTGCTGCAGCTGTTACTTTCAAGAATCAAGACTAGGATTTTATTATGGGAAATAAGTTCAAACATAATGCATCATCATTTTCCTAAACCTACATTCAGGATTAAAATGCGGTAAGGTCAGATTGTGGTGTTACCATTACCCACTCCGGCGCTGCTGCCCCTTGGATGCTATCACAGTATGGTAGATATGGTTTGATGTCAAGTACTGGCTGTTAATAAAAGTAGCACAATGAGTACATCAAACATCATGGAAACCACGCATATGGATTCTATTCACAATAATGCTAAAAAGAAGAAAGATATCAATCATAGGCAGTGAGACTAGGAAAGACAAAACATGGGAAACTTACTGTCCCATCAACCAGGTCAACGCCAGATAGAAGAACCATGTTTCCTCTTACAGCTTCCACCTAAAGTAAGCAACGGATATTGTTACCAATTGTTAAGTAAAGGAATTTCCTTTTTCTTCAAGTTCTAGCATTTCATTAAGAAAAAACACCATGTGGTGCAAGATTCAGTGTGACACCCCAAGCATGGGGATGAAATGCATATAGTTCCCCAGAAATCTTTTATCGGTGAGAATAGAATAAAATCAATAAAGGCAGGAACCAAGGGAGTGCTGCCCATTTGCATAATTAAGAAAAAAACAGGAATTAGTTTTAAGAAGTTTGATTATTTCCTTCCCATATCAATGAACCCCAATATATTTACATTTATTCTAATTTTTGCATCAGAATATGCAACAAAGCTAGAAACATGTAAAAAAAGCTATCCTACCTTTGCAACAGTGAGCCCAATAGGGCATGGGCGATGTGGAGATCTTGTAGCAAGGACTCCCATCTTTCCTCCTTTCAATCCTGGTACTCTAACCTGTCCAACCAGCCATACTTTTGTAGAAACTTCATATAAGAACAGTTTTCGATATAAATCAAACTAAGCAATATATCTAGTAGCAACAGATACCTTAGCCTTCAACTTTGATCTAGACGGATGCTTCCATAACTTCTCCAAATTTGTATTCAAATGAAACACATATATAATCCAGCAATGAGAATATTCTACAAGACCCTCAAGGGATGCTGGAGGAACCCGGGCTGAGTCAAAGACTAAGCATGCCCTGGCAAGAGGTACGAGTAAGGGTTGCCTTGGAGTCCCATTTCTGCACCAATAATGAGTGAGTTGGCTTCTAATTATAAGCAACCATTTGCAAAAGCATAAATAAATGCAGAGACTTTCCAAGTATTTTGCCTCTGTATGCATGCATAACAAAGTACAGAATTTCAATATAGGAATGCGAATTGTGTCAGTATTAAGTATAGGATTGGTGAACAGAACAACGTGCTCAGTATACAGGATTCATAATGACAGAAATCAATCTTGAATTAGGACTTCAAATGATGGACTTGATGAACTTATGAGATCTAAAAAAGTAAAGGTCCCTGGAAAAAAAATCAATTCCTTCACAACAAGAACCATTCTGATATCAAAAAACAAAATGAATCTGTTTACAATGCAGTAAGAAAAATTTCCTGTATTTGAGCATGGGGGAGCGTTGAAGGGATGCAGAATTCAGGAAAAGTTTCTGCTTTCCATGGAGAACAGCCATGGCAGTCCGATTGCTTAAGTAATCAATGAAATGAATATCCTGTCTACTTGTATACTTCTATTCCTCCTAAGAATTATCCGAGAGTGTCAATTTGTAGCTTTCTCTGTACCCTTCCATTACTTCACTTGGTTGATGTACCGCATTAAGAATGAATAAGTAATCTCTAATTTGGATCACCGAGGAAGATTACCTGGTTGAGAAGCAGGACTGAACAAGTCCAATAGGGGTCATGGGATAAGAAGTCTGCTCCAAATTCTCAGACTTAGGTTCTGCTAAAGCCTTCCTCAAATCCTGCAAAACCAATAGGAGCACCAATTTTATCAATAGTCACAACAATAAGACAAAGGACTCAGTATAAAAGAGGTCCATAGATTGAAAAAGAGACCTGTTGGGCTCTAATTCGACCTTGTCTCTCAGCAGCACTATTTTGCAAACAAGAATTGAGAGAAATCTCAAGTTCTTGAATCTTTGAATACAAAACTTTTGATTTCTTTCTACAAAAATAAACTGAAAGAAAGATCGCTTCAGTGTACAGTTCATACTAGTATACAGTAAATTCTTAGAAGACATGAAAAGAAGCGAAGAGTACGTGAGATAAGAGCTGTTGACGCAGAAAGCAGTGCAAGTGCCACAGTTACGGTGGATGTCACAGGCAACCATTTTGAGTTTAGAGTGGAACCCATCTCAGTTTTTGCTCTCTCTACTTCAGCAGCCCCTCATCGTCCTTGCTCAACTTCTGTCACTGAGGCCGGCCGCCTAGCCTAGGTTAGTTTTACTTGTGCATGCACAAGTACAATGGCTTCTGGCGTTTTGTGGTTTGGGCCGAATTGAAAATAATCTCTAATACCGTGTCCTAAACCAAGCTGTCGAGAATTAGGGAGCTTTCTGTAATTAGCGGAACCCATTGTAAATGGGAGTTAAAATCTAAAAGCCATTTTTCAGTCTATGTTTATTTTTGTTTCCTTCGCTGGTAAATTCTAAGAGATTCCGTAGTTGGCTATAGCTACAGAACGGGGTAAGGTGAATTAAGTCCCTAAATAAAATTATAAATTGAATCTCTTAAAAATCTTTTATTTTTATTTTTTATACATAATCGATAAAAATATATTATTTGATTACCCATTAATAAAGCCTGGACTTTACAGCAGGTTATAAAAAGACTTTTGAAAGGCTTGGAGTTTGTTGGTGAGGAGAACGGGATGAAAAAGCCATAGATGAAGGAAGAAAATGGGTAGCAAATTTGGTGAAAAAGCGAGGGAATCATCAAAAGTGATGAACTTTGAATATAATCTTCGCATTATTGGTCTCAACTCTCAAGTGGTAAAAGTGGATTTGCTCTCACTTGTCATGATTGAGTTATCAAACAGATCGGAAACAATGGTGATGACTTGCTTCCCTGTCGACGTGACAAAATTAATGGTCCACTGAATCCCTATCCAGGAGTTGCAGAGAAGACTTGAGCTTGATCGCAGACAGAGTAACCATGGCCGCGCCAACCTGTGGATCTACTTCGAAACCTGTAAAATTCCAAGCCATTTCCAAGCCTGGAGAAAAATGAGACTGGTATCGACACAAAAGCTTTCACAAAATGACGAAGAAACTAGTAAAAGAAGACACTGACGGTGAAGAGACTTGAAAATTATTTGGGCAACCTAAACGTCCAAAAACACTAGGTCAACAACAATAATCAGAGCATCCTCATCAATTAGAAACTTCTCTAAACATCATCCAGGTGATCAAGATGCACACTAGAGAAACCAATGACAGCAGCCCGTCATCAAACCAAAGATTAAAACCCTATTTGGAAATAAACAAAAATTAAAACCCTGTTTGGAATTACATTTGAGAAGTGTTTTTTTTTTAATTTTTACTTGATTTTTTTTAGATTGTTTTTGATGTCCTATATCAGAAAATATTTAATATATTTCTTAATAAAAAACATTTTAAAAACAATTTATAACTCATCACTACCAGAATAAAAATGAACACACAGAGATGGTAAATTGGTGACAGAAAAAGTCCAGAGACAGAAAGTGCATGAGAAAAAGAGGATTAAACAGAGCTCCTGGAAATTCAGCAGCGGAAGAGCTCAAGCAGCAAAAGAGCTCATACACTAACATTCTTTAGACCCAAGAACTAGCAAACTCATAGGAGTAGCCAAGAGATGCCGGAGAAGCCAAAGGAGCAGATCCATCTCCAATGACACAGCAGTACCTTCCTTGCAGCAGAACTGGGGAAAGATTAAAGAAATCATCAGAATCAAATCTAGGGTATAAATCAGCATTTCTAGCAACTCCTAGTATAGCAAGATGGTCTGCAAAAAACAAAAAAAAAAAAAACTGGCTTCAAGTTAGACAGGATATAAAAGACTCTCTGGAATGACCACCCTACAGGGGAAATGGTGAGAAACACTTGATAGATCCAAGGCCAATCCGATTCTTTATTAAACAAACTAATAACAATGGTAGTCTGGTTCCACCAGAATCATATAGTGAAGCAGCAAAGGATTTAAAGCAGTGATAAGCCTTAATGATGTTAGAGTATTGACAGATGCTACCGACAGATCAAAAGAGAATATCCTCACAGTTGCCGCAGGATCAGGATCGCCAACAACTGAGGAGATTATTTCAAAAACTCTGCAGGACATTTGAAATTCAAATTTTTAATCTCTAGTTTATTCTCCTTCAAATACTCAAATATTGGTTTAGTATACAAATCTGTATAGACCTATATATACACGTAATAATAAGAAAGATTTAATCAAGGAAAGTCATTCCAATTTTAAGTACATATATGCAGAATTCTACTTTGCTTGCTTTTGTTTAATCTTTCAAATGATGGCAGTGACTTCAATAGGTTTGAAAACCACAAGAGCAGGAAACATGCCAAGGATGATGCGTCTGCAATCACATAAACAATTAGCAATACTATCAACCATGAAAAAAAATTAAATGCACCAGCATTCTACTTCGTCCATCCTTTTTGCGGTTGTTGCTAGCCAGGAAGTGTATCCTCCCTTGTTGGCTTCAATGAAGTTAATAGAGCCGGGCAGCTTAACTTCTGCAAAAGACCTGTGAAACTTGAAGACAGCTTGCTTGCTATCCACCAGAATATTGTTAAATTTATAAACATTCATCCATCTACAATCTTGCCAGCTTGTGACTCCAAAGATGAGAGAGAAGATGAGAGAGCCCAGTCTTCGACCATGGCCTTGTCAGACACTTCTCTAAGCTTATAAAACAAGCAATTAATACGATCCTTCTCAAAAAAAAAAAAAAATGTGACCTTGTGACCGCACCAAGCACTTGGCCAAAAAGCAGTCCCTATGCACATGTTCTCCTCTCCATTCATTAGTAATTCACAGGTGTCAAGTAACAGGGTCTCTTAGATTCCAGGTTCTTCTAAAAGCTCATTTATTGACAATATCTTGTTCTGTATCAGCCAGGAGATACAGAGAATCTTGTGTGGCCTTTTCCATTTCCAATCTAAACCCCACGTGTACCCTGAGTTACTCCAAGAATCTCCTTCAAGAAGGTTATAAGAAAACTTGATGGAGAACTTCCTGTCACCAGTTCTTCCGTGGGTCTTTCTGTCCCTCTCTTCAGCTTTGTAGGAGAGGTCCATGAGGAAATATTCAAAGCAAGATCACAAGGCACCAAATGGAAAAACATGTCCCATTGCACTAGTATCTGGGATAGGATAGCACCAACCCACTCCACTGCTTTAGAATACCAACAAGCTTCTAGGATAGGATGGCAATGCCTTGTCAGCAAGAGGGCCTTCTACCTCAAACCATGCATCTCACCAGAAAGAGAATATTGCCCCTTCTCCCACAATCCTTCTCGTGCTTGCTCATATGTTTACTCAAGAAACCCAAATGCCCTTCCATGGGTGAGAATCACAGCCTTTGACCTCAGTCCTACCACGAACACTTTCGTGGTAGTTACTACTGTATTTATGATTGAAGCCCTACCCACAGCTCCATTTTATCATGAAACCTAATTTTATAATGCCTCTTATTTCATCATGGAAGTTTCAGCACAAGGTTACCTATTTCTTTAACTCCAGACCTCTGTTTCCCTTAGGATGATTAACTTTATACCACTCCAGCAAATAAATCTGCAGTCATTACAAGGTTGCTTTTCCGTAAACCAAACCTCCTGTTGAACTAGATCTAGACTGCTTTCATAAAATATGGTGCTGCATGCTTATCAAGATCCTAGTAGGAATGCTATAGATCAAACAATTTGACATAATCTATGAAACTTCAAAAGGGTAAATATGTTGATAAACACAAAATTAAAATAAAAATGACCAGCAAAAATCCTGGTTTGAAAAAACAAAAACCATATATCTAGATGTTGCCCTAATTGTAATCTAGACCTAGAAATTGATTGAGAATGGAAATCAGTTGCCAAGGTGATGGAATATAAATCAGAAGACAACCAGTTATGAGCTCCTCTATACTACAAAATATTATTTCTGAATGGAATCCCCAACAAATAGTATTTCCCAATTGAGCCACCAACATTTATCGTGTCAAGCACAAGGACCTTCCCTTAAAGCTTTTCAAAACAGGTTCATAAGATTGTCATCAATAAATTTAACAAACATTTATTTTTTTATCAGTAAAGTTTGATCCTATAAATAGGTTATGGACCACAAGAGAGAGCGCAAATGAGTTTGAAACTAAACAGCCTCTGGTTCCAGATCATCATTCACTTCAAATCTCACACACTGTTTTCTTCCAATGATTAATGACTTGCAACACTAAAAAGAAACATCTTGTAATTTATTTTTAAAGTGTTCTTGTGAGAAGCGGGGCTATAGTTTTATTTTGATGAGTGTTTATTGATCAGATTAAAGTCTGCAATGACACCAATCAAGTAAGAGCAATTAACAAATCATTTTTTTTTGAATAGGTAATCCAGACCCGCTAGGGCCTGACTAATCCCATGGCCCAACTGCACCGCAACAAGCCAGAGGAACCATTTAATTCACGGGCTTCGCCCAAGTCCGCTGGCCCAAAGGAATTGTTTGCACCTGGTGGGATTCGAACCTGAGATGTGGAAGGAGCACACTCCCCCGTCCCATGCCTCCTACCGCCAGGCCAACCCCCTTGGGTTAATTAATTAACAAATCATTATGAACTGGAATAACAGCAAATTACAAAATCACACCCAAGAGCCAAATAACACATTTGAATTGGAAACAAAAGATGATGATGAAACGAAAACAGAGAGAGAAGAAAAAAGAAAGCAATTATACCTAAATTAGATCCAGAAGGCATTACCTTGCTTGGCCCTTGCAAGCAAGGAAATTGAAACCCAACTCCCTGGTGCCTGTGACCATTGATTTGTTTGTAATTCACCCACAAGCAAAAAACAACAGAACAGTAGAAAGATCCTCTTTTCCTAAATCAAAGAAAAATCCAATATGGTACACCAAATCAAGACCAAAGTGATGGGATTGCATTCACACTTGAAATTGAGCAACAAAGGAGCTGGTCACACCCAAATTCTAAAATCCACTTAGCATTTTGCAATCCTCTTTGCCGTTGATACCACCAGTATCAGAGCTAGAGCCAGGCTGTCTCCCCTGCAACTTTAAGTTCTCATCGCAGCATAAACTGATTGCAGGAAAACTCCTAACTACCAGTAAAATCATAAGCCTTTGACATTCTCAAGTCTTAACTTGGAGCTCCCAAACGGAACAAGCCAACAACCAGTAATATTTCAAACTCAAATTTCTCCTCAATCATTCACTATCAAATCAAGCACAAGTACCATTGAGAACAACAATGTAACATAAAAGCATACCCTGCTGCCACACCAATTTGTTTGTTATTTCAAGGATAGAGCATGTGCTGTCAAGGGTGCACTGGAGAAGAACTCGTTGAGGAGATTGGTTTGGACATAAAAAATCAGTACCCGTTATGGCTTAAACAGGTGAAACATAAAGGAGATATCAAATGTAAATTAAAACTCAATGTTTCAAATCTCATTATAAGTTCAACACTGTCGCAGAACATAAAAAGCCGCCCAAAAAGCATGGAAAAAGAACTCCATTTTTTTCATAACAAGTGCCAGAAAATAAGTGCAGAACTGCCAGAGAAAATATGATGCTCTTATGATATAAATTATTCAAGAAGCTACACAATTCACACTTAGACATCTCCCTCTACAGTGCCACATACAAAAAAAAAGCACAAAAAAGCTACTTTTGTAGCCAAATTCAATTCAATAAAAGTGTACACCCCCCAAAAAAAAATTGATTATCAGGTGCAAAATATTTAAAACGCATACTACTAAATACAATTGCATACAAAAACAACAAAAAGAAGAGGTAGAGTATTCAACCACTGTAACCCTCCAACTCCAGACTTAATCTCTTCTCTAACACCTGGAGCAGACGACAGCATTTTCGGCGAAGTCTCTGGTGACAAAACACTAACAGGCGGCTGTGCATTTCCCATATCAGGACTCCCTGGCTTACTAGTCAACACTGGATTCCTCCCAAAAATCTCTTTAGGCAAAAGCACTTTCGAAACACCAAAAATGACAACAGGGTTCTGGTCAAAAACAGTCTGCGTAACAGACGCCTGAACAATCCCTGAATCAATCGCAACAGACCCATTAACCCTTGAAATATTCAGCGTAAAACTGCCAGCACCCATATCTTCAGTAGCCAATGTAGGCTGCACAGGATTAACGATCGACTCCAAAGAACCCAGAGGGTAATAGGAATGCAAGACATGAAATTTTAAGACATCAGCTTTCTTATCAGCTGGCAATGACTGTAGACTGATAGCAGTTGCCGACAGATCTGAAAATGCAGAATCTGTAGGAACAAAAAGAGTTATTCCAGCCCCTCCTTCATCAGCTTCAAATTCCTGTACAACTCCAGAAGCTGATAACAAAGAAGCTGCAACAAAAAAATTGTGGCCATCAAGTAATTCTTTAGTGATATTCAAACCCAATGTAGGCCTTGTTTCTGATGCCATTAAATCAAAACCATATGGGACTAACAGAGAGTTCACTGAAATTATGGAAACATTGTAAGGAAGAGTCTTTATCAAGGACAAAACCGTTGTGTTTGAGGAGGAAAATGGGGATGGAGAGGCGATAGTAATTGCATTTGTTAGTGGGTTTCGAGTGACGTTAACAGAGCCAGAGTTAGAGGAGGCTCGGCCGGTAGTTTGGAAGAGGGTGGTAATGAGAGTCCCAGATGGGGGAACTTGATGGAGGTCGGAGGAGGAGAGGTATTGGAGGAGGATGTGGTAACGAAGGAGGTCGGCAAGGGCAGATGGAGAGAGGCGGCGTGTGAGGTCTAAAGAGGAGGAAAGGTAAGAATTTGGGATGACTAAGAGAGTAAGGGCAGATCGGTCAGAAAGGTCTGAGGTTAGAGAGGGTGTGGAGGCAATGAGGGAAGTGAAGGAGGAAAAGTCAGGGAAGGAGGAGAGGAGGGCTGTTAAATTCGTTATGGCTAAAATTGGGGTGGTGGTAGTGGTGGTGGTCAGGAGGAGGAGGATGAAATAGGTTAGTGTGGTTGTTGGGGTAATATGGGAAATGGCTGGATTGTTTGGTGCCATCCCCTTGGGTTTACCTTTTCAGGATGCAGTAGAGAGAGTGAGGAGAGAGAGTGAGGAGAGAGAGAGAGAGTGGGTGAGTGAGTGAAGAGGAGTGAAGAGGTAGAGAAGGAAAATGTGTATTGCAGGGGGAGGAATAGTCAAAAGTTTCAATCTTGGAAGGGGCTAAATTAGTTTTTTTTTAGGGGCAATGTATAGAGTTTTGTACTTCGAGGGGCCTTTGTTCACAATATTTTAAGCCAAGTTGAAAAGAGTAACCTCAGCAGTCAGTCAGCGATGCCCACGGGCTAGCATCGCTCTGTTCTTTTGGGGTCTGCAAACAATTTTTTAATGCTTCTCTCTCTCTCCCCGCTCAAAAGTTCTTTTCCCCTTATTTTCTTGACATCACTGTATTAGGTACGACTGCTTCTCTATTTTATTCTATTATGCTATTTAATTAATCCATATTGGATTCTCTTCTTTTGTTTCTGTTATGCTGACTTTCTTTCTTTAGGATTCTATGTATATGAATGCATGTTTATGGTAATCCTTGTATGATGTACATGTGAAATTGAATTGCTTTGAGGAAACCTAGATCTGGAAACAGAAGTTCATTAGAAATGTGGAAATCAATTAGGAGAATTCTTTTGCCACTTTTCTTGTTTTCTTCGATCTTGTTATTGTTGTTCTGCATGTCCAATTTCTCTGATTTTCTTGGCCCCTCCAAAGTCAATCATGAGTTGTCGAGTTCTAACACTATCAGATTGCACACCTACCAGCAATTACTTCATGACTTTCAGAAGCGTTTTAGCAGGTTGTCTTTCCCCTCATTCTTTTCTCTTTATCTTTGATTTGTTAGACTGATTAATGTCGATGCTAGTTTTAGTGCTTAATTTGATGAAGTTTGCCATTGCATTCCTGCATTCAATTGTAGAAAGAATCTACTTCTCAGATACATTCTATTTGCCGCAAGTTTTGTAATGTGTCTCCCTTGTTTAGAACAATCATAGTGAGAAACTATTGACAAACAAATTGTATTCTAATTTTTTCAAAGCACACTATTATATTTGGGATATGAATAAAGTTGTGGCTTACTTGAAAAAATGCCAAAAAGAGTATATTACAACCAAAATGTCAGAGATGTTCACCTAGGGCAAACAAACACAGAAAAAGAGCCAACATTTTTTTCTTTTTTAATTATTTTTGCTGCTGTTATCTTTATTTTGTTCATTGTAATGGCAATGCTATTTCATCTATACATTTGTTTCTGTGCTTCTGTGTGCTTTTTATTATTCTTAAGATCTATAAATGTTCCAAGCTCTCTTCAGGAAGTTCACTGGAATAAACACAAATTATACGGTTCTGCAGCCAAAGATTTCAAATATGAGCAAAGACTGTCACAACTGGCAGCTAGTGAAAGAGGAGTTCACATTTCCTGCAAACTCTTCTCCCTTCAATAGCTGTCATGCCTCTACCATTGTTGAGGTTTTTCATTGGAGTTGAACAATCTGACTTCAAATTCTTGCTGAATGTCTTCATGAACTGAGCTTTTTAATGTGGTGCTGATCTGTGCTTTGTGCAGGTTGATAAAGATCACTTTTTGGTTGCTTATTTTGGAGGTACAGAAGAGGGAGCACCTGATGTGAAGATTTGGATACAGACATACAAAGTAATAATTCTTCCTCTCTGTTGGATCACTATCTGATTTAACTGTATGCCACTTATTGATAATGCATCATTTTTTCCCAAAAAGTTTGTTTTCATGACTGAACTTGTAGGATATGATCTTTAGTAGTCCCTTCCCTAGTAGTATTTTATTTTGCTCAAAAGAAGTAATTTTATTAGAAAGAAAGGAAGACTCAAAAACATACTCCAAGATGAAGAGGAAAGATTAGAAAATTCGAATTAACAAGGGTTTCAATACTTCTGCATAGTTGCTAATGAGATTATCCCTAAAGCCACTGCTGTAGTGCTCAAAGGAGACCAATTTTTTTTTTATCAAACAGTGCTTCCACAGAGAAATCTTGAACTCAACTCCATTCAAACACACCCAACAAGGAATGCAGCCACAAGGTCTAATTATCTTCCTTCTGAAAACATTCGATTAATCGATAACTATGTCATGGGAAATCCACTGTTCTTTACAAACCACAAGAATCTTGTCCCCGATATATCCCAAGCCAGTGAGTAATAGAAAGAGCCTTGTTTCAACACATTAATTCTTCTTCCCAGTAGTAAAGTTCACTTGCTCAGTAAAATAAGCGACATTAAGTAACTGTTTGTTAGATTCAAAAGATTAATGCAAAAAGGCAGTGTTAGGAAGATCCTGGACATATCCATTGATTCATTAACTTCTACTAAGCCCTCTTGACTTGGTCGCCCTTCAATCACTGCTGTATGTATTTGATTCTTTCTCAAATTACATGTTATTTTTGTCTTTGTATATTAAATTGGTTTATCTCTTATGAGTGGGTATCTGATGTGCAGGATGGTTATTGGCAATCACCCATCATCGTTGACGAACAGCTTGATGTTCCTATGTGGAATCCTGTGCTATTCAAACTGCCATCAGAGGAGCTACTTTTGTTCTATAAAGTCGGTCTAGAGGTCCAAAAGTAAAACTTCCAATCTCAATTGTTTGCCCTTTAAACTGTTAGTTTTTGTAGTCAAGCTTCCTAACTAGTATTCAAGTGTGTTGGTTGTTGCTAAATTCATATGTTTTCATCTGATTCCAAAAACACAAATGGCTGTTCTGATTTTGTGTATTACATGGAATACAGAATGCTATACATCATTCAAGTCTTTCTTGACTCCATACATTCTGCATAAGAAAATTATGCCACATTGAAGTGACTGAAAAGTTAAATTTGTGAATTCTTAATCCTTCTGGGGAAAATTGATCACAAAAAAACTTTTGATGCTATACAAGATGGCTACTTCTGTCAATAATATAATCATGTTTATTTAAGAATATCTTGTTCTTAGACTCAATTTCTTATTGTAGTCGGGATTTTGTCTGCTTAAATGTTTTAGGACCTCTGAGAATTTTGGTGGCTTATACCATTCCAGGCTATTCAGTATCCTATTGTAGTAGGATTTTTGTTTCCATAAGTATTTTACGACTTCTGAGGAATTTATTGTGCATGTATAATCACATATCCTGTGTCATGGGAACTGTTTTGAGGAATAAGTTTTTATAATTCTTTGTTCTTGTGGAAGCAAGAAGTAGCCTAGTAGATTCTTGGTTTTCTGCCCTTAGTTAGTATTTGGTTCACGGTATCAGAGGAAAAGGTAAGCCTGGTAAGTTGAGATTCCAAGTATTTATGGTTGATGTGAAGCGATGTTTTTAATGGATGAAGTTTTCATAATTCTTTGTTCTTGTGGATTCAAGAGCATAGTAGATTATGATGGTTTAGCATATTTGATTCTGGGTTCTCTATCCTTCTTCTTAGGCAGTGTTTGGTTCACGGTGTCTGAGGGAAAAGTAGGGTAGGATAATCAGATTCCAAGCACGTACGTTTGTGAGGGTGTCCTTTTTGTTGTGTGAAAGGTGTTAAGGTAACAGTTGAAGTTTGATTCATGAAATTCTTTTGCATGAGTTTGAGGAAATTGACAAATATAATGAAAGCATCTCTGGAAATCTTTTCCTCCTTTTCATTAAGAGAATTACAATATATATACATATCAAGGAAGATCAAATCCCTAAATCCTAGAGTCTAATATGGTAAACATAATAAAATCCCTTAATCCTAGACCTATTATAGGAAGTAACACAGCAGTAATTACAGCAAGATTATATACATTAATAATGAATATTTTAGAGAGATAATCAAGGGATATGAAAAGAATATATTGACAGAAATATCCTTTATAGCTCTCAACATAATACAGAATTGCTAAATTTACACAACTATAAATTACTCCTCTGTAAAGAAAAAAACACAACTAGAAATCAAGTGACTGAAAACCTTCTTCTAGCACTTCTCACTTTTAATCAACAAGTATAAAAAAGAAGAAGTTGAAATTTAGAGCGATAGTAAACTCAAGAAGTTTTGTTGTGGTGATGAGTGTTTATGATTATGTTAGTTTGAAGCGCATAACTACATTAAGTTGATATACATTTTATATAGATATGACATTTCCTCAGGATTCATTGAATATGCTGGATCCCTCATTACTGAGTCAAACCAAGGATATGCTTGTTGCCTTGTTAGTCCACTATGAACTTCGTGAACTGCCTCTTCTTTCATCTCTACATTATAAGGTCTAAGAGTTTCTTCTTCTCTTCATTCCATATAATTTAAGCATTGAATTCACTGTAATTGTATGTATAGCTTCATTCTGTCAAATTGTTGGTGAATGGTGTTATATATCCATAAGATTATAGCGAATTGATATACAAACTAAATTGCATTTTAAGCTACAACATTGCTCCTCTCAGTACAAAATTTAAGATTTCAGATACTTTGGGAGTCTGGGACAGCTAGAGGGAAAAAAATGTTCCATGACAACACAGTATTAACAACTCCCAATATTTTTAGCATTATGAGGTGTGAATATAAGCATAAGCCTAGCCGTATGATTTCAGAAGTGCTTTAAGCAACTTCATCATCCAACTACTTCGGAATTTATTACCAATGAACTCTCCATTACACATAAATTGGTTCTACATGGTTCGAGAGTTTAATCAACTGGGTATTTTGGTTCTGCTGTTGATGTTGAATGGTGGCAAAAGCAACTGTCTCTGTTTTTTTTCAAAATCAGTTTTGAACCACTTTAAATCTGATAAAAAGAATGTTGTGGGTTGCCAAGAATATTTACAAGACCCCTAAGTTGCCACTGGGCTACCATCAATGCTGCAACTAAGGGTATTGTTCAACAGGCTCTACAGAGGCTAAATGTTTCATGCATTCGTGTCTTAAAATGATTTCCAAGAAGCTCTAGCTGAACACTAGCCAAAGCTATTAATAGAAGTTTGGCAGAATAAAAATGTTCTCTATTGGATGTGAAATGGCCTATTTATAGCCTTACATCTTACACCTTTTACCAAATAGCCCCTAGACTTCTTCCATATTCCCTAATTACCAACTTAACCCTTTATTTATTATAATTCTCAACACTCCCCCTCAAGATGGGCAAAAGATATCCACCAAGCCCATCTTGTCACACAACTTAGATAAGTTTCCTGAACTAAGTCCCTTGGTGAGGCAATGACCACTTGATCTCCAGTAGGCACATGACTTAGCTTCAGTAGACCGTCATTCAATTTTTCCTTGATGAAGAATCTATCAATCTCCACGTGCTTAGTCCTATCGTGTTGTACCGGATTATTAGCAATGTTAATTGCCGACTCGTTGTCACACCACAACTTCATATGGGCTCCTTGGTCCACCTTGAGCTCTACCAATAGGGCTCTCAACCACAACATCTCGGCAACTCCTAAAGCCATGGCCCTGTACTCTGCCTCTGCAGTCGATCTCGAAACTACCGACTGCTTCTTGCTCTTCCAAGAGACTAAGTTGCCCCCTACAAACATGCAATACCCCGATGTAGACCTCCTATCATCAAGACAACTTGCCCGATCAAGATCACAATATCCTCAATGCCCAAGTGACCATTCTTCCTAAAGATTAGCCCCTTCCTCGGTGCACTCTTCGAGATATCGCAGGATCCAGTACACCGCTTCCATGTGGCCTTTCCTCGGATCATGCATGTAGCGACTCACCACACTTACTCGCAAATGAGACATCGGGACGAGTGTGACTCGAGATAGATCAACCGGCCTACCGACCTGCGGTATCGTTCGCGATCAACTGGCTCTCCCGCTCGCACTCGACTTGAACTTCGATCAATCTGAGAAGTAGCGAGTTTGCATCCCAACGATACTGTCTCTTTGAGCAAGTCTAACACATATTTTCTCTGGGACAAAACCACCCCCTCTTTTCCACGAGCTACCTCAATCCCAAGGAAGTATCTTAGTTGCCCTAGATCCTTCACCTCAAACTCTTTGCCCGAGTCTTGCCTTCGGTGAGCTATCTCTCCTCATCATCCCCAGTAATGATCATGTCATCAACATATACTGCGAGCATCGTGGTGTGACCTCCATGTTGTCGAAAGAATACTGTATGATCTGCGTTGATCTGTTGATAGCCCACACCTATCATAGCTCTCCTGAACCTGTCAAACCAAGCTCGAGGAGACTGTTTCAATCCATACAGTGACTTCCTCAACCTACATACTTTGCCTACAGTTTGTTTTGTGCCGAAGCCTGAGGGTATCTCCATGTACACCTCCTCTAGTAAGTCCCCATGGAGAAATGCATTCTTCACATCCAGCTGGTGTAACTTCCATCCCCATTCACAGCGAAGAGAGACGAGGGTCCGGATCGTGCTCATCTTCGCCACCGGTGCAAAGGTCTCATCATAGTCGATGCCATATGTCCGACTGCACCCTTTGCCACCAATCGTGCCTCAGTAGCGGTCAATTTTCCCTTCTGGAGTTTGCTTCACCGTGAAGACCCATTTGCACCCAACCGCCTTCTTGCCTGCTGGTAACGGTACTATCTCCCATGTCTTGTTCTTATCAAGGGCCTCAAGCTCTTCATGCATAGCCGCCTTCCACTTTGGATCTTCTTTAGCAGCCTGCCAAGACTTAGGTATAGAGACAATGTCCAATGATGTAATGAATGCTCCATGTATAGGTGATGTAATGTTAGAATATGAGACAAACTGCGCAATATCATGTGGGAAACCAAAACGGTCAGGAGGATGTCCCGCATTGCTGCGAGAGGTCCTCCTTAAAATCATGGGGTCAGGAGAAGGTACAGGAATCATATCACCTGTGTAATTTGAGTCTGAGGTGGATGGTGTAGGTGACTCAGGAGTCGGGGTAGGCCGGGACAAAGGACTTGCGGGCACAACTGGCACTACTGGCACTTCTACATCATTCTGCCTCCTCCTCCTCGTATACACCCTTAACTCCCCCTGAGCTTGAGTCTCACCCCATTCGGGTTCAATCTCCTCCTCATCTTCCGGTCCCTCCACCACAACTGTACAGGGTACATGTACCTGTCCATCTCTACTACTGCTCTCCCCTCTCGCCTCATACCTGAAGTATCAGCTGAGTCGCCAAAGGGTGAGTTCACCTTCAACGTGTGGTATGGCTCAATTCTCTAAATGTCACATCCATACTCACAAATAACCTCTTCTCAACTCGGGCTCCAACACACGTACTCTTTCGGGTAGCGAATATCCCACAAAACACACTTTACCGCTCTAGGATCCAGACTTTCCAACCGATGGTCTGTTATCCTTCACAAAGCACACACACCCAAACACCTTTAATGGAAGGATCCCACCATTATCTCCTTTCAACGATCTCACAAGGGATTTCCATTCCAACACTCTTGAGGGCATCCTGTTGATCAATTGAGCGATCGTCAATACTGCTCGCCTCCACAAGTGCTTTGGAACATTCATTGAAATCATCATACTACGGGCTACCTCTAGCAAGTGTCTATTCTTCCTCTCGACTACTCCGCTCAGTGTCTGGTGTGTATGGACATGTGGTTTGGTGATGTATCCTTGAGACGATAAGTATTCCCCAAACGCCTTGTTGGTATACTCGTCCCATTATCTGACCTCAATACCTTCACTATCGCCTGCATTGAGTCTGAATAGCCCTGTGGAAATCTCTGAAGCAATTCAATACATCACTCTTGTTTCTCATCAAATACAACCATGTAACACGAGAGAAACAATCAATAAAGGACACAAAATAACGATAATCATTCATAGAACTAACAGAACAAGGTCCCCAAACATCAGAGTGTATTAAATCAAAAATACCGTAACTCCTATTCCCGTAACTAACATAAGAGCTTCTAGTAAGCTTGCCAAACTCACAAGCATCACACACTAGCTTCTGTTTATTTGCCTTTTCATACAAAGACGTATACAAACGACTCAACAAACTAAAAGAAGAATGTCCCATGCGCCTGTGATGTAACAACAACACATCCTCCACGCTCGCCTAACTCCTCCTACTCCAAGACTCTCAACCATGGATGTCGGGTCGAGTCCATCCCTTCTCTATCCAGGTACCACGATCCGCTATGCCACGTGCCGGTCCCAAGTCTCCGGCCACTCCCTTCTCCGGAAGATCACCTTGGGAATATCAAAAATAACAAAACATTTTAGTTGGAGAATAATGGCACTAATGGATAAAAGGTTCACTCGAAAAGAAGGAGCATGCAAAACATTGGACAACGCCATAGAATTGGTACATCTCACGAGTACTCTTACCAACCACAGGCCGTGATGTACCATCGCCAGCCTGGATGCTCTCCGGCATCGCTAGATGACTATAAGACGAGAACTCACTAGCGATTACTGTCACATGTCGAGATGCACCGGAATCTACTATCCATTCCGTGATCTTGAGGTGGATATAGAGGCAAGAGCATGTGTATCGTGAGTACCTTTGGCCGAGTGAGCATAGGAAGCGAGTTACCTCTAAGACGATGTGGATGTATCTTCACTCGCACCCTTCCTGTCTCCATCGATCGCCACTCTCTGCTTCCTCTTCAACATCTCCAAGAACTCGTGATCTTCATCAAGTAAAGACCACATCCGCCTCTCCTCGTCGTCAGCTACCATCAAATTTGCCCGGTAGCCTCCTCTTCCACCACCTCTACGACCTCCACGCCCGCGACCACGACCTCCAATCTGGCCACGACCACCCGAGTTCCTCTCCTTCGGTGGCTTAGTGCATGCTTGCTTCAGTGACCTACCCGGCCGCAGCTTGTAGCAATCACGAAGTTTCAACCCCGGCCTCCGTGTTTCCTAAGTTGGAGACAACTAACGCAGACTTTACTCCGTGAGGTCCACCTGCCCTCGCTCAGTAGCTTAATGCGGCTCTCTTCCTCGTATCATAGCCGATCATCGCTTCCTCAAGTGAGGGGATCTTCGTTTGGGCTAACAACATCGCAGTCCTTCTAGCTCAAACGCTGGGGCCAACCCCTGGAGAAATAACATAGTTCGCTCCTGAACCAATGCCTCTCTCTCTTTGCACTCAGGATCTTTGCAGCCTGCTCGAGGTGAGAAATGATCATGCTCTAACCACAAGCGCTCCAGCTCTATGGAATACTCCTGCACCGTCCTATCTCCTCGGATCTGCAACGATAGATTTCCTTTTGATCCGGAACACCCTCAGATTATTCCCCACCCCATCATAAGTCCTCCTCAACTTCTCCTGGACATCCTTTATCTTCTCAATACCATCCACAAGTGGCAGCAATAGATGGGACCATCGAGTTCGTGGCCGATGTACACCAACATGTGTGTAGACTTCCACTCATCTCTCCCTATAGCACCCTCAATCGGCTCTACTCGTCACCCGTCGAAAAACCCTCCAGATTTCTTCCTGTCAGAGTATACCTTACCCGACGTGACCAGCTCAAGTATGTGGCTGGCCCATCGAGTTTCAGATCAATAGGTGGAAGTTCCACCTTCACAAACGGTGGCCTCGTGACGCTTTCACCCATCGACATCCTCATAAACTGCATCAAGGTTGCAAGGTCTGCAGGACCTAACTTCTTCACAATCTCCTCCATCGGATTCTTGCTAGCCTCCATTAATCCGACTTGTATTCAGGTGTCTAGATCGCAACCTTGCTCCTTTTTCTCTTCTTGACCCGTCTCTTGATTCTCCTCACATCAAAGTCTAGGTCTTTATCCTTTCATCTCTACCCATCCTTGGGATCCGTGGGTTATCACCCCCCACAAGGGTTCCCTTCAATAGAAGATCAAAACAGAGAGATTCTGTTTTTTTTTTCAGTGGCGGCGCTACAGTGACGGCGGCGCTACAGTGACAGCGGTGCTACAGTGACGACGCTACTGATTCGGCGATGCGATACCGTGCTCTGATCGTGGTATACAGATCTGTCGATGCAGTACTCATGATACAGTACTCCGACTACTGATGTGGCGCCCTCCTCCTTTCTCTCTTTTTTTTTTCTAACCCTAGATTTGGAGGCTCTGATACCAAATAGAAGTTTGGCAGAATAAAATGTTCTCTATTGGATGTGAAATGGCCTATTTATAGCCTTACATCTTACACCTTTTACCAAATAGCCCCTAGACTTCTTCCATATTCCCTAATTACCAACTTAACCCTTTATTTATTATAATTCTCAACACTATTACTTGCCCTCTTTTCTATATAATGTTACCACTCATTTTTGCAGTTACCGGGTGTCTGGATTTGGATATATTTGTGTTCTTATCATAGGAAAAAAAATAAAAAATATTGAACTTTTGGAATGTAATTTATTTTTTTGCAATTACATTATAAAGTTCCTTTTGGAAATGATAATAGATTTAGTTACTGAGCACTTGTCTTGCTTCTACTTACTTTTAACTTGCTAAATCTCAGATGGAGTGGATGCATGAAGCGGTCTTATGACAAAGGTGTTGCTTGGTCAAAGAGAGAGCAACTTCCTCCTGGCATATTAGGACCGTCTAAGAATAAGGTTTGGTTCTAAACACCAGAATATATTGTCTAATGACTCAAGTACGCTAGTTATATCAGCAACAATGAAGCTTGATTGTTGCTATTATGATTCCCTTATAAGTGATTCCCTTGTGCAGCCAATCTTGTTGGAAAATGGGCTCTTGCTTTGTGGATCATCTGTAGAAAGTTGGAATTCTTGGGGTGCATGGATGGAGGTAGTAATAACTCATTTGCTTGAGTACTTGGAATCTAATGATGTTTTGGTATTGACATTTGACATATTTTTGACTTGTGTGTGAATAGGTGACTGCAGATGCTGGTAGGTCGTGGAGAAAGCATGGCCCAATTTACGTTGAAAATACATCTCTTAGTGTGATTCAGCCAGTACCATTCAAGACTGCAGATGGGACATTTCGTGTTTTATTGCGTTCGTTTGATGACGTTGGAAGAGTTTGTATGTCAGAATCCTATGATGGTGGCGTGACCTGGGGTTATGCAAAACCCACTGAACTCCCCAACCCCAACTCAGGTCAGTATTCAAAAGTTGGAGTGGCAGCTTGCATCCACTCATGTTAAATAAATGGTTTGTTGATGTTTGATGTTTAGTTGAATATATGTATCTTAATCAGGTGTTGAAAATTATAATTAGCTGTCCTAGTTTTCATGTTTAGCCATAAAAAGTGTCAGATGTCTATCACTAGACATAATGCTATAAGCATTATAGTCTATCATATCATAGGCAATTGTTGCAAGAAGGCTGGCTGGAGTTGCTGTTAGAATCTTCATGCTTGAATTTTAATGTATCCATGACCTCTCTCTCATTCACACCCGACATCTAGCTTGGAACTTGGGATTGACTCTAAATATGAGAGGAAATAAAATTTGAGTTTCAACCAAGAGTATTGCCTCTCTCAAAATGTGTCTCGCTGTTGTGCACCATGCTTAACAATTTGACGCGGTTGAGAACGAGGCGTGCCACCTTCTGCTTTACACACCAGAAGACATAGGCAAGAGAACCCTGGAGCTGGTGTTGGAGCACAAAACCTCTACCTTTTAGATCTTGCACCTTTGCGAAAGAGCAATCTCCATGCAGGAAAATATGACTTTGTAGTTGGGAATGATTTATGCCTTGTTCCACTTTTGCACACTGTAAGACATAGGCCAGAGAACCTGAATCCCACACAGTAGTTGAGTGCGGTGGATTCTACGACTGTTAATGCCATCAACTACAGCGCTGGTTGGGGTTTCTTTTTAGAATATTAGACAAGATTGCAATATCAATTTGCTCCTGCTTTCTTTTCTTAAACTAGAAAATGCTATTCCAAGAGAGAGAGGAAATGATCATGATCCCATGGTTTCTGCCATCTTTGCGACCTCATATAAGTTGTGATTGCTTGGGATGAAAAAAACTTTGATTTTTTAATTTGGAATAAGTTCCTGCTATGTTCTTACATTAGGTATTGATGGGGTTAAACTAAAAGATGGTCCTGTCGTGCTTGCTTACAATACAATCTCAAGGGGCGTGCTTAAAGTTGCTGTGTCCAAAGATGATGGTGACACGTGGCTTGATGTTATTACACTAGAGGAAAAACTGGATATGGAATTCTCATATCCAGCGGTTATCCAGGCTAGTGATGGTTCTGTTCATATCACTTACACATACAACAGGACACAAATTAAGGTACCGACATGGTCTATGCTGTGGAAAATGCATTCAATTTGTATAAAGCCTTTTATTCTTGCAACCACTTGAAGCATCTAGAAAATTTCATCTTGTACTTTAATTTTGCAGCATGTGGTCCTTCAACCAAGTTGATGCTAAATAGAACACCAAGAAAGCTAAGAAGGTATTTCCTCTAACAGTTGCTATATAGTGTAACAAGTTTATATTTAAATGTATGGAAATGCTTTCCTATATGCATGTTTTCAGTAACTCTGAGCATATAATAAGTATTTTCCATGTCTGAACAAATTATGACCTTTAATTTCTCCTCTTTTTTCAGTAATGATATATATTATTATTATAATATTTTCATCAAAATTGTAAATCCATTTTTGTGCTTGCAACTCTTCCAACAAGATTATGGTACACAATGTATGCTCTATGGTTTTTGTTGGCCCAATTATTGAAACAGTTGCCACTGTCCTGATAAAACAGTAATTTGCCGATTTGCACAAGTATGTGCCATGTATATTCCTGTTACCAGTTTAATTTTGTTAAAGATTTCTAGCAGTAAATTTTTTCATGTTTTTCCTTTCCTGTTTTAAATTCATTTGATTTATCATCCTTAGAAATGACGAAATATGACCTATATAGATGTATTCTGGATCTTGGTTAGAGTCATGTTGCGTGTACCTTCATGCTCCTGTTGGATGGTACTTTGTAGGTTAATCTTTTCTTCATTATGGAATTCTAATCTGTGATATCCCGCATTTGTTACCACTAACATTTTCCAGTCAAATACATTAATTAGACAAATTCTTATACCTAAGAAAAGGTTTGCATAGGATTGGATATTGTGACAATATTTTATTCAGGACTTCTGTAAAGTGGACGTTACTCAAAGCTAAGAAAAAACAATTTATCATGTGTAAATCCTCCGAAAATGGTTGACAGTTATGTAACCCTGTTTTGCACTGTGTTTTAAAAGCACTTTTGAAATGATTTTTTTTTATTTTAAATTAATTTTTCTGATGTTTTAGATCATTTTCTTGTGTTGATGTCAAAAATGATTTAAAAAAATAAAAATAAAATACACATTTTTGATGTATTTCTAAACGAAAAATATTTTCAAAAGCAACCTCAACTACACTACCAATATTCCAGCAACATCCCCCTGTTTTCTTTGGATATTATTAGAGGTAAGTGGACAGGCATGGAAGTGGTTTCACTGAATCTGATATTCTGAATGGGCGTTCTAATCATCTAAATGCCACCATAGCCTGCACCATATGTTATGGAGGAATGATGCAGAAGAAATGCCAAAATACGATAATTGGCACTTAATAAGTAGGTAAATAGCGCCCCTCTTTCCAGAAGAGACATTTAACAATCTCTCATAACAGATGCCAATTTTCTATGACAAATTACTCGGTTGAGTGATGTAGAATGTCTATAACTTGTGTATTTCTCTCTTCCAATCTCCTTTTTTATATCTTGTGGGTGGAATTGGTTTATCTTTGTTTGCCATGCCATAGAAAATAAACTTGGGATTCATTGTTTGCTATTATGAGTGAAGTAGATGGTGTGTTCAGGAGGGTCTTGTGACGAGACAGATCAAGAGACTCGCAGCAATTTTGTACTTAGTCCTCGAGAATCTTACAAACTCTAGTCATTTCATTTGGTCATGTGATGTAATGATACGGTTGTCTGGATTTCTCTTTCTTCTGATAATCACTTTACTTGAAGAAAAATGCATGGCATGGTTGCTCTTAACAATGCAAATTGTTTTTTTTTTTTTGTTACCAACGTGCTCACTGAAATAATACACATTTATTCTGTTGGAAAAGGGTAGTTAAAAATTTGCAGGCTTTATTCTGACCCTAACTTCGCAGTTAAAAATTTGCAGGCTTAAGGGAAGAACGTCATGCGGTGCCTGTGCAGCAACCCCATGCTACTCAGATATGAAAACTCTTTTTGACCATTTCATAGATGAAAAGCCTATGCACAACAAAACCCCAGAGTGTCAAATGTAGACAATGATCAGAACCCTAGCAGCTAGGATATGGTATCCGTGATTTTGCAATATCAGGGGCTCTTGAGAAGAACACACGACTTTTTGTGATAATTAGGGGTGCCGGATAGAAGTTTTCCGCTTCCGGTTAGCTGGTGCCCATTTCTCTCTTCTGATCTAGTTCTTGTGGAGCAAGCTTTGTCATGTTATTGCTTTCGTGCCTGTTATATCACTGTCATCTTTTCACCATCGACAATTGACTCTTGTTCTGCTATATTCTTACTAGTTTTTTCATAACATAAACCATGCTAGTGATGTCATTTGTCCCTAGTTCAGCATTATAGAATCATGTGATCAAATATCGCACGTAAATTCTGCAAGTTTTGTGTTTATGTATTCATAAAAGATGAAAACATTCTCAGAAAGAAGAACAAGCTCATGTTCTGGATGGTCAAAATCCATAAAGTGCATGTTGAAAACTCAAAAAAGATGCAAGAAAACAAACAGTGAAATGTCTCTTCCTGTGGATGAAAGGTTTTGCCTCGTCAGGCTATTTGTCTTCATCTCTGTAGAGTCTGCAAGACAATAAATTATATATTCCTTCTTCTGATTGATAAGAGTTAGAATCTCTCGTTTAACTGTCATTGCTCCCATCTTGCGCTTGCATGGAGAAGATTTGCGGGATGCTTGACTTAATCAAGTAGCATGACTCTTCAAGTACTCCAAAAGTCACCCTGATCCAGTTAAAAAAGTGTTTTCAGTTTGAAAAAAATATTAATTTTTTAGTGATTGTGATGTGTGTTGATATTAAAAATTTCAAAAAAAGTATGTGATGTATTTTAAAATGAAAAATCATTTTAAACCCCCGTGTCTATCGGCATGTTTGATCTTGAAGATAGTCCAGGATTTATGCATGGATTGGATACTGCAATGCGGTTGGATACTGCAATGCGGCCCAGCATCTCCATTCTCTACTCGCCTCTTTGCTAAATTCGTTGTTTGTGAGTGATTGTTGTTTTTTTAGAGTATTTTTTGTTTATAAATATACTAAGATGGTATTTTTTATTTTTAAAAATAAAAAAATGAAAAAAAAAAACTTTTAAAATGCAGAAGAAACCCTCCAAATTAGTCCGGGGGGACTGATGTGCCCGCTGGATTCAAGTGGTGCTTGCAACTTGTCATGTTGGAAAGGTCCTGCTCTTCTTGAATGTAATGTCTTTGCGAACTCTATTTATTTATTGTTTTTAAATTAATTTGATGTTAAATATATTTTAAAAAAACAATGCATATACGAGTTAAATTGATTAGACATTCATAGGCAACTCGTAAATTATTTATTCAATACAGGGAATAAACAAATCATCATTTCATTTGACAAATGCAAACTGCAATGAAGGACCCTACAGCTTCATTGAAAATTTGGTCTCCTCTCCACATTGGCTTTGGGGGTTCCATGACGAATATCTCTTAAATTGAAGGACTTGTTGTAAAATATCGTTATATTTTGCTGTATATATTTTATCAAATTTAAAGCACGTTATTTATTGCACAGTATACAATGGTATCTCCTATTTTGTGGGTCATGAACACTAAATTAAATAAATAAATAAATGGAGCATGAAGAATAACAAATAATAGCTGGGATTTGGTAGTAAAAGCACATGGGATTGTTGTTTTGATTGCAGCCTGTTTAAAAAACAAAAACAAAGGGGGAATTTATGACATGAAAGATTCCAGATAGCAAACAAAAAAACAAGGCAAAGAAAAAGCTGAGAGAAGAGTAGTTGGATTGTTTCTATTTTTTAAAAGTATTTTAATATATTTTTATAGATATATTAAGAAATATGGTAGAAATAATTTTTAAGAAATAAAAAATTATTTGAATATAGTTTTAAATAAAAAAATACTTACAAAATCAACACTTACCACACTAACAAACACCTCTAAGTTCAGTGTTAGAGTATCTCCAACGGGAGTGCTATAAGAGAAGTCAAAAATAAAAGATATATTTTTAGTATTTTGTAGCAATTTTTTTCTCTCCAATAGAGTAACTATTTGGATAACCAAAAATAGTTTTTTTCTACACAAGTTATTATTTATAGTAACTCAAAACTAAAAAATCATATATTTTTTTGTTTTGCTGGAACCTGATATGCCACATACTTCACAGCTACGGTTTAAAAGTTGGTAGCAAATGAAATTTTGACGGAATTTTGCAATATTTTGAAATTTAAATTGTTGCGGGGTTTTAAATTTAAATATAATTAAAAAATCTATAATTATATTGTTATGAGGTTTTATAAAAGTAATTATATAATTATATAATTTATTCCTATTAATTATATGTATAAAATAATTACATTATATTTTATTTTTTTCAAAATCTCTTTTAAGACAACAACAAAAAACAGGGATTTAATCTCTCCTTGGTCTTTGTGAGTGTGAACAGCTGCATATTTCTCGCCGTTTAATTATCTCTCCGCGTCAAGTTGCTCAAAAGATGTTTTGTCCTTCGGCCCCCTGCTCTTCTTTTCCTCCTGTTTCTCTTCTGATGACACGAACCTTTCTGGGCTGGCCCACCTTCTTCCACTGTTCTCCAGCACGCATTTTTTGTCACACCACTATGATGACTACCTCCCTCCATGCTCATTCTTCTTCTTCTTCTTATTTTTAATATATATCTTCAATTAAAAATTATTTGTATACGCTCCCTTATAAAACAAAAATTAACGGTAAGATTTAATACTTTGTAAAGTAATTATTTCATTTAAAAATTAAATTATTATATAAAATCCAAAATATATTCTATCACAACTTTTAAAATTATGTTTTAAAAAAAAAACTATTAAAATTACGTATCCATCGTAATATAGCATCGCAGTACCGACGTCTTCTAATGTTTATCCAGAGAGAGAGAGAAATATATTTTGTATTTGAAATGAATGTTTTTTTAGGACAAAAAAAAGATAAATTTGTTAGTTTTCCATAATTATCTCAACCTCGTCATAAAGCACAACACTAGCAGCGCAATCCCAAGCAAAGTCGACATTTTGTAATGGTTGCAAAAATTATTTCAATTTTATTCTGTCTGGATTCTGGAATGACTTACATATCTTGTTTCAGTTTAAAAAATAAAACAAACTAGAATAAATTTTATCTAGCTCAAAATCTCATTATATTCTATAAATTCTGTTCAAATTTCATTTGAAATGTTTCAATTTTGTTTTATCCGTCCTATTCTGGTCAAATGGTATTTTTTAAAAAATAATATATGACTTTATAATATCAATCATATCTTTTAATCTGACCGTTAGATTGCAATGAAATTTTATGAGAAGTCTCTTGACGTCTCTTGACATATATATATATATATATATATTAGATTACAATTTCAAAGCAATCAAAGAATAACACGACCTTGCGATATTGATGATGACATTATCATAATATTATCCAGGTTCATAATTTTGTTCATAAAAAATATTTTATTTTTTTAGATTAAATTTTTCTCAATTTAATTATTTAACAACGAGTTAATTGAACTTTATAATTTATTTTATTTAAGGTTATCATAGTCTTATAACTCATGTCACACATTTGAAAGTTTAACCTAGATTGACTCGAGTTGATCCAATATATTGTCATTTTAATTCTTTTTTAAGATATCAACTTGATTTTTATAAGTTAAACTATATTTTTATCAATTTTCCATGTTATTTTTAGATTCATCAAGTCGATCAAGTTATATCGGTTCAACTTCTTTTTTTATTAATATTTCAAATTTAAATTGCACAATTTGAAATAAATTTATTTTTAGATTTGAGTTCAAATTTTGTTTATTGAATATATATATATATATATATATATATATATATATATATATATATATATATATATATATATATATATATATATATATTTGACTGTGGATCACGTTAAGATTTGGATTTCACGGAATCATACTGGACGGTGGCAGCCCAACCAAGAGCAGATCGCTCTACCATATTCTCTAAGCAGTTTTTTTTTTTCTCCGGCGAAGTCTTGCCAAAATGCTAGGAGGGAAGACCCATTTCGAAGGTACAAGTTACGGTCAACCATTTTTTGCATGAATTAACAATGCAAGGAATTCTATATAGTTAGCAGCCATAAAATAATTGAGAATATGCCATGGAAAATAAAATATAAAATGCTAAATGATGAGAAGTTTTGGGAAAGTAATGATACAATATGCGTGTACTGGCATTCATAGTTTTTAAATTGTTATTATTATCAAAAATGATTTTTTTTAAAATATGTATTATTATAATATATTTTTAAATAAAAAAATATACAAAATATTTCAAAAATACCATAACCATAATTGAGTCGAGGCATTTATTTTTTTTATGTCTAGGGCCTCACGCATACGTTTGGTGGACAGCAATGATTTTTCCGGCAGCACTCATTGGGGGAAGATGCTTGCATTTTACTTGTGTGTCCCCTCAATTTGGATTAAAAGAATTTAAGTTCGGGAGAGATGGAAAAATGATTCAATTAAGGTTGCAATTAAACCATTTCCTTAATTAATGTAGTGATTTCTGTAGGGTTTTGTCATATCCACTAATCGTGGCAAGGATTAATTAAAACGAGTGAGGTGGGGCCCTTTTGAGAGGTGGATGTCTTAACTTTTAAAAACAAGCTTTAAAATCTAACTTTATGGTTTAATTGAAACCCATTTAGATTTTAGGGCCTCAGCATGCTCCTGCTGAGGAAAGGGTCTCTCTTACGTCGGCATCGGTTGCTTCCACAAGTGTATCCAAAAGTTTTGTTTTTTTTAATTATTATTATCTCTAGATAGAAAAGTTAATTGCTTTTGTGTAAGGCTTAGTGCTTAAGAAAGCCAAATTTCCACACCATGAGTGGGGGAAAAGTAGCTTTTATCGCAGCCTCGTCTACGTGGCATTTTCTATTGTTAGTAGTTCTTAAGGATTCCCAAAAGTTGAAGGACGAAGATGGAATGTTGTTTCACATGAAGCTTTTGAGGTGGGAATTTGGCAGCTTCCAATTGTTCCTTTCTATAGAGCTATATGTCCAAATTAAAAAAAGAAAAAAGAAAAGAAAAGGAGGACGACTTTTCTTGGGGCGGTGCCTCCTTTTCGATCAATCCACACTTTTAGTTGCGGTTTACCTAATTGTTAATTGCTCCAAAGAATAATATATGTATATAAAAAGTTTAAGGAAAAGAAAATCAAGCCAAATTTCATAACGATCATTCTACCAAGAAAATTTGCAACGCATATATCTAGAAGTTTGCCCATGAATAGTATAGCTTTTATTTTCTGGATGAAACATTTCTACTTGGGAGTATGGTTGTGGTTGTGGTTGTGGTTATTTTTAAAAGTATTTTTTGTTCAAAAATGTATTATAATAATGTTTTTTTAAATCATTTTTGACATTATTATATCAAAATAATATAAAAACACCAATTTTTTAATTTATAATTAAAAAAATATGTTTTTTCAAAAATATTTTTAAAATGCAACGAATAAACATTGAACTTTTATAGGTTTTTTTTTCTTTCTAACTCGCGGTACAAATTCTCTATTTTCTAAAAGGGAACCAATGGCCACCTTTTGCTTGATTGATGCATGCTTTATCTTTACCTCATGTAAAAAGCAAGCTGATCTCCTTTATTCTCAGCTGAAAAGGGTGGGAATAAAAGGAAATGCTAGGGGGCGAGATTGAAAGTCTAGTTGCTTTTGAGTACAAGAAGCTACCGAAGTCCTTTCTCGAGGTGGAGGAGGAGGTGGCTCTCGATCCTCCCCGGCTGTGAGTGATTTGTTGTTATGTGTTTGCTTCAAGTATGACCTTTCATGGCAAAAGCTACGTGGGGTTTGGCTTGCATTAGTGAAAAGAGCGTCGGGCCCTTCTGTCTCATGATATTCCATCAATTAGCCTTCGTGAACGCTTCATGATCTGTGGATTGATCGATTGAGATTTGAAAACTAGACGTGGGAGACGAGGAGAGGGACCTTTTTGAGGTTTTAATAAGTCAAATAAAACGCGACTTTAGCAATTACATAGCTCGAAGAAAAATATTTGGAGATCCTTGCAAATGGGGTCATTGGTATCCAATATAGCAATCCTTACCTGGAAGAAAAAAAATAGAGTGGGGGGGTCTTTTTTATTTTGAATTTTGGTTCCTCCATTATTGGTGGGGTTGGGAAGGGAATTGAAAAGGGCATGTGGGATAGTGCGGGGAAACTTTTCTCTGATCAAGGAACCAATTGCGAAGCAACACCACCTTTTTTATATGTATATTTAATGATAAAAAGGGTTAGATTAAATAATCTAGAGAATGGTTTGTCGATTCAAACTGAGTAAGATGCAGAAATGATGAGTCGAGATCTAGGAAGAAGATGATAAAAGTGGGAGAAAAGGAGGCATATGGAACATGCATGAGGTCACATTAAGTCTTTCGAAAGTGGAAGTCTTATTATGGTATCATGCTTGCGATGTGGGCATGCTTGAGACAAGCAAGGATCGAGCTTCGATTCTTCAACAAGTTTTGCTCCACTCCTTTTGCTTCGTGTCAAAAAGAGTTCTCTCCTCCTGTTCATAAAACAAACGAGGCTCCTTTCTTTGCCCTAAAACGATTTCTTTTCATGGAAAACGAATTCAGGAAAATAGATTGACCATGAAAAATAAGCTGCGAGACCTTTTGTTTAGTGCTTTGATGGGAGTATTATTATCCCTTTATAATATCTATGTATGACGATTATTATACTATATACTAAGAGATGTCATGAGTTAATTACTGTAGCTTGTGAGACAAATCATTATAAATTACAATAGTGTTGCTCAGTTTTCGAGTCGATTCTGATTGGTTTGTTTGGTTTACCGGTTTGCTAATTTATTTTATACTTTTGCACAGTAAAATAGCTATTTTGTCCCTCGAAAAAGACAAAAAAATTAGGTCATGCCGGGAGGGGTGCCGCGTAATTGCACATTTGTGGTCCGGTCTAGTTCGGTTCGGGTCACCGGTTTATTTTTTTATATATATATTTTTGCATAGTAAAATAACCACTATATCACTAGAAAAATTATATAAATTAAATATTTTTAACAATATGTATTATATAGATTAAATTATATATTTCTATACGTTAAATATTACTGTATCCAAATAGATCTTTCCCTAAAAATATTCTCATTGATGCGTGTGTAAAAATAAAAAAAATCTAACATGGAGCACGTAACAGTCTGAAAGATCCAAATTCGTCGTAGACATCAACGCAGGTTATCTAATGCTTTGTACATCATTTATTGGGATCCATCTACCAATATTAATTATTTTCCTGCCCTGCATTTTGTACTCACCGGAGTTCATTAATTTATTGCGATTAACGTTATAGAATCGGCTGTGCTGTGAAACTTATCAGAAATATCGCCGGTGCTGTCACCTGTAAAAAACTATTTCGGGCTATGAATTATTCCATGGATGTCCATCGCTATGAATTCAAAAAACTATCTGTTACGCATAATCTCTTTTTTTATCACATCTTTTGAAAGAATGTTCACCGTGATGATCAGAGAATATTGTTATGATCACGATGAATCTTCATAGAGAAAAGCCAAACTTTTTTTATAATCTTCGAGTGTTGAGACGATTGGTTCTTACCAAGGGTTTGACATAGAATACTCCTTTTCGATACGCCTTTTCTTTTCTCGACTGGATCAAATTGATCTTCGTTAAAGCATCTCGGTGTATATCTACCCTCTAATCAGGCTAGCAGCCTTTTTTTTTGGAGATAGAATTTGCTAATAAATATATCTACCCACTATGTTGGGATCATAGCTAGGGTTGTGTGCTGTTGATGACAAATAAATATTAAAAAAAGACCAAACTTGGAATATAAAAGATGGATGTAAACATGATCCGGCGCTGCCTTGTGGCATTTATTATTTTATAATTGGCTATATTTCATTTAATATATATATATTCAAAATTGAATAATGATGGGAGTCAATACATTACGGTATGGTTGCGAGGATCATGATTGTTTTTTTTTAAATTATGTGTGAAGATATATAAGAAACTAAGTAATACACAAACTCATTAAAGATATAAGTTCCCAAATATATTTAAAATAATAAAATCAATTACATTTAATTATAATAAACTTAACCAAATAACAAACATGCTCCTAGTTTTTGCACACCTCGTCGTCGTCATGGGGATGGGATGGAGTTTCAGATATTTGTCTTCTCTTAAACGTCAAGATCTTTAATGGGAAATAATGGAAGTTGATTTGATATAAGGGTGAACCACTCCATTATACTACCACCTTGGCTACGTTTACGTAATATGAATTTGTCGATTTCGTATAGGTTTTTTTTTGCCTGTTCAACGGATAATTATAGCTTTTTTGCTCCACTTTTTGATAGCACTAGCATGCACGATGACAACTAGAAATCGTCCCAGTAGACCTTTAGCAATTCAACAAAACCCAAAAGTATTTTCTTTTGTAAATGGCATCGCCATCTACTTCTGCTAGTCACTGACAATCGATATTTGCACTTGCTTCTTGTAATTTAATTAGATTATTGTTTACAAGAGGAGGTGTCACCTGCTGCTGGCCGAATTAGGGTTAGTTCTCCATAAACTTTTTTTGGATGTATATAGGTAAGAAATTAAAAAAGGTTTAATTTAAAAAAAAAACAACAAAGATATCTGTTTCAAGTGTGTGCTCTAGTATTTTTCTAATAGTTTTGATGAAGTTGATATTAAAAATAAAATATATATTTAAAAGAATTGCTTTAATATATTTTCAAATAGAAAATTCTCTTAAAAAAACATCTTCAACCATAATATAAATCAGAATAACTACTAATCATCTAGCAGGTGACTAGTGATACGAGCTTGAAACTAAGAGGTTTGACCTCTCTATAAATGGTATGATAGGTTAGAGTCATACAATCGCTAATATGACAGTTACTGAAGATCTACATAGTTATTTATTTCAGGACCCGTAAAATTAATCAAAATACACCCAAATTACCCCCATCAACCAAAAAGAAATTAGAATAACTAGTGAAAAGTTGAGCTACTGGAGTTGCTGTAGCATGGTCATAAATCCAACTAGAATTGAAGTTTGCTGAGATGGTAGGGAAAGGGAATTATTTTCTCTATTCATCTTTTAACACATTTTCCACAACAATAATGACATGAAAAGGAGTAGTTAGGCTAAACACTCAATATAAAATAATTTACTACCCCACAAGTCATTTTTTTTTTTCAGAGCAGTGCAGTCAGAGAGAAAATATCTCTATGACCTTTGAAACTTTGAGTGACAAGAATACCAAGTCATACTTAATTATTACATTTGAGTGTATTAAGGAATTTTGAACCGATAGATGAGCTTGAGCAATTTCTACGCTATAAGATTACAGTTGATAACCACTCTGTAGAATTCTTCAATTGCTTTACCTAATTGGGTTCAAAAGTATCATCGACGTAAACCCGACTCCGACTTTGATTGGTCTGTATCTTGCCCTTGCACTGAATCGATCCAAGTCTTGTGGCGGAAATTCTTGATATTATAGATGTGACGAAGTTGTTTTTAAAGTGTTTTTTATTTATAATTGTATAAAAATAATATTTTTTTTATATTAGAACATGAAAATGATATAAAAATATATACAACTCTAGTTTCCGAATAAATTCCACGAATTGTTGGTGTAATTGATCCATTTGTCTCTTACATATCAAGAGTGATATTCCATGCCTCTTTGTGAAAAAAAAATATATATTGAAGTATTTTATTTTTCATTTATTTTTAAAAAATAAATCTTTTAAACGTATAATATATATCGTGCTTAATTATTAATTTAATTTTTGAAAACAAGGATCGTTAGATTAGAGAAAATAAAGATACTGAGACTCAAGCTTAATTATCAAAATTATTTTAATTCAAATGATGAAGTTATTGGATGAAATTTGAAATATATATATTTTTTAAAATCAAACATTATGATGATGTATGTTATGTAATTGTATCCTACATCTTCAAAGAAAATGCTAGAAAAACATTCTAGTAATAACAACATTTGCCTGATTAATTACAACAAAAGTTCGATTGGTTGACGTTCCTATTTTTGGTGTTTTGGAGCTTTGGCTGTTGCATTTTATAGTTTTTCAAAAACACTAATCAAGCAAAGGGTCTACAAATCATCAGAAGTTAGGGGACTCAAATACTCAAGATACTATAGTTAGGGACTGCAATTATAATTAACCTAGCAAACATAATGCAGGGACCAGGGAGCATAATTGTCTTACCCTGTTCAAAGACTCGCAAGGAAAATGGTACTGGTCACCGGGTTAACGGGTAACTGTTATATCCTCAAGTTAACTAAGTCAATTAAGTTTTTTTTATTTATTAAAATGATATTATTATTATTATTATTATTATTATTATTGAAAAAGGAAGGCTGTAGAAAGGTAGTAGTAGTAGTTGTAAAGGTGAAAGTGGAGGGGGAAGGTGATGAGCTCGAAAAACACGTACGTAAAAGGCAAGGAAAGGAGGGCGTGCGTTGTGTAAAGGAGGAAAATGACGATTTTCATTTTTGTTTCCCAAAGACTTCTCTCCTTCCCTTTCACACTCTTTGTAAATTTAAGAATTTTTAAAAGTCGAATTTAGTAATATATATATATATATATATATATATATATATAATAGCGATTGTGGTGAGCATTATTATTATTATTATTATTTGTTACTTTAGATCACTTGGTGTGGTTAATTATTGAATAACTTTAATTCAAAAGACAAGCAAGCATTATGGTTTGATTATTCGGATTGCTTTAAAAATCATTTATATGCATTTAATTATGGGGCATCGACTCCCGAGCAATTGGTTGCACCCTTTTCCTTCTCCCTGCTGACCTGATCCGAGACAATGACGGTCCAAGTTGAGCCTCAACAAGCCAAATTGAATGCCGATTTCTGTAAGGCAGTTGCACCTGTAATTGGGGGTCATTATAAAGCATTTAATGGTCCCTTTTTATTAAGAAATATATTTAAGTAGTCCATGCTTTTATTTTTATAAAAATATTTTAAATAAACATACATACATACTGTTCCTACCTTTACCTCCGGGGAAGGCAAGGGCTGTCTTTTTCTCTCCATTTATTCGCTGACTTCCCTGTTTTTTTTTAATAAATAAATAATCGAACTTGAATCCACACCACTAAAATAGTTTACAAGATGGGATCCAAAATCACTCCTTCAAAGTACTTTATTTTATTGCGCCGTGTCCCCGTTTTATGCTTAGACCTTGACTATTTTTTTAACAAAATTTTATTTTTATTTTTATTTTTATTTTAAATTAAAGAAACTAGTATTTTTAAATTATTTCAATATACTAACGTTAATAATAGTTTATAAAATATATATAAAAAAATATATATTTTTAAAATTAACTTCAGCTACGAATCATTTCGTCGTGAGAAATTGTTTTTGAAAAATGAATCATTGGATCACCTTTTCACGGAGGAAAAGCTTATCATAGTCAACAAACATATTCTCATACTGTGGTCTTGCTTAAAGAGCACGAATTTTCAAAACCTATTATAATAATAATAATAATTATTATTATTATTATTATTTATCATCATGGAAGACGAAGGTTAAATGAGGTCATGTTTCACTTTTCATAATAAAAGATGGTGTTTTTCTCCCTTCTCCCTCTCACGCCCAAGCAAGTACAAGCAAAGCACATGCATTTATTTTTTAATTCGATAGCTTAATGATATTTTAAATTATTCATCCCTTGTCATCATCAGATTTCTCTTCACTACAAGATAAACTACACGCACAATGATTCGATATTTTATGAGACTTTTTTCTTTCTACCCCAATAATAATTATATATAATTATTTATATTGATGGGATTTATTTTTGAAAGTAGAATATATTTATTTTTATACGATAGTTTTGGGATGTACAAGCTTGCATGACATGGTTTTTACTGCATTCAATTAGTTTAATGCATGTTTGTTTTTCTTATTATATTAAATTAAAAATATATTTTAATAAATAAATTCAGTAGGCAAAACAGGTGATTATCCCATATTGTGAGATTAAATATTTTATTCTATATTTTTTATTCTTAAATATATATATATATATATTAATATATTTAATTACTTAAAAGATCTCTGACTATAAAAACATCTAACACGTGTAAAGTGACGAGTAAAATAGCCAGGGAGGAGGTAGAAGCCGTGCGATGCCTTTGCAGCGGTTGCGTGTGGAAAGCATAAAAAATGGTTGAAAGGCAAATAAAGCTAGAAAGTAGAGAATGCTTTACAACTCCAATTTCACCCGACATCAAAACGCGTGACAGCACACGCCTCGTCTTCAACGAGTTATTGGAGCGTGTGAAACCGCGCTGCAGGAGAGTGTGACGTGATGTTTGGTCCCAGGATTCATTCTGGTATACAAGAAACAAAATAGGGATAAAAATAAAAAAAGTGGGCAGTCAATCTGATGGATGAAGTAAAGAAACCTAATCTAATAGTAAAAAGGTGTCTCCTTCTCTCCGTTTTCTCCCTTGGTTCTAAAAAGGTTGCTCCTTTTTCTTTTTCTTTTTTTTAGTATTTTTGGATTTTTTATATCCAAATATAAAAATAAGTCTTAAAATATTAATTTGATATATTTAAAAATAATAATTAAAAAACAATTATTATCAAACTCTCAAACAACCTCTTCGATATTTACTTGAAAAGAATTTAAGTTTTTTAATTATTCAATTAAATTATAGATTTTTAAATTAATTTAAGTAAATTATTTTAGCTAAAAACAGTCATTTCAATATTTAGAAGAAAAAAACTTTTTTTTTTCAAAATTGATTATAATGAATCATAATAAAAAACAATATATGGTGGGATCAAACTAAAAGCATGTTTTTTTATAACTGGGGTGCCCGGGCCAGCTTGCCCGCACCACAATTAATTATCGGACCCACTGAACATACTACAAGCCCAACAAGCAGGTAAGTCACCGCGGGGAGACTAAGTGCATGTTTGATAGTAGTTGAGATTGTTTTTAAAAATATTTTTTTTCAAGAATATTAAAATGATGTGTTTTTATTTTTGAAAAATTATTTTTGATATCAACACATTAAAATGATTTAAAAACACCAAAAATAATTAATTTAAAATAAATTTTTTTTTCAAAAACACCTTTAAAATATAGCTACAAACACCCCTAAATCTGATCTAATTAATGGTTTTATTTTAAAATAGTGTGACAAACACCTCTAAGTATGATCTAATTAATGATTTTCTTAATTCAGTTTATATAGTTAAATATCAACATGTAAAACGAATCCGATCTAACAAGGGATTGTGAATTAAAATAATAAAAAATTCTGCCATCGGATTGGTGGTTTTTTTAATATATATTTATGTGGAAAAAGGTAGGGTAAAAAGAAATTAGAATAAAACAAATAAAAAAGGAAGTAGCGAAAGATGACAAAAGAAGGGCCCAGATAGCATTTTACAGAAATCCTTGTAACAGATGGTACAACATCCCCACCCCCTTCTCTCTCTATTCTCCATAAATTCTCTTTCTCTATCCTTTTCACAATAAAAACAAAAAAAATAAATTCATGCATCTATCTGCCCCCCAGTACTAATTTACTGCTGCTCTACTTTCTACTTTTCTTGGGCGGTCTTCGGTGTATGTATCGGGGATATTTTTTTTTATTTTTGAAGAAATATATTTATATAGAATCATTATCATTATTCAGCTAAACCATGTATACACACTTAGATGGCTAGCTTCATATATAAATATAAATATATATATGTACATATAATTACCAGCTAGCATTGGTGGGTATATTGAATCAAGAGTAGCGGCGTCATCAGATGGATAGAGATAGTTAAGAGAGAGAGAGAGGGATCGATGGTTATGGTGAAGAAGAGGATCCGATCTTTCCTTTCCGCGTTGAATTCTCATATGTGGCTTTTTTCAAGAGAGTGAGGATAAAAGAAAGCAAAACAAAACAAACAACTCAAAGCAAGTAAAGGGGAGGCCAAGAAAAAGATGGATGGATTGATAGAAAGAGATATAGATAGATCCTGCCATTAGAGCCTTCTTTGTTAGAGAAAGGAAAGGAAATAAAAAAAAAGGGAGATATAAAGGGAGCTTTTTTTATTTTTTTCTATGATAATTTACTCGTCCCTCCATCTCCACCTGAAAATTATAAGCCAATTTGTCCATTTGGACAAACCAAAACCGAACCACTCTTGTTGTTTGTCTTTAACTATTACATCCCCAGCTCCCTGAAAACAAAAAACTCGGAAGAAAGAAAGCTTTTTTATTTCTTCTTGAGCTCGTTTCATTACAGAGTTTGAATTTGACAGACTTTTGCTATTGGTATTCAAGAAATGAGAGCTGGACTTAGCACCATCCAGCAAACTCTGACACCAGAGGCGGCGAGTGTACTGAACCACTCGATTGCCGAAGCAAGCCGCCGTAACCATGGTCAGACCACACCACTTCATGTGGCGGCAACGCTATTAGCTTCCCCATCTGGTTTCCTCCGTCAAGCATGCATCAAATCACACCCCAATTCTTCACATCCTCTTCAGTGCAGAGCTCTTGAGCTCTGCTTTAGTGTTGCCCTTGAACGCCTCCCTACTGCTCAAAACCTCAGTCCCGGCCTCGACCCACCAATCTCCAATGCCTTAATGGCTGCACTAAAGCGTGCCCAGGCTCATCAGCGAAGAGGGTGCCCTGAACAGCAGCAGCAACCACTTTTGGCTGTCAAAGTTGAGCTGGAGCAGTTGATTATATCAATTCTTGATGATCCAAGTGTTAGTAGAGTTATGAGGGAAGCTAGTTTTTCGAGCCCGGCTGTTAAGGCAACAATCGAGCAATCTTTGAATGCTACCTCCAATTCGAACTCTGCTACTAATTCTGGGATTGGATTGGGGTTTCGTGCTCCAGGAGCTGTGGCTGCTCCTGCTCCTGTTACTAATAGGAATTTTTATATGAATCCAAGATTGCAACAAGGGAGTGTCGGTCAATCTGGTGCACCAAGAAATGATGAGGTTAAGATGGTTATTGATATTTTGTCCAAGAGGAAGAAGAAGAATCCTGTTTTGGTAGGTGAATCAGAGCCAGAGATATTAGTGAAGGAGGTTTTGAAGAGAATAGAGAGTAAAGAAGTAGGAGATGGGGTGTTAAAGAATGTTCATGTGATTCATTTAGAAAAGGAGTTTTTGGATAAAACACAGGTAGCGGCGAAGATTGTGGAATTAGGGGGATTGATTGAGACCTGGACAGGGAATTCGGATTGTGGTGGGGTGATTCTTGATTTGGGGGATTTGAAGTGGCTTGTTGAGCAGCAAGTGAGCTTTGCAGGTTCTGGAGGGGTTCAGCAGCAGCAGCAGCAGACCGTGTCAGAAACTGGGCGGTCAGTTGTGGAGGAGATGAGGAAGCTTTTGGGGAGGTTTGGAGAGGGGGGTGGCGGTGGAAAAGTTTGGTTGATTGGGACTGCTACTTGTGAGACATATTTGAGATGCCAAGTCTATCACCCTTCAATGGAAAATGATTGGGATCTGCAGGTTGTACCAATTGCTCCCAGAGCACCACTTCCAGGGATGTTTAGGTATATATGTGCTGTTATTGCTATTTTTGGAACTATACTTTTTTATTCATTAGCTCAACTTATGCGTTAGACACAGTATTTGGTGGAAAACAGGAGATGTTCTTGCATCCTCAATGAGTGATGCTGTGTTGTAGATTATTTGATATCTAGACTTTCGGAAAATATTCCTCGTGAATTTAAATTCTATATACTGATCTGCAATTTGGGATTTTTATGTCTGTTACTTCAGAAAGTTGCATACTAGTGGAGGTTCTGGTGAGTTCTGACATCTGAACTGCACCTGGCTTAAGGAGCAAAAACTTCCCTTTAGTTTAAGGATTTGTTTTCATTTAGTCCTTCGTCCAGAGATTAGCTGTGATTAATCAAAGTCTTATTCACTTATTAATAAACCACTTATATATTTGTCGATGTGTAGGCTTGGAACCAATGGAATCCTCAGCAGCTCAGTCGAATCGTTTTCACCGCTGAAGGGTCTTCCATCAATGACTCTTGCTCCGCCTAGGCGTCTCTCTGAGAACTTGGATCCTGCTGGTAGAATGAGTTGTTGCCCTGATTGCATGCGGAATTATGAGCAAGAGCTAGCAAAAATTGTACCAGAGGAGGTTGAGAAATCTTCAGAAGTCAAGTCTCAATCAGCTCAGCCACCACTGCCACTATGGTTGAGAAATGCTAGGCCTCAAGATGGTGACGTTAAGTCATCTGATCAGACAGTGGTAAGTTAGCTCAAACCTCTTAAGTGAACTGCAAACTTGTACTGGCCCAAATAAGATTCTTCTAAGTGCTAAAATCAAAAGTTCAGCAGCTAATATTGTCGCTGTGTTATCATGCAGACTAAGAATCAAGAACTGATGTTGAAGCAGAAGAGACTGGAGTTGCAGAAGAATTGGCACGATAGATGCCTGCACCTTCACCCTGCTTATCATCAACCCAATCATGGATCTGAAAGAATTCCCCAACCTGCTCTCTCAATGACCAACTTACATAATCAAAACCTGCTTCCTCGCCAACCTTTCCAGCCCAAGTTAAGTTTAAATAAAAAGCCGGACAGAACCCTTGTGCTCAACCCAAATTTGTTGCGCAGCCAACCATCTGGACTGCCAACCACTCCGCCTGGAAGCCCTGTGAGAACAGACCTGGTTCTTGGTAGACCAAAGGTTGTTGGGGAGACTCCTGAGAAAGAACATGAGGGCCGTACCAAGGACTTTTTAAGCTGTGTTCCTTCTGAGCCGCAATCCAATTCCAATGAACTGCACAGCATCAAACTTCTCAGCAAATTAGATGCTGACTCGTTCAAGAAGCTCCTCAAGGGTCTTCTGGAAAAGGTTTGGTGGCAACGGGATGCAGCATCTGCAGTGGCTGAAACAGTGACACAATGCAAATTGGGTCATGGTAAATGTCGGAGCACCGGATCAAGGGGTGACATTTGGCTGTTGTTCACTGGTCCTGACAGGGCTGGCAAGAAGAAGATGGCATCTGCTCTTTCAGAGCTTGTTTGTGGAGCAAATCCAATAATGCTTTGTCTTGGTTCATGGCATGAGCATGGGGAATCTGTAGTGAGTTTCCGTGGTAAAACTGTGCTTGATCGAATAGCAGAGGCGGTTAGAAGGAACCCCTTCTCAGTAATCATACTAGAGGATATTGATGAAGCGGATATGCATGTTAGAGGGAGCATCAGGCGGGCTATGGAGAGGGGTCGAATTGCCGATTCCCTTGGCCGTGAAATCAGTCTTGGTAATGTTATATTCATTCTGACTGCAAACCGCCTACCAGACAATCTCAAATTCCTATCAAACAGCGCTTCACTGGATGAGAAGAAGCTTGCAAGTCTGGCTAGCGGAGGCTGGCAATTAAGGCTAACCCTTTCTGAGAGAAAAGCGAAGCGCCGAGCCAATTGGGTTCATGATGAAGAGAGGTCGGCAAAGCCAAGGACCGACTTAGGAACAGCACTAGCATTCGACTTGAATGAAACTGCCGACACAGGGGATGATAAAGCAGATGGCTCACACAATTCAAGTGATCTTACAGTTGATCATGAAGATGAAGATGTCCTGAATAACAGACTGTTGACATCTTCAACTTCATCGGTCTCTAAAGAGCTGCTCAATTTAGTGGACGACCACATTGTCTTCAAACATGCAGATTTCAGCTCCATTAGACAAGACATTTCAAATTCTATAACCAAGAAGTTTTCGACCATCTTCAGCAATCTGATGCAAATTGAAATCCAAGACGAGGCATTGGAAAAAATTGTTGGCGGGATATGGTTAGCCCGAACAGGATTAGAAGAATGGACTGACAACGTATTGGTTCCAAGCTTGCGCCAGCTCAAATTACAGCTATCTATATGTGCCAACGAATCCGCGATCATCCGGCTCGAGCCTGATACCGATTCTGATAGCCGTAGCCACGGTGATTGGCTGCCAAGTAGCATCAGAGTGGTGGTTGATGGATTGTGAACCAGGGACACTCGTAGCTGAGATAAGGTGAATGGATATATAGTGTTGGCAATTCCTTGTTTCTGTTGGGTACAGATGTAAATATGCTCGACTGTTTTTTGGCGGGAGGTGAAAACGGTTGAGAGGGGTAAAGAAAAGAAAGCTGTTTAGAAGAAGAGGGAGATGTTGATAGATTAACGGAATCCTTAGGCAGCAATGTCTCACTTTTCTTCTGTTAAGTTCTTTTATATGCTTTTTTTTTTGTTATAGGATTTAATAGTATTTTGTTATAGATATAAATATTTTATTGTTTAAGTGGACCATGATTAATAAAAATGAGGCATTCCTCCTGTTTTTTTCTCATTTATTTTATTCTCCCCACAATAATTTAGCGGTAACCATTGAAAGTGAAATTCTGCAAGTGCTAATAATTTAACTGATGAAACAGTTTTTTTCCAGTGATTTATACAGTTTCATCTTATCCCTCCAAGTAATTCTGGGAAGGATAGAAAAGGAGGTGTGTCGGTGGCGAGGAGTGGCGTTAAGAGTCTGTTAAGTTTGTGCTGAAATTCTCGAGATGGACAGAATTGTGCTCATGCTGGTGTTGGAGTGTTGCATTTTGTTAGAACACTTGCATTTGTCATATTTTTTCAAAAATACAATCGCTGCATCGATTGACTTGTGAATTACAGCCATAATTTAGCTCTAGAAGATCATTATTTTAATTGCCCACAAGAGAGTCTTCTTCTCTTTCGCTAGCTAGCTAGCTAGCATGATTGGAATATATTTACCCCGCAGTGCCTCTGTTTTCATGGCCTGGGCTGCGGTCCGAAATATTACCACAAGGAGAAAACGAGAGAGCTCGCATTGTTAGATTTTGCATGAGGTGGTGAAAGGGCAGGAACGGATGTGAAATGTACGAGACACAAGAGATAGCACAGCACCCATCCGTCTGTCGATCACAGGTCTCCATAAGAGGAAAGAGAAGTAAATTACAAGCTCAACCCGCCATGAAATTTGGTTTCGTTCTGGGAATGGAAACTACCCACCTCCAGCTCCATGCAGTCTTCTGTTCTGTATACAGTAAGCGTTCTCTGTACAGGAGCTTTTAAGCAGCTAGCAACATATATTCATGGCAGGGCAAGCTAGCCACAGTAGCCGATTCCCTTCCCTGTTCCTCAGAATGTTATCCTCTCTGTGCCAACCAGGAGGGTGAAAAATGCAAAAGAATGCAGGCCCAGATTGTCAAACCATATATATTATTATTATGTATTTATTTTCCGTATCTGTGTCAAGGAAATGCCGCCCAATCAATGCATTTATGATAAATAAAGACATTTATTTCCTCTTTCCATGTCAAAAAAGTCAAGATGCCACCAATGCTGACAAAAATGGCGTGCTTCTCGTCGTAGATCAACTGGAGCGAAGTTAACATCAAGCTTGCAGTGCATGTGTTCTCATTTAAGATCATCGTCTAGATTCGTGTGTGCCCGTGCGCGTGTCTTCTAAACAGTGAAGAAGGGATAGTTAGATTCTTCACGTCGAAGGTGACGTGAAAGTAAATATTCATATTGCTTAAAGTTTCCACTGATTCAGATATTGTTTACTCACTCATATAATCCATAATTTGATGGAATGATTAATTTAGCTTTTTTATATGCATTTCTTTTCTTTTCTTTTATATAATCGTATGATGTCAACCCTTTTTATTTCTTGATAAAAAAACTGATGATTTTAATTTTTCACGTCTTATACCATCCACGATTTCTAGTGAAGATTGTTTTATTGAATATAAAAAAGTGAGCAATGACATTAACATACACACAATCATTATTAATAGTTTTCCCTAGATAAATATTTATTGATATCTAAACTCATTGTCCGTCGATAATTAATTTTACCGACATCCTCACGAGCGCGTCCAAAAAACAAAATCCCCACTAAATCCCATTTATGTTTCCATTTATATATTAAACATGTCTACGGGTTAACTCGACTCTTATTATATAGGTAACATGTTTATGATGTTCATCCAGGTTGAATTAGATCATTTTTATTTAATTTTTTACTCAATTTTATCCTTGTACATTCGAAAGAATAGAGTTACATGTTTTTTTTCTCCTTTAGAAAAATATTGCTTTCTCATATTACCATGATTATTTTTAACAAAACAAAATCTATTGGCTATTGTTGTTGCTCTTTTTTTTACCATCTAAACAAAATAGAATTGATTTGACTTGGTCAGATTTACTATCTAAATTACACAATTTTCATTTTTTAAAAAAACATATCTGTAACATTTAAATATTATTAAAAAAATAAAAAATAAAAACTAGTTAAAAGGCAAGTCACAAGTCAACTTGTTAGGGAGACAATGAATTGAATGTAGACGAAACACGTTGTAACATCAAATTGGAAGACATTCATGCCTCCATCAATATAAATGAAGGACTTTTGAGTTTTGACTCCAACCTTTCATGTGTGCTCCACATTTATTGGTTTCTTGATGGTTATCCAATACCCATAAATATTGGAAAATACAAAATTCAATATAATAAAGAAAAAATACATTAAATTGACATATTTTATAACAAAAACTTGACTAAATATCATAACATCATAAATATTTTTCATGCCCCGCAGGCGATTGTACGTTTCTAATTAATTCAATTCAATCAAATTTATTTCATAATGAAATCCCATCTTAAATCATAATTCTTAATCTCAGTAAATAAATTGAAATTAACCTTTGTTGTTCAATCACATTGGAGGGGGGTCCATAATATATAAAACAAGTAAAATGCAACAAAGATTCAGAAGTTGATAGAGAAAATTCATCGGAATCAACAGAGAGCTAAACATTTCAAAGAGGAAAGACAAGTTTTGTCCAAGACAAGTAGGGTTCTAACCTACTCTCGACCTACTTTGCTTATTGTTTTGCTGTTGTACTGTTCTCTCAAAAGATGATAATAAAAAAAAACCCTAAGATAATAAACTGCATGCCACCCCCACCACGATATCACCAAGGAATCCATGTCCCACTTCAGATTACCTAAACCCTTCAAGAGAAAAGGATTGTCTTCGAAGCTAACACTGAATCTATCTCCTTTTTCCCTTCAACCTTTTGAAAAGTGGAGCCTGCATCTGAAGGTTTATTGCATGAGGGAAAAGGATAGGGAGTGTGGATTATTTTATTTCTTTCTCGAGCTTATCCATGAAAAAGAAACTTTTTGTTTGTTTGTTTTGTGGTTTGTGTTTTTTTAATTGTAATGTAATATTTCGTTTTTAAATATTTTGACTCGTTGTTTCAGTGTTGTATTATTTATATATTTTATGTAGGTATATAATTAAATATACAAATTTAAAAAAAAACAGTTCAGGTTTGAAAATAAAATTATTTAGAATTGTGCAATTTAATCTAAAAAAACACAATAAATGATTTTTTTAAACAAAATTATGAACATGTATAGTGAATATCATCATTAATCTCACAATATCATTACATTCTCTAATTGTTCTAAAATTTTAATATAATATATAAATATGTCAAGAGACTCCTAAAATTCCATCACAATCTAATGATTAAGAGATATGATTGATATTTAAAAATTATTTATTATTTTTTTAAAAAAATATTTAGCTGAAAGGAAACCAGCAACAAAATTAGAACATCTACTGAAATTTGGATGAAATTATTCAAAAAATTAAAAAATAAAAAATATATTGTGTTTATATTATTTTTTTAATTGAAACAAAACTAAATTCATAAACATATAATGCAAATATTTATTTGATTTAAATAAACAATGTAAAAAGTACGACCTTTTTCCTGCTCTTCTTTTCGTTGATTTGCAGCCTTTTGGCTTTTAGTGTACAACTCTCTCTCTCTTATTGAATTGATTTAATAATTCTATCAGCTTTAATTTCTCACCACTGCCTTTTCCTTGCCATTGATCAAAGTGGGTCACTTTGAAAACAATGTGGGCATTCCCTAGCTTCTTCTTATTTAATTGTTTTTTATTTAAATAATATTATTATATTTTAATATTTACACATAGAATATATATCATTGCTTGCAGCAGGGGGCACCCAGGTGAGGTCCAATTTGCTCAATAGTTGACTATGCAAGCAAGTGGCCTTGAAAATTGACCACTCTATTTGGTACAAGAAATATGTTAGTTAGGGAAATAATAAAAAAATCACCCAAGGTGCTCTCCATAATTGAAACCCAACTCCTGATTAGTTTAATAGTATGTTTATTGAAAACATTTAATTTACTAAGAAATAAAGGCAGAGATCTCAACCATAACCTATTCAAACTTTGCCCGTTTGATGTTGCGATCCCACCAGTTTTTGGCCGAAATTTGAAAAAAAAATTCATTTTAAATGAATATGTTTTTATGTGTTTTAGATCATTTTAATGTGCTGATTTCAAAAATGATTTTTAAAAAATATTATTTTGATGTATCTCGGCACGATAAGCACTTTGAAAAACTAACGCAACCACACTCCCAAAGGGGGGCTAGAATTAAATAATAAGTAGGGTGATGCATATTCATACATCCCCAACTACAAACTCTATATCTTCTCCAGGTGGTAATTGTAAAAGATCCATATTGTACCTTACAATTACATCCAAATATCTGTTTTTTTTGTGTGTTTTTAAACGTATTTTTGAAAACAGATGAGAATTTTTATTTCATATATTTTTTAAAAATATATATATATATATATTATTTTAATATAACCGTGTTAAAAATAATTTTTTAAATATATAAATATATTATTTTAATATATTTTAAAAAAACAATGTGCATGTCTGCCTTAATAAATTTAATCCAAGCTCCTCGCTAGTGGAATTGTTGTACGAGTTGAGTTATTTTCAGGGAAACAGATCAGCCCAGGGCTATAAAGCACGGACTTTAATTGGCCTACAGTTTTCTGTCTATGAAAGGGCCTGGTCGGAAACACAGAGTTTTCTAGGGCCTGTGTTGTCATGGTAGCATCTTAATGGATTTAGTTAGGCTGCAAAACAGCCCATATCAGAATCATGGGCCCAAATAAACCCACAAGCGAATGAGAATGATGGGCTTTGGTCGAGTGTTGGTGGCATCTTTTCTCCGCTACATGCCAGGCCAGAGCATTTTAAGGATTAAATTTGTTGCATGAAATACAGACCTCCTGCTTGTCTAGATCTTGACGGTAGCAAACATTGGGCTCCAAACACCGAATAGTAAAAAGGAAATGAAAGGACACGGTGGATATGGGCTCAGACCGAGCCCATATTGCTGACCAGGCCCAATGATAAAACATATCTTATACCATCTGATGCGGTGGGTTCAAAACCTAAGCCTGTTTGATGCGGTGGGCTTAAACCCAGGCCCACTAATGTTCTCCTTATGCAACAACGTCGAATAATGTGAAGGCATGTCAACTACATTATAATTCTACAAGTTTATACCATTCACATGTGCCTAGCCTTTCAATTTTTCATTTTTTTTATAATAAAATTATTATTTGTAATCAGGACTATTACAAAACAGTTTTAAAAATCCTCGAATATGCTTTACTTTTAAATAAGATTTCAGATTTGATGGATTTGTTTTTCAATTAATTTATAAAACATTTATATAAATCTAATATGCAAATTTTTATGTCAAAATAGTTATTATTTTTTAACTCTTATACTTTTGCATCGTAAGTATCCATGACACTTTATATTTTTAGCTACAATTTGAAAGAACATGCAACTCTAAAGTCCGATACATCACAATTGTCAGTTTCATTATGTTTTGGTCAAAAAGTTTCATGCTAGTTAAAAAAATAAAATAAAATGACATCGTTTTAATTTCGATTGTAATTTCAATCCATTCTGGATTTTTCAGCCAAATACTAACCGAAACATGTCAGTATTATTTCATCTGTCGTTTCAGCTACAATTTTTTTTATCCTCCACCTAACGTGACTTTCTTGCTTTTCATCTCCCACCACATGATAAATTATTGTCATGTCATGGTGCTTTTATCTCCTATTATATAACCAATATCAAAACAATCAAAATTAAAAATTAAAATTATAAAATAAATAAAATTATTGCGTCAACTTTGATTTTATTAAAAGTAAAAATTACATTTATTTTTTAGTTATATATATATATATAATTAATTAATTATATATAAACATGACAACCCAAAATGACACACCAAATCACTTCAAAACCAAAGTAGTCTATACCAATTAAAAAAAAAAAAATGACATCCAGATTGATCATACTGGCCATTAAAAATGGCACTTTGAGGTTTGTCTCGCAGCTCGAAGTGGAACATACCTGGTCATATATAGTTATACTCAAGAGGAAGTGGTCAAATATACAAGCTTAAGTCAGTGTATTTTGCAAATCAATGGTACAGCCAAAGGGGTACAGGGACCAGTTTGAAAGATGGATAGTGCAAGCCAATTCTTCCATGGCTCATTAATCACCTCTGATGAAGGCATAATCTAATAAAATATACAATCCCACCTCACTTTTCTCCTCCCTCTCCACGACAAGCTTTTTAACCACTAAAAATTGAAGTCGTTAGGCTAGTGTACGAGTGAGAACTTGGCCTCCATCAGCTGCAAAGTTCTCTCGCTAGCATCTGAAACTAATTTGACCATAGTAGACACAACAGGTGGTATCAAGTATTAGACTGCTTCAAACACTAATCAACGTCGGAAGTAAAGTCAGGTTCCTCGGGCTTCGGTAGTTTGGGCATCTCAACATCCTTCATCTTTTGAGCACCTCTCCTTGTGTTAGCAGCGAATCTGGATGCTAGTATTGTGGCCCCAAGGTTCAGTCTTGCCTGGGAAGGATTTGAATGATCTGAAAAGGGTGCCTCTTCCTCTTGCTCAGTTTCAGTAGCCTCTCTCTCATTCAACGCAAAGGATTCTGACATAGTGAGATTATTTTCCACCATCCTTTTCTTGTGCCTGCGCCAAGCAGCCTGTATGAAGCAGGCTGCCCATGTCCTCCAATGATGTGAATGATATCGGAATGTATGCTGTAGCTTCTTGCTATGGAGGCGTCTAAATTGGTTGGCAACAAACTTGAGATCTTCTGCTCTCAATGCAAAAGCTTCGACTTCATTTTGAGCAATGACTGTTCTTGTTGATGATGGCAAGTTGAGGGATGATTTTGGATGCAAAGCCCATGAAAGTAGCTCCTCTCCACAAAAATCCCCAGGTTTCAGCGTGATAGAATTAAAGAAACCTGTCCTGCCACCGTTGGTAGTGGAACTGTCCAGTTTGCCTCTAATAATAAATAACATTTCTGTCACAGGATCACCCTCGCGAACAATATATGTGCCTTCAGTGCTCAGGGAGGAAACTAGACGCTCACATATTGCATCAAGCAGTTGATCATCCATCTGTGAGAAAAAAGGCACCTAGAAACAAGAAAAGCAATTGGATTGTTATGCTAACTCACCGAATTGATTGCCATATCCAATCAAGGTTTATCAAATTATGGAAGCATGATCAGATTATGGACAGAATCAAAATCAAGATTCAAGACCCTAGAATTAATATCTAAAGCAGAATTTCATAGGCAAAAGATGCATTTGATTGAACATATTGATCATTTTCTACATCACACAAGTCCATCTAGTATGATTCCCTGATACTGTAGTGGAAAACTGCATTCATGACCTCACAATGATTAGTTCAGAGAGTATAATAAAGAAAGAAACCCATGCTCAAATCAGACAACAAGGCTCATATACAACAAAAGTCAAACTAGAACATGAAAGTCATCATAAAATGCCACTCTGAAATACCTATGCAGCTCAGCAACCTATATCAGGGTAGAAATGACTAAAAACAAACATACACAAGTGTTTTCAATTCTAAGAGATTAAATATTCAGATAAAGACATACACGTCGAACAAGGTCCAAACATAGGTGGCATTGGATATCACGTCGAAGATCAGCAGGCAGGCCACGTAGTATAGATTCTTCATTGACTCCTCTAGTTGCAAGCCACTTGTATTGAACAAAACGTCGAACCCGTTTCCTCAGATCTTCAGGGAGTTGGCGATGCTTCATCCATTCCTCGGTATCTCTTCGCTTGAGTCTCCATTCCTCCAGTCTCACAGTGATAGATTGAAGATATGTCTACCTCATAAAACAGACATGAAATCATTAAACCAGGTCGTGAAGTAATAAATATAAATGCTGCCAGTAAATCATTATCCAACCAAAGTAGGATAACACGAAATACTCAAAGAGGACGATCTTTATTTTTCAGAAATTCTGCATGAAGAGACTGTTCATTCATCTTCAACTTGCAATATCTTGATAACAACTGAAGACTTTGCACAAGAAAAAAAGGCTATTTAAAGTAACAGAAAAAAGAATAACATAAGTGGTGTCCATTTGGCTTTCTAAAGTTTGTTCAAAAGTTTCTTTATATATTTTGTTGAGACAGAAAGATGAAGGCAACACCAAAATTACAAAGCTATGAAGAGAAGGGTGAAAAGGTTTTAGCAGTGGTACTAAAATAGAACCTGACAAGATGATATCTTATCTCTTACTAAAGCAATGGGTAAACAAGGACAGACAAAGAAGAGAAAAGGTTCGTCGCAGGTCAATCAGTCAAGACATATATTGGAAGTTGGTAGCATGGCTTTTGAATTCTAAATGAAGTTCATCATGGTCATGAAAACCATCAAGTGGGTCCAAGAAGTACCTCGACATATTAGACAAGAAAATTACTAAATATCAATTATAGTTGACAGCCTTCCTTCCCGCCTCGTAATTAAAGATTGAAGATGATATACCACATATTGTTTGTACTAATAAGATGGAGCAAGTTTAGGCACAAGAAAAGGAGAAATTTAGCAAATGCCATGAAGAAATGTCTTCAAAGTTCAGAAAAAAAAATACCAGGAGATGGAAATGTCAGGCAAAAAGAGAAAGCAAGTTGGAAGATTGAGAGGTGGAAACTCAAACATAAAGCACTTATGATACCTGCATATTGCCAATCAAATGGGCAAATAAAACAAGACCCAAGATTGAAATGAGTACAGCAAATGATGTCTCCCCAATAAATGTGCTAGTTGACAAATTCTGTCCATATGAACTGAAATAATAAAGTGTTCAGACATCAGATACCATAGACCATGCTCACAGAAGTTGTTTAATTTTTGAGTTTAGAGAATAAAATAAATTAGCAAATATTCAGTCAATTATCTGGTACGTCAAATGCTCTATTCAACAATAATAAGCATCTTGTCGTATTCCAGTATGATTTTGCCAAGTTGGCAACCTAGTGGTTAGATTTTAAACTCATAAAAAAATCTAAACATTAAAAGCCATAATTAATCCCAAAAACTACAGTATGGCCACTTCTTCCAGATAATTAAAAGAATAGGGAATATCCGGCCATCAATCAACACAGTGAAGCAGATATTTGCCATTCAAATGCTACCAGAAAGCATTCCTCGTACAGCATTTACTCAATCTAACATCCAGTTCCTCTGTTTGTGGTACGTAGTTGAACTATGTGCTTGGATTTATTTATTTTTCAGTCTAAATACATGTTTCATAACATACATTATTCTGTCCAGGGATGAACGGGTTAAAGAGGAGGTCTACTCTCCTGACTGCCCTTTTATCACTCCTTCGCTTCAATTTGACCACATATTTGTTCCATTATGCTTTCTTTCCAGTTAAACAAAACTTTTCTTTGACCATGACTCTCTCCCTATTGTGTCATGTGCAGATGGTGTGGTTCATAAGAGAAGTCTAAGGACAAATTTGTGGCAAATCTCAATGTTCCAAGCAATATATAGATGAAGAGGAAAACGAGACCTTTTCTTCCTTCTTCTTTCAACTTGCTGAAAACTACAAGGCACACACATTCCCAAGGAATGAGGTTACCCTTTCCCCTTAAATTGTCAATATATTAAACTATATCCAAATTATATCTAAATAAATCAATTAATTAAACCAGTAACATATATCAAGTAGATGTCAGAAAAAAGTAACTTTTTTCAAAGCCACATCAATACATTGATGTGTGACAATTGTACATGTTAATGCAAAATAGCATTGGGATATCTATATCACCTCTTCCATTTAATAAAATAATAATAAATTGAATATTCTATTCTAGTATCATAATTGTGGCTATATAATAATTGGAACAACATTAATGAGATTCAATCATGCAATGAAATTGAAACCAAATTGAGATACAAAATTCTGAATGTAAGGTGTGTGCAAATGTATACCTTAGCTGCTGCAAACCCCACCACAAGCAATACAAATACTTCTCAATAAATTTGGAGGACACGGCACTTTTTTTAACTGCATTTTCAAATATGCCATATTTGAATGTTATGTCCTTATCAGGATCACAGTTCTTGAAAACAGTTGTACCCCTTGCCCAGGCCTTGCGTTCGCTATCGTTGAAAGTATCACAATCCAGATAAGTGAGTAAGCATTTGACAGGACTATTTTCTTTTCTACATTGTGATTTCCAGCATGACGTATACCTATCAATTGATAGCAAATACCATGAAGCCCCTAAAACCTGCATAAAAAAGAGAAGTAAAGATAGAAAAAAAAAAGTTGTAGCACTGGAAAAACCAAGTGTGTGACAACAAGAAGATAAAAGCAAACATACATGGCTAGCCAACATGTATAGTAGCAGATTATATGCAGCCCCAGCCCAAGCTGTCCTGGTAACCACTCCAGTTGCTTTAATAATTTCTGAGCTCAATGGAAAAATGAGATACAATCTGGGAACGTATTGTAGCAGAACAATCAAAGCAAGGGCATTGTTCTTATGATCAGTTCGAGAGCTTCTTGTTGCTGGTATGATGAACCATATGACAATCTGCAGTAAATTTCAATCAATTGTGCTTCCCTTTTTTATAGGTCAGGCTTATGAATTAGATTTGAATAAAAAATTCAAATATTTACAAATTGAAACTAGCAAATAGTACAGGTGAGGAAGCTAAGCAGGCTTGCCTTCATAATGTTTTCAGATGCAGGAATGTATTTCAAAAACAAGCAAGCAATAATTGTAAAACCTCCGGCAAAAAAATCATAAATTGACTAGATTTATGTAGAACAAAAAAAAACAATTCGTAATTCTTTATTGAGTTATCAAAAAATTCTGAAATTTTGCGTGAAGCCTTATAATACGATACTTTAGCTTGGGTTAAAATTTCAGAATTTTTAGAGAAATTCAAAAATTTGACGAAAAAGCACAATTCGACTAATTTTACGTTATTGGATGTAATTTTCAATCCGACTATCGGATTTAGCTGAAAATTTCTGAGGAACTTTAAAATATATTGAATAAAATCTGGTTAAAATTTTAAGATGAATGGAGCTCGGTAGTGCTGGCAAAAAAAAAATTCATTAAGGGTAAAATGGAAATTGGCCATTGAAAACACATATAAAACCCTCCTCTTAGCTGCCGATGGTCAGAAACGAAAACAAGAAGAAAAAAAAAAGAAGTGAAGAGAACAGGGCATAGCGTGAGAGAAAGAGGGAAAGAGAGAGAGAGAAAAGTGAGGAAAAATACAAGAAATTGAGAAAATACCCTTAAAAGCTTGCAAGTTCAACTTATAAAGCATTAAAGCAAGTGAAGGAAGGAGCATTTGAGAAGAGGAATTCATCTAGCCTTGGAAGAGGAGGAATTGGAAGAAAAACAATAGGTGAGGATGAGAAGTTTAGATTTCATGTTTGATTTAAATGTGTTCTTAAGCTTTTTTGATTAAGTTGGGAAGTAATTTCATGGAATTTTACATTAGTTTCCCTTAAATTCTAGATTTTTGAACTTAGGGTTCTTATGTGAATTTGGGGGAAATAGGAGGGGAAGGAAAAATGATGAAATTGAAGTGGAATAGAATGAAAATAAGTTGAAATAACAAGTAAATGAAAAAAAAATTAGAGGAAAAAAAAGAAACACCACATTTGGCCAAAGGAAGGAAAAAGTGGGAGAATGAGTTTGATGTTAATGTTTAGAAACAACCCATGTTTAAGCATGATAATTGAAAATGTAAGAAAGACTAAATAAAGAGATGGCATTTAAATTGAGAAAATAATATTAATAATAATAAATAAATTCAAATTAAAAGAGAAATAACCTAGTTAAAAGAAAATATGAAGACAAGATGTCTAGCTTGTGTTTGAATATAGTGTTTAGATAAAATAAATACTATGATATGAGGGTATAAAGAATACAAGAATTATTTGATGGAGGAATTATGAACATAGAACAAGCAAAGAAGTAACTTGAGTTAAATATGAGGTTGTATGTAAATAATGATGTTATATTTGAAAATGAATTTTTATTAGAACAAATTTCAAATAAAAATATTATGTGCTTTGTGTTTCGGCACATAATAAAAATATTGATGGACTAATGATATAATGACACTTGGTTGATTTAGGAGTGGTGTCTGGAGCTGGTTATCAGACAAGAGGAGTTGGGTCGTCCCGAGCAGAAGGTAGGTGATTCGTCACCTTATTTCAATTTTTTTTAGTTTCCCTAATAATTTGTATTGATTATGATTATGTGAATTACCGGTAAATTACGTGAAGTTACCGGTTTTGTTGGTTAACAAAGAAGTTAACCAGATGCTGGGTAATTCAAGTGGAATTATCGGATTGATTGACTAACAAAAGAGGTTAGCCGGATGCTGGGTAATTCAAATGGAATTACTGGATTGATTAGCTAACAAAAGAGGTTAGCCGGATGATGGGTAATTTGAATGAAAGTACTAGATCTATTGGTAAATGAGGAAAGAAACTAAATTTCTGAGTAATTATATGGGAGTGCTAGATTTATTTGATAATTAAATTGAGTTAGTTGGATTTGTAATTTTCAAAAAGATTATGTAAATTAAGGGATTAAGTTAGATTGAAGTAAAAGTATTAAATTTCAAAGGTTAAGAGTAATTAGTTAATATTAGAATAATATAGTGTATAAATTACTTAATATTGTATTTGTTGAAACAGGTACTCCGCGAGGTGATGCAGATCGTTAGATGTAGGAACACTCCTGTTTATGAATTACTATTTTGGAATGTAATATTCATGTTGTTACCTGGAGTGTAAATCCTTTTGTGTTGTAAAAATTAAGTAGAAGGTGTAATATGTAGGGCATGTAATATATATATATATATATGTATAGTTGTTAGTATGATCAAATTAACGTTCATGTTTTTACCTAGAGTGTAAATCCTTTGTGTTGTAAAAATTAAGAAAGTGTAATATGTAGGGGATGTATTATATATATGTATAGTTGTTAGTATGATCAAATCATTTTCAAAATGATAAGATAAGATTTATTATAAATATATTATGACTCTTAATCTTAATGTTGCATTTATGAAGTTTAAAGGCTTATATGTAATTAGTTAACATTTATTACGTTAATGATAAATTTGTTATCTTTTGAGTTGTTTTGATAGCACATTTATGTTAATTTACTAATTGATATGATGAGATTTGCATATATGGATAAGTATGAATATTGAGTTATCGTTTGATGAATAGAATGTGATCCAGGATGATTGGATCAAGATGTAAATCGTAATGACATATAATAGAAGTGTTGTCGATAACTTGGTATCAACAAAAATAGAGGAAACTCTGCTGAAATTTCAAAAAAAATCCATAATTTAGACTTATTACCCAACACTTGACATTGGTAAAGAAATGTTGAGAGAATTCATGATATTGTAATTTGAGGGTGTTACAATAATACCCGTGGATAGATGTCATAAGGGAGGGTAAATTTTGTACTTCATGCAATGATTGTCTATGGTTTTCTGGCTTGTTTATGTTTCTTCCATTTCCTCTCTTAAATGTTGCCCAATAGAGACAGCAGGTAATTTAACACATCATACCCATTGCCGAAGTAAGATCAATTATAATTCACACCATCTGCCACACTATTTATTAATCTTGGAATCCAAAATGCTGCAAGTCTTAGGACTCCTGAAAAAAACTGATCTCTCCACAAACATCCCAGTCACCCTTCCCCGAAGAAAATAAAAGAACCCGTACTACCTTGGTAAACTACATATACTTGTGCAATTTAACTTGCCATCAATTTGGTTTTGATAGTTTCCGTTTCCCATCCTGCGCTATTTTGGATTATATATATTTATGAGATATTTTGAGATCAAATCATTCTCATAGCCAAACATATTTCCAGTTCACCTATTCTGCATTTCGTCATATTTCCACTACAACACAGCTAAAGTTTTATGATGCACATAGCTGAACCATATGCCTATTTGTAATCCATCAAAATCAAATAAAAGAGGTAGCTCACAAAACTTTAGCAGTGCTGGTTAACAATGTGCTAATTTCTAGAGGACAACATAAGTACAGATGTAGAATGGAATTTCTGAATAATTGTTTCTCTGTTTCTGCCAGAACTCGACCACATAACACTACCTATGCTTCTCTTAAATTTCACAGAGGTCATTTATAAAAACCAACCTCTCCATAGCTTAGGTGTGGAACAGACTTCCTCTATGGGAGGACCACTTCTAGACAGTTCAGAGATTTTAAGGAAGGAGACATATATATTAATTTTTATAATATGTATATAAATGTCAATAATGAGCGTATGAAACCAACTACATTTGAGTAAATTGCATCTCAAGGCATTCTTTATATGTAGATGATCCTATACAGTTTGTTTAATTTGTACATGAGTTTTGTTCTCTTCAAATGGAAGGGGCCCATTGGTTGTCAATAGTTGAAGCCTCTGATATACTGTGCATAAAGTAGAACCCTATCAAATTATAGATAAAATCCTTGAGTTAAATGTTTCTGACTTTAACATCTATAACATGCAAGTAACTAACACAGATTCATATTCAAGGTAGAAAAGATATGCTATTTAAAAATTAAAATCAAGTTCATGTGGTGAGTATCATTGTCAGAGCATTCTACATCTCTCCAAATTATCCGTCTATTTTACTTTGACCACTAGTCAAATTGAATCAACAAGTAACACCGAGTGAAGCATGCATAAACTGTAGAGCATCAATTATTAAAAAGGGATACCTGAGGGAGAGGCAGAGTAGCAATGAGATCAATGAAGAAGTCAGACCTAATATATCTCCTTGCAATCTTCTTTGGGTCCATGACGAGTTCGCCCCTTCCAAATACACGAGAGCTTGGGGCAACATATGCAGTCCTAAACTTTATAAGCATGTGCAGCCAATAAAAAAGATCCGCAATAGTTCGAAAAAAGGTCACAACAATTCTCAACTTAAAGTCTGTATTCACACATGAAGATTCTCCTTCCCCTCCAACAGTGGGCAAGTAAAAATACAACGGATCAACAAAAAGTGCCATTAAGCATGAGAAAAGGAAAATTTTGTTCCATCGCAATACAATATCACTTCCAGGGTCAAGTATTCTCTGACGCCATGGGGCAAGGTCCTCTGGAAACACCTTTGACCTTCCAATTTTGGAATTGCCATTGAGTTTATTTCTACCACCCGCAATAATATTGTCTGCTTTTAGCAATGAAGATGAGACCTTGTCAACAGAAGATGACTTTTCTAAGCGTATCGGGTCCTTTTTTCCCCAAAGGATTTCTTTGTCATGTTTTCCATCGGGATAAAACCTACATATTGTTGGACCAAATTGTTAATAGAAAATGCCAAACTGAGAACGCAATCCAATTAACATTTCACCTAGGAACAGAAGTATACTTGTCAAGAAATGAACTTGAGCGAATAAATTGTTGATTCCAATAATTAATTCAGCTTTTAGAAAATTAAAGCTTAAAGTTTACTTCAACCAAATGAAACAAAAGATCTTGGCCACCCCGGCAACCAAATAATGAAAGATCCAAACTTAAATAATTTTATCAACACCTGAACAATTAAAAATAGCAATTGTTCTTTACTATGGAGCAAAACTATAGATATATTCCAAAAAATCACAAAATTCATATCAACTTGTTATCACCTCACTGTAAGGACTAAACCCCGCCTATGCAGAAGAGTTCTACGAGCCTCCGGTAAAGCAGGAATTCAGGGTATCAGCAACCAAACAAAGCATTTGCAGAGAAACAAACAGAACCCACAAAAGCAAGATCACAAAACAATAAAAGAAACTTACATTACAAGCTTCTCCTTCTTCAACTCCATTAGCTAGAAAAAATAAAAATCTGATTTTTCTCTAAAACCCCAACAAATCCATGAAATTTGTTGGTGTACACGAACAAATCTGAGCTGCTGAAGCCGCAAAGAGTGTTCGCTGGAGATGGGTAAGTGATAGATATGGTCGGTGCTCTTCTTCGAGCCTTGAAAATGAGGGATCAGACAATCACGGAGTTTAACACTGGGAATTTTTGTTTTTAAGCTTTGTTTATTCTTAGCTGGGAATAAATAACGGTGTCAAACTGAGGAACTGTACGAGACTGTTGTTTAGTCAAGGAAGTTTGACCCGGTAATATTTGTTAAATCAAAATTAAGATTTTAATTACCATCACCACCAATCACTCCCTCAACGGGTCCCGATTAGGACACTGTTGTCTTCTTTTTGACAGGAAAAAGTGGTGTTCACACTGAACTCGATCCCTGTCGGAACATCAGAGGTTAAGATTGTTTTTCTAAGCCATAGTTTGTATGGATCATAAGCCCAATTTCAATGCTTCTAAATTATTTTCCTTTCATCTCTCTCTATTCTTTTTTCTTGGAATCATGTTGCCATTCTGCTTATAACATTTTATAGAATTAACTAAGCTATTATACTCATGTTTTGTTGTTAGTTGTTGCTACAACTATGATTAAATGGAGTTTTTTACTATGTTTTGGTGATAATATAAATATTTAATATAAAATATTATTAACTAAGCAATATGTTATGTGTTAATTATAAAACATCGATTTGATGTTATTCGATGAATGCATGCACACATCTGCCATAACTCATTATTGGATTGTTATTTAAATTCAAACAAAATGAAAGAAAAAAAAAAGGTCGCATGATGGTAAAATCAAGTTGGAAAGACAATATAAATTGGAGTAAAAATAAATTATTGTTAGATAAATCTGCATATAAATTAAGTCTAAAAAAATAAATAGATTTTTAATAGGATAATTTGATTTAATCACGACTCAAACTGAGTGGTTAAGAGTTAATTTGGGTCCAATTAAATATTTAATTAGGTGAAAGAATTAATTATACTTCAAATAGGTCAAATTAATTTTATTAGATAATTAATTGGTGACAATTAAGTTTATGAGCCCAATTTGGGCTCAATTGATAATTTTGAAATTTTAGAAGATGACATTTTTTTTTTCAAGCCAATTGATTGAGATTATGGGGAAATTGAAAAAAAAACTAAAATTTTAGGGTTGACTAAAGGTTAAATTAAAAAAAAATCATAGTCAAGTATCATTTTGTAAAAGGAGTTGAACCCTAGGGACCTAATTGGTTGAAATCAATGGTGAAATTGAAGAGGATTAAAAATTTAATAGTCACCTGAGGGTTAAATTGCATAAATATAAAAACCAAAAACTATATAAAAAAATGCAAATATAGGGTTGACATTGAAGTTCTACAATGACCATATTGAATCAAATTAAAAGTTTATGGTCAATTGGGACTGCAATTGAAAGATATTACAATCTAAAAGACTAAATTATCTTTGGGTCAACTACCTTAATTAAAAACTTAAAACTCAAAGACAATGTCATTTTGAATAGTAAAAAAAACATGATAATTAAAAATACTATGTGAATGATGTAACATTTAAAATTTTCGTATTTGTCTTGAAATAAGTCTAAGAGATAATTAAAAATATTTCAATGCATGTCCTAATGATACAAGTCATGAAATTTTGAAATAGAAAATAGAAAAAAAAATTAAATTCACTTCAATTTTTATCTTTGCTTCATTTGTAGTGCATAAGTTGTGGATAGATCTATTTTTCATATATCTTTTAAACTAAGAAACTAGTTTTTGTTCATCATAACGATCTCATAATAGATACACTAATAGAAATATAAACATCATCAGATCATAGAAATCATAAATAAAAAACGATGCAACTTATCTCAGATAAGACATATTAAGGATATTAATAAAATTCTCTTACACATTGCATAAAATCTTCTCAAGAACTATAATAATAAATGATGACTTCTTATTGAACCAAATATCTCTGGACTCACCTAAGAAGGGTTATAAAACAATTATTATTGTTGCTTATTTTTCCATAAAAAAATAATCATTTAAAACTTCTTTTTAAATGAATTTAAATTGGTATCTTGTATTAACTTTGTGTATTTTAAAAAATAAATGCATTGACCTGATCATGTCAACAAACATAAAGCAAGTCTATAGTTGGCGAACTAAAAAAATAGTCGGGGTGCCCTTATACATTACGTGTCTGTGTTGGGAATATGATTGGAGTTATTTTTTGAATATTTTTTGTATATAAATATGTAAAAATTATTTTTCTTTCAAATACATTGTTAAAACACGTAGCAAAACAGGTTCACAAATTACTAATTTAGCTTATGAGTTATGATGGTGAATAGCTAGACTAGGATTGGGCCGGTAACACTCTCATAAGCCCTAAAAGAAGAAGCTTTGAAGCCGATCGAAGACAGCCAATAAAATAACTCATTCACCATGATATCAAGCACATGCACTGCAGAAAAAAAGAGGCATGTTTGTTTACATTTGCATGGACATGCTTTTCAAAAACAAATCGAGTTTCTTTTAAGTATTTTTAGATTGTTTTAATTGATGTTAAAAATAAAATAATATATTAATGTATTTTCAAGTAAATATATTTTGTAAAATAACATTAGACAGTACCTTGATGATCTGATCTATCTCCTGTAAAAGAAAATGATCTGCAAAATCCAGTCATTGAATCCCAGATAAATGAATATAAAAAAGGCACGTGTTTACAATTTTCCAGATCATAATGATGAAAGCAAAAAAAAGCATTATTTCTTGGCATCAAGAATTCAAGAGTTACGTTACATGAAAGGAGAAAACTGTCAAGAACAATCATGTGAAATGAAGTAAAGGCCGAGGAGTTTGTCTATAATTGGTCGGTAATAATAGAAGAAAGAAAATTTGATTGTTCAAAGTGGTTAAACAAAGAAAATAAGATGTTTCTAGCATCTGGGTTTGAAAGAACACAGCGCAGCATACAATCTTTGATAGATGAAGAAAATGGAGAACACGAACGTTGAAGATTAATCATTACACAATTCAAGATCAGGCTGCGAAGGTGGACATGCATGAAGCTTCTTGAACTTCAAACGTGACGAGGCAGGGTGGGTGGGTGGGGTTGCTAGCTTGGATTTTGAACAACGATAGAACTGCAATTTAGTTGACCAAGGACAGAATTTTCCAATGACATGAAGGCCATCTCTTGTGAGATTTGACTATAACAAGGCCAAGCTAGTCATGTAATGCTAATGTTTTGGAAAAATGCAATGCTAGGCTTGCAAGTAAATCATATAAACTTCGGAAGTCTATAATTCAGACACACAGGAGCATGATGTCGTGGATATAGACAGTCTCAGAAAAGCAAAACCATGGAAAATTCTGAATTCTGAATGCATGGTCTTTGACTCTTCATCCAGCCTTGGAATTATGGAAGAGGTCACTCTATGCATCACCAACAACGTTAATTGACCTTTCTAAATTTCTTGTCATAATTTTTCATCCAGTTTAGCAATTTGTTTGAGAAGTCTATGCAGCGTAGTTTTCAGAGACGGATTATACCAGGGATCACGCAGCTTTGCAGGTGATCTTTGCCATGGACAGGGATGACAGGAGCTTCTCGTGATTTGATAATTAAAAATTGAAATCTACAGCTGATTGAATATATGTTTTCTTCTTGTGTCACAGATTGTATCTTCAGAAAATGAGGGGCGGATAAAAGGAACAGGAAGGGGTAAAATGTGTCATGAAACGAAAATTTGACCTCAACATAAGGAAAGAACATGAATCTGTCATCTCTGTAAGTTTTAAAAACTGAATTATAAGATGAACCTGTGGTCGTAAAAGTAGGCTATGTGCTATACATGTCTTGTTGTATCATTTGATTAGAGCCCTAAATCAATACCTTCCCTCCTAACATGGACGAGACAAATGGAGCAAAGTTCCAAACTCATGGCCATGTTTTCCTAGTTTTATGTTTCCCTATGATCATTTTAGACATCTTCTTCCAGAGTATGTGTAACCTTTGGTCCTGCTGATGCCGTAGCAAGGCCTTGAAGCAACTCGATGACAGCAGGTGTGTCATCAAGATAGTATTTTGCCTTGCTTGGCTTATGACCAACAGTGCAGGCAAACACTTCTGCAATGGGTGGCAATGATGGATTGTCAAGAAGTCTTGCGATGCTCTCGAACATGTCCTCATCTGACCGATCATCGCCGATGCAGAATAGGAAATCCGGCGATTTGCCGTTACTTCGCATGGTTGAGATAAGGTCTTCAACAACAATACCTTTGCTTACTCCCTGAAATTCACCAAAAAAGAAAGGTCAAGGATAAATAACCCGGCTTCACCAGATTTGTATGTGAAGTCAAGAATCATAGCCCAACTTCCCATTATGAAACAACCAAATCCTGCTCAAAAGTAATTGAAAGTGCAGGTGCCTCGTGAGTGACAGCAAAATATGCAAAGATAGAAAGATATAACTACAAACAGCCTCTTTCTTTTTGCAGCAGACATAGTATCGTATTGAAAAAGTAGACAAACTGCAAATACTACAAACACAGTTGTGCCAAAATAAATAACCACGGCCCATATAATTTCATATTCATAAAGAAAATTTCTTTCTCCATCTGAACTTCAGTGACTAATGAAATTCAGAAACACATCTTTCTCTGTTTTATTTCAGAGTACTAATTGAAAGTAGTTCAGTATGTTGCATTACCTGCGGTTTCACCTCAACAATCTGTCGGCCCCTTTTAACAACCACAGGCTCGTTAGTAAGGACACTCTCCAAGTGATCAAGAAGCTCTTTAGCCTGGCAGCTGCCGAAATCAGGGTCTGCGTCTTGGTAGTGCCAAACTATTGCACTTTCTTTGTGCTCTATGAAAGATCCATCAGTTGTCGCCGTGTACACCTCCATGACAGGTTCTACAGTCTTTTTCCAATCAAGACCCACTGCGACTGAGCAAGTCTCCCATCGAGAATCCCTTGTCCACCTAAATGTAAACAAGATCGTCAAGAGCTAAAATAGATAACACCCAATCCCATGCATCAAAAAAGCTGATGAAACACAGAAGGCTATACCTAGTAAAGTAACCATGCTCAGCTGAAATGCCCAATTTCTCACATGGAGAGAACCATTTGCTTAGAGGATCCCTTCCTCTGCCGCTCACAATGAAAACAGTGTTCTTGGGATCGCTGCACAAGCAATTCAAGATCGAAATGACTTCGTTTCTGGGTGTTTTGTCAACAGCAGACTTTGGCAGCATAGTGCCATCATAGTCTAAAAGGATTAGCCGGCTGTTCGTACTGTTATAGGCAGCAACGATTGTTTCAACCGTAAGCATTCTGAAATTCTTTCCAACGGCAGCAACTCTGAAATTCAAACCAAATCCGACATTGTAATACCTCTTGAGATAATGCTCTTTGCAAGCTCTCTCAAGGTCCTGATCAAAACTCCTCGCCCAAAAAGCAACATCGTGAGAGCTGATATAATTATAGTGCTTCTCGTGGCGCAAGTGTTTCTCTTCATCCTTCATGTGGATACCCACATACATGGCATCAGCCACAGCATTTACGTCCCAGGGATTGACACGATATGCCCCGCTGAGAGACGGCGAGCATCCAATGAATTCTGACAAAATTAGGAAACTTTTCCTTTGCTCCGATTCATTAATCCCCAATGCCTTGTCTAAAACAGGGCTGCCCTGCCTACAAACAGTGTATTTGTATGAGACCAAATTCATCCCATCCCGAACAGCATTAACCACACAACATTCAGATATCGCATAGTATGCTGCTTTCTCTAGAGCGCTTAATGGATCATTAATAAAAACAATCGGCTCATAACCCTCATTACCATATTTTCTATTGATCTGTTGAGCAATGACACTGGTCTCAAATCTGACTTCTTGCACATCCTTACCCTGACTTCTAGCCGGATTGGCAATCTGGACTAATACCACGCCCCCTATCAATTCCGGGTGCATTTCCAAAAGTCTCCCCATCGCTGAAAACTTCAAGCTAATACCCTTAAACATGTCCAGATCATCCACACCAACCATCACAACTTTCCCTTTAAATTTCTCCTTCAATTGTTTGGCTAAAGTAGCAGTCTGCTCCATATTCAAATCCGACTCAAGCTGTCCCATATGAATTCCCACAGGCAAGATCTTAATATTGATAGTCTTACCAAAGTAATCAAGACCAATGTAACCCCTTTTGCACTGATAATCAATGCCCAGCAACCTACTACAACAAGACATGAAATGCCTGGCGTAATCAAAAGTCTGAAACCCAATAAGGTCACAGTTCAAAAGAGACCTCAAAATCTGCTCCCTGACAGGTATGGTCCTGAATATCTCAGATGATGGGAATGGACCATGCAAAAAGAAGCCAAGTTGAACTCTGGTGTACCTCCTCCTCAAGATACTAGGCAACACCATAAGGTGATAGTCATGCACCCAAACAAAATCCTCATCAGGCTTATAAATCTCAACCACTTTGTTTACAAACAATTGATTAGCTACTATATAACCCTCCCAAAGCGACTTATCAAAGCGTACACCGCCATGGCTAGGCGACAAAGGCAACATATAATGAAACAAAGGCCATAAATAGTGCTTACAAAAGCCATGATAATACTTGTTCTTTTGATCAACGGTCAAGAAAACAGGAACGCATCTGAACTTATGAAACATCAATTGTGCAACCTCTTCTTGATCTTCCTTTTCAACATCAACCTTCAGCATCCCCACGTACCAAACCTCTGTATTACAAGGAAACCCGTCTTTTAACTGCAAAACAAGACTATCCTTGTCAAATTCAAAACACCAGTCTTTTGTTTCTTCATTTCGGTACCCTCTAATCGGAAGCTGATTTGCCACAATGATCCTTCGCTGTTTGGACGCGACAGGACCTTGACCATGTTCATCACCAACCTCGGAACCTGAGAAAACTCCAAGCTCATTCATTACAGAAGGGATCCGTTCCAGTCCACGAAAATCATTAACCGAAATCATGCCCAAGCTGTCTTTACAGGACTGTGTAATCATATTCTTTGCGAATCAAGAGACCAAAAGAATAATTCAAGAACGCTAAAAAAAAACCCCAAGAACGCTGGTTTTAGGCTGGTTGATAATGAAGATGAAGAAAGAGGGGAAGGTTTGTGTTTATATGAATGATTACAGAGAGAAAATAGAGACAGATTGATTTAATTTCCATTATAGTTAAGAGAGAGAGCTCTGTATTCAGGAAAGAAAATCAAAGATGGATAAGAACGAAGGAGAGACAGGCTTGAAAAATGTATTTATACGTGTGAACAATGAGGTGAATTCGACGGTCGAGATTTGATTCTTTAGGTTATTTTTTGATGGGGTCTACTGGAGACTGTTCAGTACTGGACAGTAGCTGACTATTGGCTTTTCTTTTCATTTGTTTACCGATTATAGCCGGTTACTTTCTGGCTCTGTAGGTTACTGAAATGAGATATAAATAAAGAGAGCACGTGGTTTAATTTAATTGTGAGCACCAACAAAAATTCGAAGCTCGAAAACAATTTCGTGCAATTATTTAAATAGTGTATTTCAAATTACAAGCACATTATATCTATTTTTTATTTAAAATGAATAATATAAATCTATCGAATGATTTCATTAATTTATTTTTTAAATAATACATTAAATTGCTATTACATTGTTGAAAAACAAAATAATCTTTTTTTATGGCTATGATGTAAAAAAAAGTAGTGTTTTTAGATGAAGAAATTTAACAAGATAAATTTAAAATCAAATTAATTGATAGAATAATCATCTTTTATTTACTATTTCGAGAGTCAATTTGAATTTATATTTTATGGGATGAAGCTGATTATCTAAAGAGATAAGAAGATAGGATCGCAGCAATCAATGTCGTAGATGGTTTTGGTAGACACCCGGAAGCTTATCTTGTGGGTTACCCTAAAAGAGGAAAGACGAATATATTTATTTATTTATTTACAGGGATAACTATAAAATAATTGCGTGGATCAAGGGGTAATAAAGAATAGGAAGAAATATAAATAAGCAGTGATTGTACCAGAACGAAACGACAACACGTGTGTGGCTTAGCTTTACAGCTCAGGTAGGCTTACTCGGTCATAACGGTGAATTAGCAGGGAGCAGGTGGATATCTACTGCCTCCACACGGTTGGCACGTGTAGAGTTGCCTCCTTAGAATGCTCGCGCATTATCTTCCTAACTACTTGATAGCATGCATGCATGCATGTATAATTGTCGATGTTATCATCAAGATATCCATTGGTGTTTGAAAACTGTAACGTGATTATATATTCTTAAGAAATACAAAACATAATGGATCAAAACTATCTTTCACTAAAACTACAAGGATCAAATCTGAGAAATCTAAAAATCAAGATACTAGAATGGATTGAGTAGTGAAAGCAGAGTCTCTTTTACTGTATTAGTAATGAACCGGCCGTGTATATTTTGATACTTTCTCCAACAAATTCACCATGGTTTAAAGTTTATGGATACCGTCCTCGTATTTTTCGAAAAGTTTGAGCTAGCCCTCTCGATACGGGATCAAAACTTAATAACGAATCGAGGATTTTATTTTTATCTTTAATGCTCATGCAATGTAAGAATTATTGGATGTATAAGTGAGGAATGAATATTTTATATTTAATAAAATAAGAAAAATAATATGTATATATATATAATACAATAAATCAATAAATACTAAATAGTTTACCCAATGAATTGTTCTTTTCCCCTATGCAGAAACTCAAAAAAGAGAGGAGGGTTCTTTTTTTGACTTTTGAATGCTTTGCCACCTGGGTTCTTGCAAAAGAAACGCGGCGGGTCCGAATGCTTATTGAAATTTGCTCTGAAATTCGGTAATGTTTTTTTTTTAAAAAATAATTTTTATTTTTAAATATATTAAAATGATATTTTTTTATAAAAAAAATTAAAAATAATTTTTATTTTATTTTATTTAAAAAAACGCAGTGCAAAAATATCTCCGGTGGATGTCTCGGATTGCAGAATAATTTTTTTTTATCTAAATATTAAAATAGTATAAATTTAATTTTAAAATTTAAAAAAAAACTAAAAATCATAATTTTCTTATAAAAACATTTAAACTCAATCCAAAACAGCACCTCCAGTATAAATAAAAAGAGCACCCCAGAAGTCACGGATGGTTTTATATTTTTCCTGTTTTTTTCTTGGTTGCATTAGCGGCTCTTGTTGCGTCCACCTCGCTCAGTGCTGCACGCGTCTACCGTACAATCATGGACTTTTAATTGGATAAAAAAGTTCAAATATCATGTCACGCCTGCCTAACATTTGTCCTTTCTTTTCTCCTCTCAATTCTTAACCTGAAGAGAGTACTGACCTCCTAAGTGGAACCTCCTCCTCCTCCTCCTCCTCCTCCTCGTCGTCGTCTTCCTCTTCTGGTACTAAGAACCAATTCCAAAATTCTAAAAATGACACGTACACAAAAGAACAGTAAGCAATGGAGCGTAGAAGCAGCCAGGTGGCACTCGCCCTTTCTGTCAGAATCGATACCTTTCCTCCATCAGCCTCGTGGAATCATTGAGTGACGGGGCCCACATTATCTACAAAGACCGCCCCAGAGAGAAACGCTGTGGGATTTTTTTTTAATTCTTAAAAAACAAATCAAAACGCGGACGGGAGCGGCATCCTGCTCATGTGAGGTTTGGTTGGTGTATCACGCCTGAGCAATGGGACCCACTTCTGGATATTGTTTTTTAATGATGAAGTTGGCTCCAGGGAATGAATCGGATGTAAAGGGTATTTTTTTGCATGGGCTTCTTTCAATCATCAATTTTCTATTCAATTCTCTTGTCACCTGTTCAATTTATTTACTTTCAAGTTTTTTTCTCTCTTATTATTTTAACATGATGATATTAAAAATATTTTAAAAAAAATACATGCCTCGTATTACGTAGCATTGTGGATAAGCATTAAAATCTTTGAGAAAACTAATATGGAGAGGGTGTGATCATATTATATTATGATAATCTTCTTCGTATACTTTCATGAAATTACGAGACCGATTCTTAGAAAAGAATGTGAATAAAAAAAAAGAGTAATTGTTCACTCGTCCCTATGGCTACATCTAAGAATATTATTATTTAATTCCTTTTGTTCTTTGGTGTTTGTTTAATGTGGTGTCGCTAGCTGTAAATCCAAGTTCATTAGATAAGACAGCCGAGAAGGGATATGTTTTTTTTTTTCACTAAGGAAAAAACAAATGACGCCTCATCATGCAAGACTATTTCATATGTTATAAATCATGTTTTTTTATTATATTTGAAAATAAATTAGATTAAAGTCTTGGTTGATGGGTTACGAGTTGATTTGCGTGACTGGGTGGGGTTTAATAATACTGGTAATAGCTTCTTTAAACATAGGCTCTTCTCTATTGACCATACATTGTGATTTTATTGTAAAATAGTTCGTTTCACATGGGATTTTTTTTTCCATTTATTTCAAGCACGCTTGAATAAATGAGTTTATCATCACATACAGAGTTCTTGAATATATATATATATATACATACAATTTTCTATGATGTGTATCGATAGTTTTATAGGAATATAATTTTGTTTCTTATTTGCAAGATTGGATACACCGACTTTTCTCCTTCCTCAATATTTTAAATACTTTCTCATGTAAACAAAAACTTTTTTTTTATGAGAGATGATCCTATTTCTGAAAAATATATTTTATGGGTCTATGTAATCGAATAAAATACCGGTTGTGCTAAATTCTTACAAAAAATACATATTTTGACTCGAACTCAAGATTTACTATACATATTATAATCTCTCTATCATGTCATGTCACTTGAAGAAAATAAAGAAAAGCGATAATATTAAATAAGTTTGTCCTCGTCAGAATTATTTGTACAAGTAAAGATCATATATGTAAATCTAAGACATGAATTATATTCAAAACTTGGAGTTTATTTGATTGTTATGCAATAAATAGAGCCATCCTTATTATGGATCCGAAAACCCAATGGATTGTTTGACAGCGAAATAAAAAATAAAATAAAATAAATTTTTTTATTTTTATGAAAGATCCCTCGATATCCTTGAAAAATAAAATAGAATCGTAGAAAAATCTAATTTTTTTTTGAAGGGAGTCCAATCCAAAACGTTGAATTGAAATTGGAAACCACGACAAGTCATCAAAGAGAGGGAAAAAAAAAAGATGAATGATATTAGTAAAAAGCAGATCCTAGCCAGGACAAATAGGAAGAGCAATTCTCCAAGTTTACACCACGCTTTTGAGGATGTGATGTTTTTGCTTATTAGACTCCATCATGATATGGCATTTAAATTTGGACCGACATGTTAGGATAACCATAATTCGTAACTACTGCTACAAGCAACCTCGATTATTTTTTAATAATATTTTTTGAAAAACAATTTAATTTTTAATTTGTTTTTAGTATTTTTGTATTATTTTGATGTCAAAAATAATTTTTAAAAATAAAAAAATATTATTCTAATGTATATCTAAATATTTTTTTTAAAAAATACAATATAAATGAAACTATACTTGGATTTTACCGGGTCTTTCTTTACATCAATTAAACCTTATAAAAGCCGATGGAATGAAATTGAATAATTCTAAAATACCCGATGGATGACAATAAATATTAATCTCCATTAAGCACAGCACAAAATCCATATCCATAGCAATAAAAGGTGGTTAAAATGTCACCGTATTTATGGGTGGTCTCGAAAACATTTCTTGGACAGGTGCATGTGTGAGACTTTAAAATGTTTTTTAATTACTAGGTTTCGAGAGCATGCCTTGGACAGATGCATGTGAGAGACATAAATTGGTTTTTAATTAGCGTTACCTACCCTATTTGCTCGTAATTAGCCTTTTTGGTATAAATCACACATCCAAAGTTCAATGCGAGGATAATACAATAACTTATGCAGGTCTTTTGGGAGTATCGCCACGTGCCCAGTACCTACTGGACGGCCGAAGTACAAAGTGGAAAATGCTTCTGGTGGAACCCTAAAGCCAGCTCGGTCCAAGTTGTCTCCCATCTGATTTTCCTTGGAGGATCCATGAGATCTTAAATTCTTTCGGCTAGCTCGATGAATCGTTGAATGTTCTTTGAATCCCAGACCACACGCAATTGCCCAACAAACTTCCAAAAATCATTCTTTCCTGTATCCTTCACGTACCAAGGAAGGATGGGTGCTAGAAACTTCTGGTCAATATGCAGAGCCAATGGTTAGGTGACACATCTGACATGACTTTCGATTAGACACGGTTGGGTATTAGTCATCCATTAAACACATTAATGCAAGTCTCTCTTTTTTTTATGCTCCAGTTGAATTGAAACAGCTGACAGGAGCCCCCACCAGGATTTGGCCACATATTGGATAAGGGGAAGGCTCAGTGGCTTGATTTTGAATGGATGGAGCCATGTTTGCAAAACGATGAGCCCCCCCTCTCTCTCTCTCACCAATAAAAAAATGTGGTTCGCAGAGTTTATTCAATGGTCTAACCATTGACACGAAATTTCCAAGCCCTTAAATCGCATTAACAAACATATAAACGGTGTGGCATTAATACTATTCAGTTCACTGTGCACCAAGACTGAATACACTGTGGATTGTGGCAGTGCTCGGACGCATATACCCTGAATGAGATCGCCTGTTTTGTTTTGATTGTAGGGGCTGCTTCGTTTTTTTACTTTTCATTCTCTCTGTGCCCATTCCATCGTTTCTTTTATTTGGCTTCATTCTCTGCGTCCATTTTCTTCGTCTCTTTTCGGGCAGAGATGGCGTCGATCTCTTTGCTCGGACTTGGTCGGGCGCTCGTTGAGAGGGATATTCATGGGCTGGTTTGAGGTCGGTCTAAGTCGGCGTTCGGTCATCTTTTTGCCTCGGTTCGCCGGCTCGATGAGGTATGCTTTTGCCCTCTGTTTTGTGTAAATTTCTAGGTTTGTTCAGTTTGTTTTTATTGGGTTCACGGGTTCAGTTTAATTGCTTTTCATTTGCTTATTTTCTCTCGGTTTATGGTTTCTCTGGGCTGGGTTTTTGTTGGTTCGTTTAATTGGGTTTGGATTTCTTTCATTTTGATGTTTGTGTGTGTTGGGTAGTGGGTAATTGGTTTAAGTGGTTTGTGTATGATAATTCTTCATCTGTTCTTCGTTATTTGTAGTTGTTTTGGTTTCGTTAAATTATCACTGCAAAATATGAGGTCGATTTAATCGATAATTTTTATCAAGATGAAAAGCTGTTAATTCCATGGGAGTTGGGATCCGATAATCTGTAAAGTTTCAGAAATCCTCTTCGAGTGGGGATCTAAGAAGGTTTGGAGGTTCACATGTCATTGTATTTTTACTCTTTTGTGGTGACAGTTGGACCCAGTCTAGGGTGGTCAATCCTAGCTTAAGTTAATAGGGTTCTAAAGCTTACAAATGTATCAAATAGAAGTTAGAACACAAATTTCAAATATAATGAGGTGAAAATTGATAAACGTGCTGTGGAATGTGCCAAGAAGCTGACGAAAAGCAATATGTTGAGTGTCTTTTCAACCTGTCGAAAAATATAGTAGTATGGGACAGTTCAAAATCCTTAGTTTTTCTCGCAATTGTAATTGTCTGCCAGTTAAGCATGTGTGCGTTCATTTCTGTACTTTGAATTTATTGTATATGGTTTGAAATCTTCTGGAATGGTTCTTATTGTTAAAACTTATGATATTGCCCCCTGTTTCCCTCACAGCAGAGTATATCTAAAGGACCTCTGTTTTATTCGAACATGCATCTAAAATTTCCATCTTTCATGCCCCCCAATAGGTACTCATACAAGACTTTAATTGTGCATACCAGGAGAGTATTCTTCTTCAGGTAATCTTGATTCTGACTTTTATTATATTCTTGGAGATGCATTCATTACACAAGAATTGGTATAGTATGCTCATCTCATCCTTTTGCCCTGGAATTTCATTAGGTTAATGGTTTTGATTTGGGTTATTTGCATGCGGGTTGGTTAGTTCTTCCTTTATTGCTATGGATTTGGTTCAATTCGGTCTGGTTTTTCTGTATTCGGTTGGGTTCCATTGTTTCATTACTGTTTCTTTGGTGGAAGAGAGAAGAAGTTAAGAGAGTGTTTTTGCCAACTGGCTGCAATACTTAGTCAATTTTTTTCCCCTTTCCCTTAATGTCTGTGTTTATTTCATTCTTAGTTTTTCTTGCTTCTTGGTTGACTATGCTTTTGCATTCTTTGTTGTTCGCATCTAAGTTTTTATGTGGAACAAGTTTTCATTGTTTTGCTTTCATTGCAAATGACTCCTGGTCTTCTTTGGCGTTCATTATCATTTCCTATCGTAAATGTTAATAAAAAGATAACATTAAAAAAATCTCAACATTGGAGTCCTAGATAACTCAAATCCTTTTTAGATTGGGCTTCATAGATTTCGTTGCAATTGAGCTTCAAGTTTCTTTTATTCTCTGTTTAAAATCATCTCCGAACATGCTTTAGGTGATTAGACTATTGATTCCATTGTTTGATATTGAGCATCTTTTTATTTCATTTCAAAATTGAATTGATTGCATATTAAATTTTTTCTTATCATAATAGATAAACATAAAATCTCCAAACATGCTGTAGGTAATTAGCCTCTTCACTCAATCGCAAGGTTGGGTTTTGTTAGATGAGTTGAACAAAGCTAGAGGAAGAAATTAATTGGGTTTTGGCTTGGAGTAATGAATGAGTGACAAAGTTATACTGTTTAAAAAACTACATGTCATGCAAGGCATTCATGCACTGCATATTCGAGATTGGTACCACTACTTTACACCATTGTCAATGGAAATATTGAGAAATTCTTTTAAAAAATTAATTTAAACATATTTTAAAAATGTTTCATGGACTATCTCGGCTTGGAGGAAAAATATTTCCTGGATTTTTTTCCCTCTCTTAAGGTTATTTTTTATTATAGCTTGGGTGACAATCAATATTAAATGAAAAAAATGAATAACTTATAAATAGAAACAAAAGGGTTAGATTGAGATTAGGTGAGATTCAAAACACCATTGAAGGGGTATTATTGTATTCAAATCTAAATCCGAAAAAACCATAGAGAAATCAATGTGGTTTTTTTGTTTGGAAATTTAACAATGCCCATCTTTTTTGGAAGCTGATCTAGCAGTTGTGATGTTGCTTTTGCATTTAAATATCAATTCCTCATTGTTTAGCCTTCATTACAAATGAGTTTTGGATTTCTTTTCCTTAATACAAGTGTTCAAATGTTTCAGGAAGAATTGTTGTTGCAGGGCTGCTTTAAAGGTCCATTTTTTGGCTGCGGCGCTTTTCTTTTGGTCCCTTATCTTTCTCTTTGTTGCATTGTTAGTCAGGTTCGTTTGTTAGGTATTAATTTTTCTTGCTATGCCACTTTCTCTATCAATTTTTTTTCATTATGAATTTTTCCTGCTTCTTGGTTGGCTTTGCTTTTGCATTATTTGTTGTTCGCATCTCATTTTCTATGCTTGACAAGCTTTGGTTGTTTTGCTCATGATACCGTTAGCTTTTTTCTATAATGTTTATATATGTTTACTTTTTCATGCAATGGTTTTCTTTCCTTGGAAATTTACCTATACCCATAGTTCTTTCGAACCATTGTTGCGTTTGTGCTGTTACTGTATGTATTGGCTTATACGATACGCATTGATTTGCTTTCATTGCAAATGACCCTTGGTCTTCTTTGGCCTTCATTGTCGTTCGCTATCGTTAATGTAAAAAAAAGGGATAAAATTAACATAAAAAACAGCATTGGAATTGTAGATAACTCGAATCCTTTTGATATTGGGTTGCATGAATTTTGCCTCCATTGAGTTTAAATTTTCCGTTATTCTCTTTATCAATATCATTTCCAAACATGCACTAGGTTACTAGACTTTTGATTCCATTGCTTGATATTGAGCATCTTCTTATTTCATTTCAAAATTGAATTGATTGCATATTCAAATTCTTTTAATCATCAAGGATAAACATAGAACCTCCAAACATGCTCTATATAATTAGCTTATTGACTCAATCGCAAGGTGGAGTTCGTAACATGAGTAAAAGAAAGCTAGAGAAAGAAATTAATAGAGTTTAGGCTTGGAGTAATGAATAAGTGAGAGAACAATTATAATGAAGAGTGAATGCAAGATTGACAAAATTTCAGTATTGAAATGATGTTTATATATTAGAGGTGAGGCTGCCATTGATGACCCATACAGGAACTCCCATGACAGAAAATCTGGTATGAGTAGGGTGGATTGTTGAAAAAAATGGGGGATGTCTGCATTTTCCCCCCTCTTTTTAGGAGATATTTGACTACAGCATGGGTGAAAATCAATATTTAATGATAAAAATGAATAACTTCCAAACAGAAACAAAAGGGTTAGATTGAGATGAGATGAGATTGAAATCATCATTAAAGGGGTATTATTGTATTTGAAATTAAATTAAGTTTGATGCAGAAATTGATTAATTGTTTATTAACGGTTCATCCATTTTTCATTAGTTGATTTATCTAGGTTTGCATTTCTTTTTGTTCTTTCAATTTATTAGTTTCTTACACTATTGGCATATGCGCATTGAAAGATTTTTTCCCTCTTTATATATCAATCGTATACAATGATTCTCAACAGCGGTATTCCCTTTAAAACAATTGAGTTCTCTTGATATGATTAACTCTTTTGCCCTCTTTTGTCTTTCCAATAGTACTCGGGTTCGCGGTTTATGTTTTTAGTCTTCCGAGCTATTTATTCCTTGAACTTCATCAATATGTGTGTCCACTTGCTTGCTATGGTTTTGTTGTTCTTATATACATCATTCATTGTTATCCTCTTATGCTTATGCTTCTGTTTAGATTTTGGTTTTTTTCATAAGGAACATGTAACAAAACTACAAATGAGCATAAAACAAACGATGCAAAGCTTATTCATGTGAACAAATTAAAACTGATTTTGTTAGGGTTATTCAAATCAAGCATTTGCAATGTACGTCATTCCTTCAACTAAATAAAATAAATTGGCTTTATTTCTACAAAGAAACTTTGTTGCTCATTGTGTTTCTCAGGATAGAATTGTTCCATTATGATATCGAATGATACATCAACGCATTGAGTTCTTGAAATGCTTTCATACATCCTTTGTACTCTCCACTCAACTATGTATGCGTGTTCTACAGATAATAAGGGTTGTTGTTGATGATACGCATGAAAATGCAAAACTAGCTGCAACAAAAGTTGTCATTGAATATGAAGAACTCGCAACAATATTGTCAATACAGGAAGCAGTTGATGCTAAAAGTTTTCATCCCAATTCAGAGAAATGTTTGAAAAAGGGTGATGTGGATCTCTATTTTCAATCAGGTCAATGTGACAAGATCATCGATGGGAAAGTTCATGTGGGCGGGCAGGAACATTTTTACTTGGAACCATAGAGCAGTTTGGTTTGGACTATGGATAGTGGCAGTGAAGTTCATATGATTTCCTCTACCCAAGTAAGTTAACTCCATTAAGAGTTGTTACTTTATTAATTGCAATCCAAAGCACCATGACAGGACTGAAGTTAAAACCACCAATACACAAATTATGTAGTAATCAACTCACAACTATTCTAGAGTATTAGGACTTTCAACTAATGCATGTTTTGAATTTTGATTTGGGGTGATTGATCTGTACTGAAATCTGAGAGGATCTTAACATATGCACTTATGGCTGAATCTTGACAGCATCAATAGGACAATTTTTTTTCTGTAGTACGTGGCCATCTTGGTCTTGACTGCTGTTGGATTATACTTGAATCTTGCTTCATTTTTCTATTAGATGACAAGATTTTTTTATCGTTTCATTTATTACCTTGCAATGTTCTATTTTTAACAGGAAGATTAGCAGCAAAATGAGATGACTCATTTGGAAGAGGGATTTTAACTTCGTTCTATACCTCAACATCCCTCTATTTTGCAATGATGCCCAAATTGTATAATTTGCGCTCTTCTGTCATCTTTTGTGGCACACTGCATACATTCTAAAAGATGTAACCTATGTTTGCACAACTAACTCTTTTATGTCCTGCTGTTTAACTTTTTATTATGTAAATAACATAAGTTTATCGTTATGGATTTCATTATATGATATTATATACACAGCTATGCCCGCGGCAGCTATGAGCAACATAGCTAGTATGATGATAGTAGTTGTCTACTCCTATCCGTATCTTTGTTGGTTGTATTCGAATTGATATGATTGTAAATGACTTTGAAGGTTTTAAAATTTGGATCAGGGAACACAGTTTTTATATAAAAAAATTAAAATAACCAAAACCATATATAGAATACACTTTTCAGGATTTAGTTTACGCGAACAAAAAAATATCTTTGTTGAGGGTTGAATGTTTGATTGAACAAGTCTTCCTTGGAAGCTGTGGAGCTTCAATATTTCCAGACTTTTTGTTTTTTCCCCATTTCCTCAACCCAACAGAACATTGTCAAACGTTGCTGGGTTACCATGAGAGAACAGCCATTGTTGTCTTGTTCCTATTCTCTGCAAAGACCAAATCCCTTTTTACCATCTTTAACATGCGCCTTCAAGCTTGTTTTATAGCTGGACCTAAGTTGGTAGATAAGGTTGATCCTTTAGGTTTAGGGTTTGGATTAGGGTGTCGATTCCACCCAGTTTGGTGCCGATCCTATATATAGATTGGCAGTTGGATACTTGAATGATCATCAACAATTTATGCTAAGACTATCAAAACAGGCAGTTGAGAGTTGAGAATTCCTGTTCTTAATTATCAGTATATTTTAAGGTTGAACCACTTTTGTTTTTTTAAAGAAATTACCAAAGACCTTCATGGCAAGTTAGTTTGCATTTAATTACTTGGTTTAGGTTTGGAGAAACCACAATCGCAAGTTATATGATTGGAAATTTCATCTCTAGTCACATCAGCAAATGCGAGACTAGTCAACTCCTCAAGGATACAGATTTTTAAGAAATAGGAAAGACGACTGAACGTATAGGTTAAGAATTCCTCATTTTCCATATCACATTTATTTTTATTTTTAAATATTTTTTATGATGCTGATCACATATGATTTTGTAATGAACACGAATTTTCAATAAATTCTTTTGGAACATTGAAACTTGACTTGTGTTTTGCCCATACCATGAAAAATAAAACGCAGCACGCATTGGATATCCCTTTGCAGACTTTGGGGGTATTTCCCACTATATTTTTTTTTATCAAAAATATTTTTTAAAAATAAAATTAATAGTATTTTAACATATTAAATTTTTTTTTTAAAAAAAAAACAACCTCAAAAACACTTCAAATACGACATTAGTGTTTACCAAGTTGCCATTGAATCTCGATTGCGTAGCCCATAATGTTCACTCTCTCCTACAAGTATCTCACACAGCCTATAATAAGGCAGCAGCAAGTACAAGCTAGTCTTGCAATTCACTCAAAATTGCAGTTGCTTGAAAGCTCAAGATTTTGGTGTCATGATCATCAGCATCTGCTCCTTCACGTTGTTGAATATTTGTAGAGCCCTAGCACAAGCTGGAAAACCTAATGTCCATAGGTGGAGGAGATGAAAACTTAGGGTTTGGTTCTGGTCTCCTGGCTAGCGTTTGCGTGCAAAATTCTGCACAGAATAGAGGGCCTAGAAATATAGGGCCCATGGGCCTTCAAGCTGAAAGAGAAATGGACCATCAATATTAATCTCATTGTTAAATCATAATTATGAAAAATCTCCACAAAGTCACACAGGGCCCATCGTTATTATGGCAATAGTAGTTCCTCTTTCATTGCAGGAAATGCCACGTTTCATCACGGACCATCCCGACTCCGGAAGAGAATCTCAGCCGTAGCAATTGGCTAGGAGCCAGCCAGCCATCCACTCGCCGCTGCTTATGGTCTTTGTTTTGTCCTAGCTCCTCAGTGGTGGATTTTAAGGCTTGATTTATGATGCCTTTTTAAACTAATTAGCGGATGGATAAGGTTAAGTGTTGGATCCAGTGCTTGGTTCACTCTGGTCGTACTAAATGTTTGATGGATCATTAATTAATTATAAACTAAGGCCTTTGCTGGAAAGTGGTTTTCTTTTGGAAAGTGAATTCCTGCAAAGTGAATTCCTGAAAAATGAATTCCGATGTTTGGTAGTGTTATGGAAAATGAACTGGAAAACACTTTCCAGTGTTTGTTTGTGTAATGGAAAATGAAATGGAAAATAATTTATTAATAATTTATTAATTTTTTTATAGTTTATCCTATGTATATTAAAATAAAATATTTAATATAAAATAAAATAAAATATTAATCACTTTAAATAAAAAAATGAAATCAAATAAGTATAATGATGAATTTTTTTATTATATCCTATATTCATACATAGCTTATTTTATAAAATATTACAATATATTACAATTTTTTTATTAGACTCCTTACTTCAAACAAATTTACTAGCAGCGGTCTTCCAAAGTGGCATCGAAATCAGCCCGTCTATCAACACTCGTAATTGAATGGAGAACCTCTTCGATCTTGACAAAGTCAAGGCTTGACGTTGTCCAGAATAGGAAAGACAATAGTTGAAGAATTTAGTGAATTTGGGATCTCCATTTGCTTTTCTGACAAGGTAGGGATCACCTCAGAATACAAGGAGCTAACTAAAATGGTTGATATCACCTTGCTAAACATGCTTTACAATGGAGGTTGTGTGACCTGAGAAGCCTCAAAGGACAAACAGAAGAAGAAAGAGATGAACTGGTTCTTAGCACAGACATAAAGAATTAACTTTAATTGACTATTATTGAACAGGGAAAGAACAAGTATCATACAATACAATTATGGATACAAGCCCCCCCATCCTCTCTCAAAACTATCTCCTTTTCAGCCTTCCAATATGCTACAAATTATCAGAAAAGTTATCAGTAATTCCACTAAGATCCCAGATGCATCGCACTTGAATTCAATACTCGGGCGGCAGGTTTTTGGTATCCGGTACACAATTAATTGTCACCTGAATTCAAGAGGGGGCTTGCGATTGCACTGAGGACTTTCTAGGCATCTGTTACAGGAGAGGTCAGGAGTTATACAAACATGAACTTTCATAAACAGGGTAGGAAGCCAGGCATTGGGAAACATAACGCTATCAAGTGAAGAACAAATAAATCCACTAAAGTAATTGATATAAACAAATAAACTGGAACAAAATCTATACAAGGGTTTCTGTTAAAAAAAGCATATAACTCAATTACACAAGGGAACCATATAAACTGGAACAGAATCCACCACCATAGCCAATTCAAGCATCTCAGAGTTATTTTTTCTCCCTCACCCTGTCTTGAAGCCAGAAACAAAATAAAATTAAAATAAACATTAAAACTCCATCCCCATTTTTTCTCTTAGTCTTTCAAGGGAACCATATGATAGAAAGACTCCATTGCTTCATGTTTAATTTGCCTATGCTTTAATCAGATGAAAAGCATGAACTAAAATAGAAGAAGCCAAGGAGCAGGAGGCTAAGCAAGTGAGGAACTGTTACTTGATCACCAAGTGCATAGTCTAAATTCTCTAAAGAAAGTCAAACAGACACAAAAAGACAACAAACAATTGCTGCTTCTAGACCTGAGAAGGCTATCAAAGACCTCCTGCCGAAGCAGCCTCAAAAGATGTTGGATGTACACAATGCATGTTTTTTGGTATTGCAGTGGAAGTGTTTGGAAAATTGTTTTTCAGCTGAAAAGGCACACTGCCAGAAGCATTAAAAACACCCTAAATGGCTTTTACCCCAGATGAATAACCGAGTGGAATTCTAGTGGACCACAAGAATCCTCTAAGATAGAATTGCATGAAGAGAATCATTCCTTCAATCAAATTAAATTTAGTTTTTAAAATAGTCTTTTATTGCTTCCACTTGTTTCTGCGTAGAGCACTGATCATAGAAATATCCAAACCTTTCATCTTTAAAAAGTTGCATTTTATTTCTAGCTCACCTGCAGACACACTTAAAATCATAACTGAATCCTCATCTTTAACTGATGCATCTGATACTGGCTCATTCTGCGAATCAAAAAGGAAACATCAGGGACACATTCAATTGTTACACAGTCACACAGAAACAGAGAGAGTGTGAGAACCTTGCCGCAAGGTCAGCATCACCGACACCCAACATCCTTACAGCCAGCAAACCTGCATTTTTGGCATTATTGATTGCCATAGTTGCAACAGGGACTCCCCTTGGCATTTGGATAACAATAGGGTAACAAAGGATTTAATGAAAGAAATAGAAAAAATAATGAGCAAATTAAAAAACAATGAAAACATCAAATAGTAATGGAATGTATCTTATGACATTGGGTGTCATGAGAAATTGATATTATCTACGACAAAATAATGTACTTGTAAAATTGATAAGAGAGAATCCATTCCATCCAAAACATAAAATAAAACAAAAACTTCTATCAACCACAAAATCACCGCAGGGGAGCATCACAAAAAAATCATCAACATCCCATTTTTCTCCCAAACCAAATGCAGGCATAAAGCTCAACAAATAATTTTAATTAATTACAATTAATAAAACCCAAATTACTTACCTTTTCCGAGAGGGAAGACACGACCTTTTGCTCGGTGAAAGGGACTGAGAGAGCCGAGAGACGAGAGGACACGGAGGGACAGATGCGTTGCAGGCGAGAGATGAGATGGGTACCGAGAGAGGCGAGAGACGACACAGAGGGACAGAGGAGGTGAGGGACGACGACGATGTGAGGTTTCAGACGAGGGACGACGACGACGATGACGTGAGGTTCAGGCGAGGGACGGTGTGAGGCGACAGAGAGTGAAAGAGAGGAGCTCGAGGAGACAGTCTGGTGTTGATAAAGTGAAGTGAAAAGTAAAGGAAAGTGTTTAGGAAAGTGTTTTCCTTTACTTATGTAAAGGAAAACACTTTCCTGAGTTATGCCTTCATTTATTACATTGACCGGAAAAGAGGGGAAAAACAATTCCGTTGACTTCACTTTTCAAAGTGTTTCCAAACACTGGAAAGTGATGAAACTGAATTCCAGGAATTCAGTTTCCTTGAAACAAACAAGGCCTAAATGTTGATGTAGCATTAATTATGAACTAAATGTGATGGGAGTTTCACCGGAACTCTCGTTACAAAAATCACTATTTACAGGAATATTTTTTTTTAATATTAAATTTGTGTTGTATTGAGTTATTTTACTCTAACATAGATTGTGAGTTATAAAAGTAATTCAGTTAACTTTTTTATTTTTTAATATTTAATTGATTAAAAAATAATTTTTATAATGTGTTTTGTTTATTTATTTTTTGTTGTGTTATAGCTCTATGACTTGAAAATAGTGTTTAACAAGTTAACGTTGATTGTTTTTTAGTAATTTTTAATTATTTTTTCCTTCTATTTCATCACTAAATATTGGGTAGTTGATAATGGAGTTTCATAACCAGTTTTTATTTGTTTTTTATTGAAATAAACCCTGGTTAAATTAAGTTTTTTTTCCCGTTTTTCTTAAGAAGTTATTTTTGTTTTATGAACCGAGTTATAAGACATTTAACATTGAATTTGCTTTTGATTAGGTTGTCTCTATCTCATGACTCGGGTCGTGGTTTTAACTTGTCACAATTGACTTAATTCTTATTTTTTTTATTTGTTTTTTCTTTAATTATATCATTTAATATTTTAATTGATTGAAACTTAGGTTTAATGACTTGTTTTTGATATGTTTTATTAGATTATCCCGGTCACATGACTTGTGAATAATACTTAATGGGTTAGCCTGGCCTTTCTGTATGTTATTTTTTTAATTATATTTTTACAATTTTTATCGATCGTTATTGGATAAAAAAGGAGCGATTGAGAATTGATCTTCATAATTTGTTTTGATTTACTCTCTTTGGTGTTATTTCTATCTTATGACCAAGATCGTAGTCTTAACAGGTTAATTCGAGCTAAATCAAGTTTTTTCCCCTAAGAGAGTATCTTAGTTTGATAACCCAGGTCATGAGTTTGATGTATTGACTGAAAATATCTTTTTAATATTTTTTAAATGATTTATTTTTTAACATTAGGTTGATTGGGGAATGAAGTTTATAGTTTCTTTTATTTGCTTTCCATGAGATTATTTCAGTCATGTAACATGTATAACGAATTTGACAAGTTAACTTAACTCATTTTTTTAAAATAATTTTAATCATTTTTTTCCTCCAATTTTATCATTAAATAATAAGTTAATTATAATCCCACAATCCAAGTTATAGATTTACCTATTAATCCAAATCAATCTAATAATAATATATTATTAATTTAATATTAAAAAAAACTCTATTTTAAATATATTTTTTAATTTTGAACTTACAAATTAACCAAATGATATTGATCAATGCTCACGTGATTGATTTTTCTTACTAGTTTTTTTTTATGAGATCAAAGTATTTTTTTGGGATCTAAGAAATACAAAAAAACTTAATCCGAACAGCATGTAGTGCCCTTCAAAATCCCGTAACAGTGACAGGGAAGAGCTGACACGGAGCAGCCGATGTTACTCTTGATGAACAAAACAATTTCTATTGGTCAGAACTGGAACTCCAAAATCAAAGAAAATAATTTAGTATTTCCATTACACACACAAAAAAATAAATAAATAAATAAAAGTAAAAAAGCAAACCATATCCAAATTTGCTTGAAAAAAATAATTAATTGAAACACGAGGTACAAGGGAACACTATCAAGCCTCAACACTCCCACACTCTACTTCCCAAACGACATGCTGTTTTCTACACTCACAGTAGAACACAGTGGTAACTACATACCCCCAGACCATCACTACGCCATACACCACTGCCAACCCCATTGTCTCCCACCCTTTCAACAGCATCACAGCCTTCCATCTTGTTTCCTTCGCCGAATCCTCACCGTCCATCTTCAGCCCCTCCATTTTCCACCCTATCAAACCCGTAACCAGACCCATCAGGCCCGATAACACCCACCCACAAACGCGCTTCCCCTCCATCAAATCCGACCCGATAAATATTGCATCCCACCCAAACCTGTCCTCCAAAATCGAAACCACCAAACCCATCCCCAAAACCGCCATCAAATAGATCTCCAAGGCCGACCCGGTAACCCAGATAACAAAACCCGAACCGAAAATCCCTCCTCCAGTTAAAGACCATAGCGTACGAGGCACGCTAGAATAACAGAACAGGATGACATAAACAAAAATCGAAGTAACTAACGTCCTCCTCCACGTGGACCTAATAGCGTTTAGAACGGACTTTACACTAATGGGGTTTCTGTGATACCCCGATTCAGCGGAGACGACGGAGGACACGGCGGCGAGGAGGGAGAGAGTGAAAGAGGGCACGGAGTAGAGGAAATTGGAGTGGAGGAGGGCGATAGCGATTTCGCGAGACTCTTTCCAGACGTGGCGGGCTTCGAAACGGGTGGGCGAGAGAGAGGCGACGAACTCGAGATGGAGGATTTGAGATTGGATGGGATGAAATGCGAGGGCGCGAGAGAAGAAGAGGAGAGAGAGGGGGAGGGCAAGGAGGGCAAACATGAAAATGAAGATCTGTTTGTTTATAAAGAAAATCTGGAGGGGTTGAAAGATCAAACAAGAACATATGATTGCTGGCGTTGAAGAAATCTTTGGATTGATGACTGTTGCTGGATGTGGCATATTTTTTTATTTCTATTTTCTTGAAATTTTGAGGCTTTGGTCTTGTCTATTCTGCTGGGTTTTGACCATTGATGATGATGTTCTTGGTCTAGCAATTGGAGAGAGCGATGGGATGTCGAATTTACGTAAACGGGCTTCTGTTTTCTACTATTTATTTGGGAGTTCCTGAAGCTGTTTCGAATTCAGGCATCGGTTCTGCTTTCTATTACCAGGGGCAAAAATAGAAACGTCAAATTCTTACAGGGGCCCTTTTGCAAAGCCTGAAGAAATTGAAGGATTTTTAAATCCACAAGTCAAATCTTCGAGTGACCAAAAGTTAAGGTGGTTCTTTGTCAATGATTCTGATCACATGTATTTATTCTTAGATAGATTTCGACATGGTCCGTCCTTAAAAACGGAGAAAACGACCGGACCGGATCTTGTTTTGCTGTGTTCCTACGCATAGCGGCGTGAATTGTTTTCGATAGTGATTTATAATGAAAATGCGGTTTTTTTTAATGTCGATTCTGTCAAACATGAATTGGGTCAATCATATTGATAAAATCTATCTTAGTTTAATTAAATAAGTTTGGTCCAGTTCATATCTTATTTTATTTTATTTTATTCAGCACAAGTCTGATTTTAATTATATTTTAAAATTCAAAATTTTTTAATCAGCAACTTACCAAAACTATACCGGATATAACCGATTATCTTATCTTAATGGTTGACTTTTATTGATGCCATCCCATTATCCTATCCTATTGTGGGCAGCGGAGGTGATCCGACGGATTAAATTATTTCTACAACACCGCAGTAGCTTTAATCAGCTCAAAATAGTTATATCTATTATACTTAACATCCATTTTTTTCATGTATAATATATATATATATATATATAAATCATTATTGTAAAATAAAAAATAATTAAAGCCCCTACCTTTCACATGCAGAGAGTGAGATGATGCATTGTTCATTTTATTAGTGCATGTTTTTCAGTGCCTAAGATTTTTTACACTTTTCCTTGTCTTTTTTCTTTGATTCTTTAAAATTGCTATGATTTACTAATAGTTTAAGTGCCTTATTTTTTCATGCATGCTTATGAAAATATGGAGATTTCGATGAAATGTTTTGTTGCTTAATTTTGTTGAAATAAAATTCAACTTCATTGATTTAAAATAATCAAAGTTTCAAGGACTAAATCTGAAGCTTAAGGAAATGTTCAATTCTTTTTTATCAACACCAAGGAAGTTCATGTCTCTATTTTAATTTCGGCCACTCAACGCTTTTCTTTTAACTTTACCATTTTGCATTGATTTTATTAGAAATTTAACTTCGTGATGATTGCCTTGATGTAGGGATCTCACTATATCAAGAAAAAGTTTCAATATTCGACAAATGTTAGATTTAACAAAATAAAACAAAATTTGATTGATTTAGAACAATCAAGTGTTAAGGAACTAAAATTGAAACTAAAACAAATACGAGGATGAGGTTAAACATGCAAGGAAAATAGGTTATCATGTGCAACGTACGCGACATCGAGTGGGAGGATTCCGCCATGTTAAGGAGGCACGTACTTGTTCCCTCAATGACTAAACATTGGCTTCCACGGTGTTGTTGAAAGTGTCTTTTTGATCTTTTTTGTAGGAGTTTTCATGAATAAAGTTGGCTTGCGTTTAAGTCAATAATTGTATCCAACTTGGCTTCTAATATTTTATAAGTTGTAAACTCTATTTATTCATTTTTGTTTTGACCCGAACAAGTTGGATATATCGACATGGGATGAAATGTTTTTGTGAATAATTCATATACCTATAGGTTGGGTTTATATTACTTGTTTTTCATGGATTTAGCTTAAAATAAAATTTGACCTTACTAAATTAACCCAAAACTTGTTATAAGTTGTAACAAACAATTTATGTTTATTACATCAATTTAATCCATTGACTAAAATGGATGAATCGGTTTAGTTGTAACAAATAATACGCTATATAGGGTAATGGACCGAGTCGGGTTGATCAAGTTTCAAAAATCTTGACTCATTATCCAACCAATAATATCCATTTCTTATATTTATTGACATGCTTTCACATGTAATGTTCATGTTTTTTTTTTCTTTCTACTTAGATAGATCGAGTTGTGTCGAGTCAAATAATTAAAATATTACAAATGAACCATTTTTTTGGAATGCTCTTGCTCTTTTTGATGGCTCGACACGTGTAGATAAAAGTATGATAGTGAAGCTTTAACAATCTTTTTTTATCTCCTCGCTCCAAGACTCATATTGACCTACCAAAGTTAAAAAAATATATTGTTATTTTGTTTTTTATCAAATTTGGTTTTTATTATTTTGATTGCTATTTGTTTTGTTTCAAATTCTTTTTTGATCGATCTTTTTAGTTTTATCCCTCAGTGTTTGGTTTGATTTGATTCTCATTCTTTTGAATGCTATGTTTTACATCATTTTCTTAATTGATTTTGTTTCTGATTTCATCCCTTACTATTTGGTTTCAATTTATTTTTATGTCAAATTCATTCTTATTCTTTTGATTACTATTTATTTTATTTTGAATTTGATTTTTTTAATTTCATCCATCAATGTTTGGTTTACTAGAAATTTGATTTTATGATCTATTCAGGTTTGTCATCTATAGGTTTGGTCCTAGATTCATGATATGGGTCATATGTTTTAAATATCAGCCGATGTTGACTTTGGTTTTTTAAGATATATATATTTTTTTTAAATTAATGTTTAACATTAGAATGATTTAAGATCCAGTTTCATGAGTTTGGTTTTTTTACTATGAGACTATTCTTATTTTAAATTTCATGTTGCAGGCTTCCCAAGTTACACCACATGATTTTTTTTATATCAGATAGACCATCCGAATAAATATAAATTCACAATATTCTTGACGATTGACTTTCTCGAACTATTGGTCTCAGCAACCTCTGCTTCCAATGCCTTCCCCTACTGCTCTTCCATTCATTGGAACGCTCCTCAATTTCCTCTGATCATTCATTGGTAACACCCACAAAAAAACTGAGAAACCATCTCCATCATCTTCGAGAATTACTGAAAGTAAATCCCAGTGATCTCAAATTCAGTAATTCTGCGAAGAAGATTATTGAGAGCTGGGTGATGAATCTTGTGGATGATCAAGCACGAGATAGTATGGACTTGTGCAATTTTCAAGCTCAAAAGACTTTCACTTGACGAGGTGTGTTAGAGAATAATATAAATCATATTTCGGGGCTTCGCTTAACAACTTAAGTTTTTAGGGGAGATGATTATTTAATATAGTATCAAATTTTTAATATAGTATTAAAGCCTTGTTGACTTACTGGTTATGAATTCAAATCTTGCAACTCTCATTCTATTTGATGAAAAATTAAGTACAAAGTAGTACGAGATCGTGCAAGTTTAAAGAAAATTACAAGTGGCAGTAGCGCTAATTCTGAAAAATTCATGGACAGGCAACTGGATTCTAGAGGGAGGAGAGCAGACGCAACGATCAGTCAACAGGCACGTTGCAGAATACTTAGCTTAAACCACCCACACAGCCCACCCTGTTCTTTTTGAAAATCTAGCTTCATCTGAGAAAAGAACCAAATTTGGACATACTGCATCCTATCCAGTAGATCGAGTTACAAAAATAAAGTATTCATGAGCAACAATTTGCAGAATTCGTACTGTATGACTTCCAAGAAGCCACCCGATTCATTTCAATTCTCTGATGAAAAACTAAATCCATAAGGAGTGTGGACACAATGTTGAGCACTTTTATTACATGATTGGGTGCAATCTCTATTTGAAATTTGATTAGTAGAATATGTTGGTTTCTATATTGCAGAAAAAACAATTTCTTCAGAGGATTGTCGAATTCTGGTCATCAAGCGTTAACCACAGACAATTCAAAGGAAAGTAATAGAGCCCTGATCTCTTAAAATCAGAAATCGTGACTAAATTCGTTTCTGACCAGTCAACGCATTTGAATTATAATCAAGAATCCAACAACGAAAATCAGGTTTCATATTTAAAACAGAGCATATACCATGAAGAGAATTCTCGACCAAAGCAGCCATGCTGCAGTTCATAATAAAATACATGGATATGAAAATTGATGCTGTTGTTTTACCTGTTACCCAAAAATCCGATAACGTATATACCAAAATAAAAAAAAAAGGATTCAAGATTTACAGAAGAACTCGTGGCAATTACAATGGGAAGCAAGGCTGAGCGAGTCCGGGGTGTTTTCACATAGCTGCCCGCCTAGAAGGGCCACTCGCTCTGTATTGTTGTCAATTACAAGAATGAGAAAACTCTACTAATACTCAATTCATTTTTCCAAACAAATTCCCACGATGGCCTGTCTTTTGCGCCTCGATCCAGTTCAACTCTGTTCCTGCAAATAGGACACGCAGAAACCTTAACAAGCCAACTGTCCACACATTTCCTATGAAAGACATGACCACAGCCAACAAGGTTTCTACACCACTCCCCTTCCTTTATATCTTCAAGACAGACAACACATGAACTTTGATCAGCACCCGTTTCAGGTCTCGACTCAGTCGAGAATCTGAATCTCGATAGCTTCTTCAAGTCTTTGAGACGCAACCCCTCTGGGGAACTGGAGGATGGAGTCGAGTTGCGGTGGAGTGCGGCGGTTGGAATGAGGAGGAAGATGGCGGCAACACCAAGGAACAGGAAAAAAAGGATGGTAATTGCGATCATTAATACAGCTTTCAGGATAAGAAAAAGAAACTTCTGGTTTGGTTTCGGTGGTGGTGAAGGAGGCATGGTTACAGATGGAGGTGAATGAACGAAAAGGAAATGATCAAACGGGAAAAGGTTTTTGGAGTAACTCAAAACGTCGGGTCCAATTTATAGGATATGAGGAAGAAAAGAGGAAAACGTTTTTTTATTACTCCACCACCTTCTTTCTGTGGGTTGAAAGGGCGGCTTTGAATACTAAATTAACCGATATATCATCAGAATGTCGGGTGATGACGCCGAGATTTGTTTCATGTTGGTTTACGCGGGGATATGTCGCCATTGGCCCGGAAAAATCCACGTTTCGTTTCCTTCTGTATTTGGATGATGAGAACCCAGCTGGCAGCTGGGGTAGGGACCCCTTACAAGAGTCCTTAGTTATCGTTAGGAAAACAATCCGAATATCTGACCAAAAAAAATACACCATGTTATTAGATCCGTCGACCCATAGAATTGGTAAACCCATCAATCATTTTTGTTTTTATTATCATATTCTTTTAGTCCTTTTATTTCAACGTTTGATCTAGTTGAGGACCGGCTACATCTCAATATTATTCAAAATTAATTTGTCATTAAATATACTGTCATATTAATATTTAAAAGTATTTTATCTCATGTATCAAAAATTTTAGTTCCTAACATTTTTTTTTAAAAATAACTCAGTCCCACATCATAGTACATATAATTCAGCTCTAAAATTGATGCGCAAACTTTTAGGAATGCATCTATTCGCATGGTGATGCAAGGTAATCTTCCATGTTGGTTTTTAAAAATATTTTTAAAAATTTTGAATTTTTTTATATTAAATTAAAATTTTTAGTGTTTTTAGATCATTTTCATGTGCTAATTTCAAAAAATAATTTTTTTTTTAAAATATCATTTTGATAATTTTTGAATAAAAAAACATTTTAAAATCAACATCAATCATATTCTCAAACGAGCACTCAGTGGTGGATTATAATCAAATATTTTGAGAAACAAGATCGATAGTATGATATTATTTGTTATCTTTTTTATAAATATAATTTATCTAAATGCATATATAATTTGAATAAAAAAATTATTTTATTCAAATCAAACAAATATTTTTGATAATTTTTTTAAAAAATCCACTATTTTTTAAAATAGTTTATTTAAAACCCATCCTATATGGTAACTTGTTGAATAATTGAAAGGTGTTACCTATATAAATATATGTTGAAGACACCAAATTAAATAGATTTATTCAATATAGAAATAAAATTGTAATTCTTAACAGCACATGGACCAAAATGTAATGTTATTCAAAACCACGGGGGCCACTAGTCACCATATTTATATACATGCATGTATATATCTATGGGCGCTCCTCGATCGTTGATGGATTATGGCTCCAGTTTTGATGGTCCCACGTCGTCGATACGCTTGCCTGATTTGGAATTAACCAATCAATTAATCATATTTTTTATCAACCAATATTAAATTAAATTAAAAATTAAAAACTAAAAAAAAACCCTCTGATTTTCATAGCAAAATTCTCTGATTTTATCTTTTCCAGTCGGCCACGTTTTTCTTTCCTTCGAATAACCAAGCGATCCAAAAAGATACGTGGTTAGACAGCAATTCGCATGTTGCAACGAGAATTTTTTAAAATATATATTTTATTTAGAAATATATGAAAATGATTTTTTTTAATTTTGTAATACAACCCATTAAACTGATTTAAAACATTTTTTTTGTTTTTTTTATAAAAAGAATAAAAAAAACCCTCTTTTGGAATAGGAAGGAGAATCATTCCCCAAGCACCACCCCATTAATGCCTAAAAAAGAAAAAGAAATGAATGCAGGATAAGCTTACAACATTAGATCATGACCCAAGATCTATGCAAACAATAAGTTTACCAAAAGACATTTGCAATACTTTATATTAAAAGTACAACTAATTTCAAAGTTTAGTGATAATTAAATGACAAGATTATTTAATTCAATCATTTGCAATACTTTAAATGTTCTAACACTACTCACTTATAATTTATGACTGTTTTTCAAAGTATATCGTTTAGGTCTAGTTTTTATCATGAATAATCTTCAACATCAATGCACCATGATACTCATGTAAACAGCAAATTCAAAAACCAGCAACAAAAGGAAATCACCAGGAGATGAAATCAAAACAGGTTTGCTGAAAGTCGATAGTAAAAAATACCAGCGAGGGGTATGATTATCCCGGGCAAAAGATATGCAAGGCTGCTGCTTTCTGTCGTATAAGAAAAGCTAATCTGATGTTGTAAGCTTAGCTGGTGACGAAAGAAGCAGACTTGTAAGAATTTCCTGATGCTATGCAGCTTATATTGATGATGGATTTGTTTTCTTTTGAACTTCAAACTCTTTGCTGCTCTGTGTTTCTGTCTGCTTAGATCATAACACTAAGAACACAGAAACATCATAGGAGTAGTGTAGAAATCGAAAAGATGATTTCTGTTGTTTTGTATATTTTGTCATAACTTATTACAACAGCAGCAGAGATGTATAATGGAGGCTAGTCCTCTTGACAAGAAAAGAATAACAACCCTAACCGACATCCTTAACGAGGACAAGACCTCTCATCCCAGGAATCTATACATGATTAAAGAGAAGTCAGCTTTTGATCATGAATCAATACAACACACTACAATACACAGCACTCTGCCTATAATGCAGCAGTGCAGGTTGCTCAAAATACACGAGAGAGAAATTGACAGAAGGCACACCCTAATATGCATAGAGGAGTAACATTGATTACCCGTTGGATAAAATCCAACACCTTCCAATTAGTGTTTTATTACCACTCATTGAGGTAATTGTTGACTCCTTAAAAAACTATGAAATGGGGTCAACAGATTTTAATATCACTCTAATTTGATTGAGTTAAGAAAAAATCATGAGCAACCATTTCATATACTGGGAAATAAAATTTAGCCTGTCCTCATCACTTTGCAGAATTCCTACTGCATGCCTTTCAATCAGCCACTAAGTTCATTTCGATTATGAGAAAATGAATCCATTTGGAAAATAATCAATTTCTTACTAATAATGTCGAGGTTCTGTCAACAAATTCATCAAGCACCAACCTTTCTTGTGGTCTCCACACGCAATTCAAAGGAAAGGAATGAGCCCTGACCTCTTAAAATCAGAAATCTTGACTAAATTCATTTCTGACCGATCAAAGTAGTCGCATTTGAATTACAATCAAGAATCCAACCACCAAAATCAGATTTCATATTCAAAACAGAGCATATATCATGAAACAAGCAGGCTGCAATTCATAATCAAACACATGGATTTGAAAGTTGATACTACTCGTTTATTTATAAAACCAAAAATCTAATACCGAGTAAACAGTAAAAGAGGGGATCAAAATTTAATTGGAACCTACTATCAGATAGAGAAAAAGGAAATACTACCAAACCCTCTATTCATTTCTCCAAAAAAAAGTTCCACAATTGCCTATCTTTTACGCTCTGATCCAATTCAACTCGTGTCCTGCAAATAGGACATGCAGAAACCTTAACAAGCCACGCATCCACACATGTCCTATGAAACACATGACCACAGCCAGCAAGGTTTCTACACCACTGCCCTTGCTTCATCTCTTCAAGACAAACCACGCATGAACTTTGATCAGCACCCGTTTCAGATTTCGTCTTAGTCGAAAATCTGAATCTCGGGAGCTTCCTTAAGTCTTTGAGAGGCAACGCCTTTGGGGAGTTGGAGGATGCAGTCGAGTTGCTGTGGAGTGCGGAGGTGGCAAAGAGGAGGAGGATGGCGGCAACACCAAGGAATAGGAAAAAAAAGATGGTTATCGCAGTCATTATCATGGCTTTCAAGATTAAACAAAGAACCTCTTGGTTTGGTTTTGGTGGTGCTCCACCGTGTGTACGGTGGTTATCATGGTTGTGGTGAGGAGGAGGCATGGTTACAGATGGAAGTGAGTGTAGGAAAGGGAAAGGAAAAGTTAAATGGAGAAGGTTTTTGGTTTGGTACCTACAAAAGTGGAGTCCAATACGAGAAGACTGTTTGAGATTGCGACAAAGAGGTCTTTAAAAACTACTTTTTATATAGTTTTAATATAATGATATTAAAAATAAAAGTAGATATTAATTTAATATACTTTAATTAAAAATTATTTTATAAATTAACAAGGAACACACTCTGAAAATCAGAAGAAAAGAGAAGTGTGGTTTTCTTTATTACAATGGGTAGAAAAACGCGGTTTTAAAAACTAAATGTCGAGGTGATAATGTCGTCATGTTGTTTGCAAGTTGGATTTTTTTTTTAATTTTTTTTTACAGAAATGTAAATTCATTGAAAAACTTTTTTTTTTGTCTGTATTGTTATAGAAAATAAATTGAAAAACAATTTTTTATTTTATAAGTTTATTAAAAGAATAGAGACAAAATGTGATGGATAAGAGATTGAAAAAAAGGGTACTATTTCATAAATTATTTTAAATTAAAAAAATATTATTAAAAAACTGAAAGAGGGTTAAATTAAAAAAATAATTCATAAATTATTTGAAATAAAATAAATCATAATAAAAAGTGAGCATTGAATCTGATAAATAATAAAAATTAATTAATAAAAGGATGAGAGATAAAAAAAAAGAGAATAAAAGTTGGTATACAAATCAAATTCTAAGATGACATTGAAAAAATTCAAATCAAAATATATAGAAATCAAAATATTTTAGACCAAACTTGATATAATTAACAAATAACAAAAAAAAATTGAATTTCTAACAATTTTTATAAATTATTTTCCACCAAAAAAATAAAAATAAATCTAGAAAAAACTGAATTTTTCTTTAGATATTTTTTTATTAACTGAATCTTCTAATAATAAAAATACAGAAAAGAATTAAAAAATAGATTTTAGAAAAAAACATTTTTCATGAAAATAGAAAAAAATACGTCATAGTTTCTTTTGTATTGGATGACTAGATAGGTACGTACCTTTCAAGTTTGCTTGGATGATGAATGAGGTATTGTTGAAATTGTATTTTACTTTAATAATAGTTTTAAAACTATACACACCATAATTTGTATGGGTTTTTATTGAAAATCTTCTTTTGAATTATTATTCTAAAAGGCTACAATTTGTTATATTTTTAAAAAATATATATTTTAAAGTCGAGACAATGTCCAACACATTTCACAAGAATGTGATTCCCGCACTTTTACATGTCTTCTCCCTCTATCTAGGACTTTTCCATCACAGTCTTCTCATTCACAACTTTGAGCCATCTAAGAAGTCTGAAATTAAAAAAATAATAATAATCTTAACTCAATGTGACTGGCCTTGTGCTGTCCAATATTATTATATGGAAAAAAATATGTAGGAGAAAATCGAACCCATTTAATGACTTGTAATAGTTTAAATTTGTCGGCAGATATTTAATGCTGCGTGGGCTCAGGGAGACGAGTGGTGATTTTTATCTTATATATTTTTTTTTATTAATGTGATTACACGGTTAATTTATGTATATTTTGATTAATCTCATTAATTTTAAAGTTAATGATTGTGTAAATCTTTAATGGTCATCATATTTATAAGTTTCTAATAACTATCATATTAATAATTATAATATTAAAACTTGAGATCACTGAAAAAATAAATTCTTTAGTTTAAAGCTATTATCACCTCACAACTTATTTTATCCGATATTTTTTTTGATAATCGGAGTATCTAAACCAATTTACATGCACTATAACTAATCCCCGGATTCACTGAACATCCTGTAAACCCAATAAATATATAAAATACCGCAAAGTAACAAAGGTAATACTTAACTCACGATGCAGAAAAAATAAACAAATCTCTTCCACCAATACCGCAAATCTTGCTTTGGTGGGTTGTGAATCTACCTGAATGAAAAAGATATGATAAGTGGTCAAATCGCATACGAGTGTGCCCAGCCAGACAATGCACCTCCTTCTGCTGATGAAACTAGACGCCTCGTTTAAAGCTTAGAATTTGACAGAGTGATGTCAGAGTTCACTCTTAACGATCGAGCGTGGATGGTTACGCCATCAATGACGAGGATGGGTGGCGGAGTGTCAGCCATCTTCTTAGGAGACCGAATTATAATGCATGCATACGGTAGATCCATATTTGCAACATGTTACTACTCTTACTGCAAACATAATACATAATTAAAAACATATTTATTATAAATTTGTATAATGAAACAAAAAGTAACACTTTAAATTTTTATAAAATGTACTGATATCAAAAATAATTTTTTATTTAATGTATTTATAAATGAAAAACACTTTAAAAAACGACATCAATCACACTTGCAGACAAACACTGGAATGAATTGTCCTATATAAGTCTTAGATCTCTTAGATGAAATCCAAACTCAATTATCAAATTTCAATCTGATAGCAAAGACTTAAAGGAATCTAAAAACCCAATAAAAATAGAATCCAAACTTAACTATCTAAATCTCAATAATTAAAATTTAAAATCACATAACTCAACTTTTTGTTTAACTCAAACTTTCAATTAAACCAAGTGGGAGCTAGCTAGACTTATGTCAATCAATTTTATGGATTTAAATACAACCTTGATGATCAATAAAAACATAACTTATTAAAAAAAACATCATGATGATAATTATTTTTTAATATTGAGGCAATGACAAATTGGATCAATCTTGATCTTCCCATGACCTAGATCATGGACTCTATTGGGTTTAATAACTTTTATTTTATAAAATAATTTTTGTTATTTATATGATAAAAATAGATGTTCACAAAATTTGAGCATCGATCTTAAAATTGACACTTCTTTGAGACAATTATCCCCATAAAAAGAATAAATAAATAAATATTCAATGAAGCAATTTATTTCTCAACCAATATAATATTAACATAAAAAATAAATTGAAAATAATTAAAATATAAAAATCACTGGGTAAACTCGTCAAACTCGTAAAACGGGATAACTTGAAATAACACACCAACAAATGTGAACCAGGTCATGGACTATAGTGAAATTATAATTTGTTTTTTCTTCTTTCAAAACTATCCTTTTATTTTTACTATATGGTAACTGTCACAACCTATTTCTAGGTTATTCTCTAAAAAAAATAAAAAGAATAAAAAGGGTGACATGGTGGAAAAATCAAGTTGAAAACTTTGGACAAATTCTAGAGCCCCATAGTGCCTTTATTATTCCTAAAATGAAAAAAAAATAGATTCAAGGCTAACATAATTTATTATTAGATAAATCTGTGTAAAATTTAAGTCGAAAAGCATAATAATATTTTTATAGGTCAATTTGATTTAATCACGGGCCAATTTTAAAGTATATTTATGTTTATAAATTAATTTGGGGTCTAGTTGAAGGATTTAATTAAATGCAAGGATTTAATAATAGTTTAAATTAGTCAAATTAATTTTAATTAAGGACTTAATTGATGAAAATTCAAGTTCAATATCCTAATTCAGATTTGATTGAGAAAATTGGAATTTTCAGAAACCAAATTTAATTTTACCAAGTTAATTGGATGAAATTAGGCGTGAAATTGAAAAAAAATAAAAGTTAATGGTCAATTAAGTGTTAAATTGCATAAATCCAAGACCAATGACCAGAGTAAAACAAGCATATAAATTTAAGGTTGATATTGAAGTTTTGGCAAGGATAAAATTGCATAAATTTTTAAGTTGAAGTCCATTTAGAGGTGAATTAGAACAATTATAAATCAAGATATTAAAATGCACCTGTGCCTTTTTGAAAAATCTACAAGCATGATTGCACTGTTCAGTGGTCTGAATACAGGCACCCCATCGTGGAACAAGCAGAGACAACCTGCACAAGCCATCATCCACATGCAACGAGCATATGATGAGTCGTCTTGTCTATATAAATACCTGCAAAGACAAGGCAACAACAGGAGGAAAAGAAACACAAAATAGAGGAGGGAAAACAAAGTTTTATTTTGGTCTTTATCGTCGATATCGGTGTCTCCATCTTTCTTAACACTGACAGGACATCAACTTCTCCTTTCTCTGCACCGGCAACTTCTCAGTTCCTTCTCTTCTGCATAGTCAGCCACAATCTCAGTGTCTTCATCCCCAATAAAGTCATTAGTTTTTGCGATGATCATTTTTTTCTCACCTCACGCACTGCCATCCTTGGAGAAAGGAGACGACGAGCTAGAAAGAGATTTTTTTATAATCATAAAATTATGATTATAATTCTTAGGAGTCACCATATAGTATTGACATCACTAGAAAACCTAATGGTGTGAGAGAGTCTGAGTAAGGGGAATTATTGTACAAGAAAAAGACACATCACCCCAGTGCATCCTATCCAAGGTAAGTTGAAAACTTGTTTGATTGTTTTTTTAAGTTAGATTTTATATTCATTGGTGTTTTCAAAGGCTCAAAGTAGATGTCTCTTCATGAGGGAGTCTCTACCTCAATGGGTAAAAAATCTAATCGTTCTAATGTCTGAATTTTAGCACTGCATTTGCTATTTTATTAATACTTATAAGTATACTTTACAATGTAATTTTACACTCCAATAATTAAAATTTATATAAAAAAAGAACAAAATGATTGTCGAAAGATTTTTATAATTTTGGTCGAACTCTAACAGATAATCATAAATTGGTTACGATATCTCATTTTTCATGTCAAAACATGAAAAAATGTGATTTTTTTTTTATGAAAATATGCTTAGGAAATTTTTAGAATTCGGTCGTATGGATGAAAACAACACATTTTTATTTTATTTTTTTAAATTTGAAACTGGATTGGGCTTGACAAATAGGTCGACCCAGCCCTGGTGGGTCAGTCGGGTTGGATAGAATGTCCAGCTTTTCATATTGTTCAGTTGTACAGTGAACAATAACTGACGAGAGAGAAGGGATGAGGTTATTTGTCACTTCCACCGTTTAGAGGAGTAATATTTGATAAATTTTGAGAGTTCCATAAAAACCCAAGAGTAAAAGAAAACTCTCTCACCCATGTTACTTTTGAATAATCAATCTATCTCGCAAAATACAACCTAAACAATCATATTGATACTAGTTAAGACATCTCAAACAAGACAGGAAAAATAACAAAAAAGTTTTAAATAAAATAGAAAAAATTATCCTAAATCAACTAGGAAAATATTGCAATCCTGGATAGTAACTTCTAGGTTTTATCATAAAGTCTTATCTATGTCTAATTGCTAGGAAAGTTCAACCTAACAAGAAACATAGATTTTAAGATGGCAGACTTTCAGCCAGATGTAATAGTTAGGTTAAAACTTATCCCATTGATATAAAATTGCATGACCCCAATTCGAGTGTAAGTAGTAAAATAAGTTGAATCGTGGGCTAATTTGACAGACTCACAAATCATGTTAACCTTATAGAAAAAAAAGAAAAAAAAAAGAGAAGCAAACTACAAAGTTTAATTTCCAACTATTTCAATATTAAAAGATGAAATGTACAATTTTTATAAATCATAATAAAAATTCAAAAAGAAAAAGAAAAGAAAACACAAAACATCATGGATTACCATTTTTATTTCTCATCCATCCTAATTTTCAAAGATAAAATTAATAAAAACAAAATTGAAAAAAAAACTATAAAAAAGTCATATTCAATACAAAAACACACAGAAAAAAACTCCACTAAACCCTTGAACTGGGCAATCTAGGTTACCTAAATGATGATATTTTCAAACTTTGGTGCTGAGACCGTAAGATGCATGTGATAAGTTCTAGCATTTCCTTCACGAATCAATTAATCGGGATGACTATTGACTCGCCATTCGCCTCACTTGGCGATGAAAAGTCAAGCAGCCATGGGAATTTCGTTGAAAATCTCGGTAAACTTAATGCTGTGTATGATTATACTTCAAAGGTTCCACATGTTACCATTTAATTCACATGGAAATGCAATGTTAACAAGAATATCAATCCAAGAATTTAGATAATAATCTCCGATCGACCTCTTAAATTGATTTAACTTTAAGATAAAGCAGTCTTAACTTTGAAGTTCTGCCTCCTCCCCGCTCATCCCGGTTCATTTATACCATTTGATCGACCAGTTCCTCTATAAACCGATTCCTCTATTCTTCAAAAAAAAAAATCAAGTTTAATTTTGAACAATCTACATGTTAAATCTCATTAACTCACAGTATATGCGCGCAAGCATATAATAAATATACATTAATTAATGTAAAACCTCCATAATTTCTACCCTAGCTCCTCTACTGACTATACGCTGTTCATATATTCAACGTTTTGCCCCTCTCTATAGACACATGGGTGATCAAGGAGGAATACTAAGTCTAAAGTCAGTTAGTTTGCGCGGAATTTTGTTCATGTTCTGGAAAACGTAAGCTTAGATGTCAACTATAAATTTTGTTCTTACGTGAATGGTATAATTAGAAAATTCTATAGACAAATGAAATTAGGCAACATCTACTACCATGTTGTGTAGAAGTCATTGATTTCTGGTAGCAAATATACGTGTTGAGACGGTTAGCAGTGACGGCGATTGGTCTAGGTCTCCTATAAAAGAGAACACCACCACGTTAATTTGATTCAAAATAGTTTTGTGAGTATAACTTCTGAGTGTTTATCAAATAAGAAATCACAGAAAGTAGCCATGGCAGCTGGAACCCGTGTATTGTTTTTCATGGGGCTTGTCATCAGCCTGGTCTCAGCAGCTTCTGCCATTTCCGGAACTGCCACTTACTATAATGTTTATGTTCGTGAGTATTCTGATCAGAATCATATAAACATGTTTCTTTATATTTTGAGAAAATCAGAGTAAATCCTTTATATAATGTTTATTTACTGGGCAACACTGCAGCATCTGCATGCTATGGATTCCAAGATCAGGGTGTGATGATAGCGGCGGCGGGCGATGAACTCTGGGCCAATGGTGCTGCATGTGGGAGGATGTACAGGGTGACTTGCCAAGGTCCTACAAACTTAGGGGTACCCCAGCCTTGCAAGGGTGGCAGCGTCACCGTCAAGATTGTTGATCGATGCCCGTCCCCCGGATGCCAAGCAACCATTGATCTCTCTCAAGAAGCCTTCTCTCAGATTGCTGACATTAACGCTGGAAAAATCCTGATTGATTACACCCAGTAAGCCTAACTTATCCCTTCTTCTAGTATGTATATTTATTTAATTTTTCTATCTTATATATGAATACAATTCTTCCTTCTGAATTACATCCAGAGTTTGAAGTCATCAAGGGAGAGATTATTTGAAGCTACCAGCAGGATATTGGCGAGTATAAAATAGTAATTGATATTACTATTAATATTATAAATGCAATAAAAAAGCAGCATACGGTGGAAAATGTGACATTTTCCAATATATTAATTTACTGAAATAATACTTTTCCTGTTGGTATAATAAAATCACGACTACTATCTCTCTTAAGCACTTAATCTCACGTGATTTTCTACCGGGTAAGCATCAGAAGTTCTATCTCTCCTTCAAGTGTTCATATTAATCTCTCTATTCCATTTTATTATGTTAGTCCTTTATCTTATTAAATCTCTAGAGTAGCCCCTTCTCTATGGACGTAACTAACAAGCACCGTTTAACCCTGCCAATCACAAGCTAATTTTATGGATTAATGTTGCGGGAAACTATTAATTCACATTTAATATGAAAATATCAAGGACTTAATATAATGAACTCAGAAGTGATCCTCTAAAAAAATTGTACTTGGCCGTTTTAGAATCAATATAAATCTTAATTTATATAAAATAAAATAAAATGTCTCGTGCATTTAGAACTAATCATAATTTTCTTAGCTTCTATTTGAAAAATATAAAATATTATGAATATATAACATAAGATAATAAATTAAGTTGTAAAATCCCTCACAAAAATATAATAAATCAAATCCTGAAGTCATATGACTACTTTTGAATAATCCAATGATCATTCTATATCCATTGATCATTCTATCTCTCTATCGTACGTGCAAACAAAATAGTATTTCTAAAAGATATGACATGATCCTAAATAACTTGTGATTTGCACAAAAAATCTCGAGTTCGAGTCAGGATGTGCATTTCTTATAAGAATTTATAGCAACTAACATTTTATTCGTTTACTTAGACCTACAAAGTGCGTTTTTTCAAAATATGGGATTTTCTCGCATCCAAGAAGAAAAACAAAGTAGTGCCAATAAAGTTGTACATATGTTTAAGTTTTTTTTAATATTACTGAAAATTATATCAATAAAGCATCTTACTTAAAAATTTAAAGATTAAGATGTTATATAAGATAGAAAGATATGATTTAAATTATTCTTCAACATATTTCTTAAGTGAAAACTTTTTGAGTTTAAAATTTACATACACTAACACTAACACTATCCTATGATTATTTTTTATCATATAAAATGAGGATAATAAGATTTAAATTCGTGATCAATGAACCAACAAGACTCTGATACCTCAAAAAATTATCTCACATGAAAACTTAAATTCTTAAGTAAAATTTCAAAATATAATTTATATTATTGTATAACAATATTCATAAACCATATGCCTTTCAATTCTCATTGTAGGGAGGCCTACAAAAAGATATGTAAATGGCTTTCATCACCCACTCTGTAATAAACTTGACCCTCTTGCTGTGCACTTGAAATATTTCCAAGGATTTTCTTGCAGCTTTTAGACATTTTCACTGTCTTTCCAGTGTGGACAGCGCAGATACCTGACATGGTATTCCATATATAGGATCTGACCTTGACTTCTTGCTATTTTATGAGTCATGTTATTGGAAATTAATAAAAAAGTTAATATTTATTGAAGAAGTCATTTAGTTTGAAACTAAAATACAGCGCAACTCATCCATTCTTGAATCCTGAGATAACTCTCTGTCAACGAGAAATAAAAAAAAAATGAGGCATAGGAGAGAAAACATAGCTTTTTTTTGTCTCAATATTTCCTCCTCTTCATCTTCTTCACCCCTGCCCTGTCCTGCACAAGCCAGATATCTGTGGACGTGGCCAGATGTTTCTTGATTCGAATCACATGGTAGGAGGAGTGCATTTAAACAAAACACAGACGAAAAAATGCACCAGCCTGCCACCATATGTAAACTCAAATGGTTGGCTTCAAGATGAGAATGCGTTGACCGCTTCGTTGCCCGTATTGGAACTGCATATGTTTGCGATATTTCTCATCAGCCATGGTTGTCATTTCATTCTTAAGCGCTACGGCATCCATGTCCTGGTTTCTCAGATTCTTGTACGCGTTCATTATCCTTGTTTCTCGATTTATGTGCCTCTCTTATCCATTTCTTTTCTGTAATGTAATACAACTTGTGAATTTCTTTCTTTGAACCATGTGGGATGGGCAAAAAATGGTCATGTTAAATTGATCTTTTAGATCAAGCAGATTTGTTCTTCATATACATGTTTTGTTGGCTTGTAAATTTTTAATACAATCCGGCATCAAAAACTTTTGCTAGTATCGTTCTGAAAGTTAATTGTTCATAACTCTCAATATGTAAGAATATATGATAGAGCAGCTCATTGCAATTATTTACTGCAATGCTGTGATTGATTTGTGTTTCAGGCTGGAGTGATCGTTGGAACAACAGGCCTTGGACATCAATCAGATTACACAAGGATCTTTTTAACCATTGACAGCAAACAAATACTTGGCACATTAGCTGGATTGGGTTACCAACTCTTTGGATTTATAAATGGAATTAAGATGGATTTAGCCTTGGTAAGAAAAACAGGGAAAATGGCAATCTACAGTGGTATACTATCTATGCTGATTCCGGGAATACTCGGCGGGGTAACTGAGAGGATGGTCAGCAAGTACTGGAATCTCGAGAGACTAGATAAGCTCTCGCTCATCCTGGTGATGCTGGTGCAATCTATGACTCCATTTCCTGTCATCTGTAGCTTCATCGGTGACCTCAAACTAACAAATTCTGAACTTGGTAGGCTAGGATTGTCTTCCGTGCTAACCAGTGAAATGCTGACCCAGGTTTTTGCACTGGTTGCTTTCTTTATAGGCATTGCCTACAAGCAGCGAGCTCAAGCAGCTATCAAAAGCGTTATAATATCTGTAGCCTTTCTTGTTATAGTTCTATATGTGGTGAGGCCGGCAATGTTCTGGGTGATCAAACAAACACCCAAAGGGAGGCCTGTGAAAGATGTTTACACTGACATTATCATTTTCGGTGCCTTAGCTTCTGGTGCGTTATTTCATTATATTGGTCTGAATGTGTTCCTCGGATCACTTGTTTTCGGACTAGCTGTGCCAGCAGGACCTCCACTTGCGTCAGCTGTGGTCGAGAAGATTGAGTGCGTTGTTACTGGAGTGCTCGTGCCTCTTTTCATGGCCATGTGCACGATGGAAGCGGATCTCCTGAAGATCGATTTTAACGACTATATACTGAAGAGCACTGCCATCGTCGTCTCTGTTGTCATCTTGGCCAAATTTGGTGCTTATTTGGTTCCTCTCTTGTATTTCAAGTTGCCAAAACAGGATGCCTTGGCTCTTGCTTTCCTAACAAGTACCAAAGGAATCGTTGAGCTTGGCTCATTTACGTATATGAAAGAACTAGGGGTATGCTACTCCCCCCTCACCCTTCTCCTCCTCCTCCTTCTAACTTTGCGATACTGTTTTCTCATTTTGTTTTGAACTTGATCATGGACAGATTCTGACAGAGGGGATGTTTGCTTTCCTGGTAATTACAGTTCTATTGTCAGCAACGATCTCATCAATCGCTGTGAACTGGGTTTATGATCCGTCAAGAAAGTACGCAGGTTATCAGAAAAGAAACATTATGGATAGCAAAGAGCTCCGCATTCTAACATGCATTTACAGACCAGATAACACAACCAGCATCATCAATTTTATCAAGTCCTTGTGTCCGACTATACAGAGCCCATTTTCTGTAAGTGTACTTCATCTCATCAAGATCAGTGGCCGAGCCTCCCCGATGTACATCTCTCACCAAATGCAGAAAAAAACGGTATCTCTGCACTCCATCTCCGGCAATGTCATTCTCTCTTTCAAACACTTCCAGCAAAATTACGGCGAAGCAGTTTCTGTGAATGTCTTCACTGCAATCTCTCCACCCAAATTCATGCACGAGGACATATGCACGCTTGCATTGGATGAAATTGCATGTTTCTTAGTGCTTCCATTTCATAAAAAATGGCTTGTCGACGGGTCTATCGAATCGGAGGACCCTACTCTAAGGACTCTAAATTGCTGCGTCCTTGAGAGAGCACCGTGCTCTGTTGGGATCCTCATTGACCGTGGGAATCAGGTGAAGTCCATTTTCAGGGATTCATCAAGAGGGCCATCCCTTCTCGTCGCTGTGATATTCTTCGGAGGAAACGATGATCGAGAAGCTCTTGTGTTAGCTAAACGCATGTCTGAGAATAGGAACAGTAACATAACCATAGCTCGCTTCATCCCCTCAACCGAGGAGCCTGAAATTAATCGAGACAGCATGCTAGATTCTCAGGCGCTGAGCTATGTTATGCATGACTACATAGAGAACGAAACAGTGAATTACATTGAAGAGAGGGTGGGCGATGGACTGGAAACTTCAAAGACAATTCGATCTATGCTAGATAAATACGACCTTTTCATCGTTGGGAGACGGAAAGATATACAAACACCACAAGCAGCAGGTCTAGACTATATGAATGAATATCCAGAGCTCGGTGTCATTGGAGGCCTGCTCGCATCCATGGATACCGCTGAAAAATATTCGGTCCTGGTTGTAAAGCAGCAGGTAGCTTTGTAGGAGGTTGGACGGTTCACGTTAGTTTGAATATTAAAACATCTCCTGTATTCCTAGCTCGTTAAAGTACGAGAGATGTGCATGCAGAGTTTTTTTTTATTTATGTAAAAAATTAATTGTTTTTTTATTATTTTAATATTTAAATATAAAAATTATAATCGATAAAATCTATATAATTGAAATAAAAAGTTGTTTGTATATTTTTTAATTGCAAATAATATAGGTAATTTTTTTTATGAGTTGTATTTTTTTTCAATAATATTAGATCCGACATGTTATAAATAAAAATATTGTGATTTTTTTGCGGTAATAAACTTATAGTTTTTGCATGCTATAATTAATTATTTCAATATTTAATCACTAAAATTACAATAGATAAAATATGTTAGAAATGAGTTTTTTGCGTGGTATAATTAGTATGTTAGCCCGTGCATCACACTAGTATTTTTTCTATGTAGAAAACTAATTGATTTTTTACATGTTGTAATTAGTTGTTTAAATATTTAATAGATAAAATATGTAACAAATAAATTTTTTCTCTACCTAGAAGGAATAGTGTAATCTAAATAGGAATTGGTTCATGTATTTTTTAATTGAAAATAACTTAGGTAAATTTGTAAAAAAAAAATTGAGTTGCCTTTTTTCCCCATTAATATTAGATCTGACAAATTATAAATTAAAAAATTAAATTTTTTTTAAGAAATAAACTTTTTTTTCGTCCTATAATGACTTCTTTGTCGTCTAAAAAGAACAGTGTAATCAAAACAGAAAGTGATTTGCATATTTTTTAATTGTCGATAATCTAGGTAAATTTGTTAAAAGAAAAAAAATTGAGTTGATAATGTAGGTAAATTTGTCTACCTTTTGTTTTTTTGAGTTGTATTTTTTTCCTAATAATATTAGATTTGAAATATTAAAAATAAAAATATTGAAAAAAAATATAAGAAATAAACTTAAACAAAAAGGTATAAATTTAAATTCAAAGCCAATATTTTTTTATAATATTTATTAATCATATTATTATATTAAATGTATTTAAGCATATTGATATTTTTTGAAATAAGTCATTCGTATATATTAAAATAATTATTTATTTATTCTTTCATAGTATGTAATAAATTATGGTCAAAGATGGTTTTTTAGGTGATGCGGAGTTAATTTTAACTCAATCTTTGTTGTTTATCTAAATTAATTAATTAATAAATACCTAAAACATTATAAATAACTAAATTAAACAGTCCCTTGAATGTCTTCGATGCTCTTTAATTTAATAATTTTTATTCTAAAAATTGCCTTCTCTCTCTAACCAAGATTTCCCAACTATTTTTTTATTTTCTTCATTCTATTTTCAAGAAAATAAAAACGTAAAAATTGGAAAAGAATATGAAACTGAAAAGAGAACGAAATGATGAACAAATTAACATTAAAAAATTTATGCAAGTCTATATCATGGAGTGAAAAAAAGAAGAGAAAAGCCTTGTATTTTATATATCATACTAGTCATTTATCCTTGTTTTGTCACAACTGGAATTTTTTTTTAATACAAAAAATATTAAGAGTGCAAGATTTTTTTATTAACTATAAATTTGTACAAAATTTCTGTTGAGCACGAGTTTACAATAAAATATATAAATTTTAAATCGATATAAATGTATTTGCTCAATATATTTCAACAAAATTACCATCATAAAATTATCATCGCTATTAAAATAAAAACAAATTTGAATACCTAAACTATCGAATTTACTATATTAGGATCAGTTCATTTTATAATATAATTTAAATTTTAAACTAAACACAACAACAAAATTTAAATTATAGAAACACCTGCAATTACTAAATAAGAAAAAATTATATAAGGGTGTGCTATCCAAGCACCGGAGATGATGCGTCATGGTCCATCCCTTGCTGGTCACGGGGTGGGCAATGAAGCCACCCATTCATCTAGAGAATAAGATTGCTACTCAACTGGTTTAAGCTCCGGGTTATATATTGGACTCAGTTATTGTTTCTGTTAATTTTAAACAACATTGTTTTATTTTTAAAAATAAAAACAATTAAAATTATGTTAATTTGGATTTTTTCAAAAATCAAATCAAATTGATCGAATCAATCGGGTTATAACATATGAACTCATATGTATCAAATTTAATTTAAAATCTTTTTATGATTTAGAGATTTAATCGATAGTCATATGTTTGACTCACTAATCAATTCAAGTTTAATTATATTTTTTTTATTAAGTATATATTATAGTTATAGAAACAGATTTTGGTACTCAATAACAATAACAATAATAATAATAATAATAATAATAATAATAAAAGAAGAAGAATTTGATTTTTTCCCATGAAAGCAATGAAAATAAATTATTTAAAATGGGCGAAGAACATATAACAAAGATTATTATGTGTCTATTGAAAAAAAAACTAGATAACTTTGTAGATACGTGTGCTTAGAGTGTTTTTTTTTAAATTATTTTTTATTTAAAAATATATTAGAATAATATTTTTATATCAGCAGGTTATAATTATTATAAATAAAATAGAAAATAATAATAATTTAATATTTTTATGTTAAATATACTTTTAAAATACAATCATGCAATTTCAAATATAAAAAGTTTTTTTATAGAGAAAATGAAGAAGAGGAGAAGAAGAAATGTAAGTGGTCTCGGTCTAGCCCAATAAAAAAACCGCTGACTGTAATTCGGGTTTAAGATATATCAAAGCCAACCAAACAGAAGTTCATAACCCGATTCACAGTACAAGCCTTCCTGTACCCAAACATGACTCTCTCTTCTCTTTATTTTCGTTTTATTATACTATTGTAACTTTGTAAGGTGTGCACGTGGGTCCCAATTTTATTGTTAATCTGGAGAACCGCAGGAAAAAAAGAATTAATTAGTCAATACTGAGCCTCTACATTCGAACTCTTTCGATTGATTTCTCGCTACTCTCTGTCTGAATTCGGTCGCTATTGGCAGCCATGGGAAAAGAGGTATTCTTTAATCTCTCCTCCATCTTCACTTTTCGGATTTGAAAATAAAGGAAATCGAATTCACTTTCTTACAATCAATTTTTCGGATCTGCAAAATAATTTTTATATCATCTGGCCGTGTTCTACATTATACGTACTATGTTTTCTTGTTTTCGAAATAGTTGATAAGATTATTTAAGTTAGGATGATTCCTCCCAATGTTTACGACATTGTATGCCCACTTTGTGGGTGATCTATTAAGATTTAGGGTTTTTTTTCTCGAATCAGGAATAGGAAAACAGCGATGAGGTGCTTTTATTGTTGATTTTTATGTTTTTTGATCAGTTGTTTGAAAACGATTTGACGTTTCTTCGGGTAATAATGGTATTGTTTTGCTGTGTAGATTGAGCTGAAAACTGCTCCAGCTGATTATCGATTCCCTACGACAAATCAAACCAGACACTGTTTCACCCGCTACATTGAATTTCATAGGTATTGTTCATTGGTCTTTGTCGATTTCATTTCATTTATCTGTCTATTATTTAGTGGTTATCTTTCCATTTTTTTCACATTTGTTTTCTTAAACGTTAATTATTATTGACTGCAGGTGCGTGGCAGCGAAGGGTGATGAAGTTAGTGATTGCGAACGTTTTGCTAAATACTACCGCTCCCTTTGCCCCTCTGAGTGGGTGAGTATACTGAGCCTTATATATATAGTGTGTTCTCTGTAAAATGCTGGCATTAATTTCAGTGGTTTCTTACTCACATGGGATGTTATATTTGCATTTTAGCATTATCGGGAATGTTATTTTGCATCATTCATGGTTTGGGAGTCAGGTTAAATGTATACACGCTTGTCTGGTGCTACATGATGTGGCGTGTTTCATGAAATTGCGAGAGAGAGAAAGTAACCTGTATTTTTCCTCTTTGCTATCGGAATACACTGATATCTGTTGTGTGGGCTTATTTACAATATTGTGAAATTAGACAAGCTTGCCTTTTTGTTAAAAACCCATTTTACCTCTCAAACATCATGCTCTCCACACTTGTCATCTTTGTGGAACAACTTGCCATCTATATTTGCTGTTCTATCTATAAAAGTTGAAGTGTGACACCTTGTTGGCCAAACTAGAAAAAAATGAATTTGGAACTGGAAAAATAGGTTTAGGGTTTCCAGACAACCTTGTAAACACGTTATGATCGATGATAATATACAAAACATGTCTGAAAAATAAGCCAGGCAGTTTTATTTATATTAGTACTAGGTCTAAATCCTAATCCTTGTTGGAAAAAGAATCCTTAGAAAGTTATATGACCAATATTTTAATCTAAATGGCATTAGGATTCTTAGACTAATAAGAGAAGTAAAATTACTAAGTAAAGCCCCATGTTGATTAGGCATGTTAGTATCTGACTGGCGAATTATGACTATGAGACTCTAATAATGGAATGGCATTAGGATTTTTAGACTAATAAGAAAAGTAAAATTAATAGTAAAGCTCCACGTTGATTAGGCTTGTTAGTATCTGACTGATGTATTATGACTATGAAACTCTAATAATGGAATGACATTAGGCTTTTTAAACTAATAAGAAAAGTAAAATTACCAAGTAGACCTCCACGTTGATTAGGCTTGTTAGTAAGCTCCATGTTGGTTAGGCATGTTAGTATCTATCTGACCTGTCATGACTATGAGACTCTAATAGAGATCTTTTTGCATGACCTATTTTCTTTCATTCCCTGGCCAACATAGACAAATATTTGGTCCTGGATTACATGTAAACAGAATATTTCTGCATTCGGTGTTTTAACATGTCATTACTTAGAATTTGGAAGCATCCAATCAGTGGTAAGATATAGTCTAGGATTCAAATGAGTAGTTTATAGGACAAAGAACATTTTGTTTACCGACTTAGTCTGTTCTTAATTAATGCTGCAATGCTATGTTCATCACTCCTGTATATTGAATCATACCCTCTACTATTTTAACTTTGATCCAAATATGGAATGTCATCTCTCTGTGTTGCTAGTAGTCAGTGAGATGTTGTCTTGGAATATACCATAATTGGTCTACTGTATATTTCAACCTCTTAAATGGAATCTGTTTTGTTGCATATTCTCTATAGTGCTTGAAGTGGCAGTGATTTGTATGTGGAGTCGTTAAAAAGTTTTTACCATTGTAATTGATCACTGTTTCTTTCTTTTCCATTTGAATGAAGGTCGAGAGGTGGAATGAGCAGAGGGAGAATGGAACATTTCCAGGTCCCCTTTGATCTCACATCAGGGAGCTGAACAGTCTCTGGCCGTATTTGTCTTCTCATTTTCTTCTAGCAACAATTGTGGTCGTGCTTCGACTGTGAATTAATAAGGCACCATTTGGAATTCCTTGCCAGTTTGTTGAATTGACAATGAATTGTTGTGGATATTTGTGCTTGTTTCTAATTTGTTTATTTTTATTGTACTGTTAATTGTTCTTCACTGTTAGGGGTGCAGCCTTTGAGTGCGCTGACAGTAAATGGTTTTGGAATACCTTTGAACGTTCTGCCAAGCAATGCTTGTACTTTGTCACCATTGTAATTGTTAGCGCAAGTTTTTTTTTTTTTTTTTAATGGACAATTAGCATAAGTTCAGGAATGAAATTGGTTGGGGTAAAATGCAGCAACTGTATGGCTGGAGCCGAGACCGAACACAGACTTCTCAGGGGAGGTAGGGTCTAAAACCCACAAGTTTTGGAGAACGAGCCACCGTGCTTCCAGTGGTCCCTGTAACTCTGCTTAAATTCTTCCTTTTGGTTTCTGTGGTTGCTTTCAAGTTTCAATCTACAAGTGTGTGGTATACTAAATATAAATTATTTATTAGAGAGATGGATTTGAAGAAATAGGGCAAAGCCATATCTGTGGATTGTATATTACGTGTCGGTGCTGAGTCCGTCGACGGATCCTGACATTAATCTGGCTGCCATTACCATATGCTCCTCAAAAGGTATCTATCTAAGGAATTCGAACAAACAAACAAAAAACTCCGTGGTCAAAGCTGTCCCATTGTTTACTATAAACGACCTCATAAAAGCAATGCGATGAGAAATGAAAATCGTTTTAGGTGATAAAGTGAAATAATTTGATTGCCAGCTCTCATTCTCATTGAGGAGTTTGCAAACAAAAGCTACCGTCCGTGCTGGTGGATGAACAACACCAACCACCACCACCACCACCAACCACCTCTAGTTAGCTTGCTTCTATCCCAATCTTGCTTGCCTTGACGTGATGGGATGGTGAAATTCTTTTCTAAACAGCGCCACTAATTTATGCATGTCAAACTTATTACCTTCAATTTACATCAAAGCCTCTCGGGAGCTCTGCGCAACAATATAATAACTTTGCTTCTACAACCAGAAAGCTTGGGATATATGGTGATATTCAAAGCATAAACAGAAAAACAGATCCACTTTGTTAGAAGGCTCACTGACAGATTGACCACAGCATCAAATGTCATGTGGTCATTTTAAGAGGGTTCATTTGGCCTCATCAAACATCATGTAATTACTGGGATAGAAGCCATGCTAGCTATGTAACCTGCATAAAAAGAAATTCAAGAAAAAGATATGTTTAATGTCGACCAAAGCGTGTTCTAAAGAAAAAATCAAATGGGAAAATAAAAATAAAAATCAATGATAGTATGTACAGCACCACGATGTTGCCTTGTGACAAAATATCACGGAAGGTCAAGATGGATGGCTTCTTTCATATAAAATGAAATGTTCACATGGGCATCCGTGGACAATGTGCCGTTCACATTTTTTTTAATGACTGATTGTCTGATACACTTTATACGCATTTCAATTATTTTTCAGAATCACTTGAATACTCTGCTAGCTCAAATAAATAAGTAAAATATCATAAAGATAATAGGTGTACCGCGCAAAAAAAACAAGAAAAACATAAGAAGAGAAATCATCGTTCTTCGTCAGCCCTCTCCTAAACCTTTTTAATTATTTATTTAGATTTGTTATTTTATGTTTGGGATACGGGCGAGTTTTAAAATATAAGAGTTTGGAGATTTAATCAAAATACATATAAACTGGTTATAAAACAAAAACTCTAGACAAACAATAAGATAAAAGTCTCTACTTATCAAAAGACCATAGAGCTGGCTTCTCTTCTTAAGTTGCGACTTGCTAAGTTTATACAATATTGATAATACTTGAATTAGAGGATTACGTGAGTGATTTGGGTTTGGCAGCTTCCATTTTTTTATTTAATGCGTTTAAATGTAAGTTTTACTTAAAATAAATATTTAATTACATTTGTTTTTAGTATTTTTCATTAGTTTTAATTACTGTGCCAACTTAAATTATGATTTCTATCCTTTTCATGCACGAAGCGGTCAAGGGGTGTTTTTGTATGCTTCTAATTGTTTTTTTTAGTTTAAAATTATATTAATTTTTTTTAAATATTGTTTTTGAAGACACCAAAAAATATTTAATTATATAAATAAATAAAAATAAAAATATTTTTCTTAAAAATATCAAATCATACATTGAAAACAAGAATTTATTTTGTGATTGTTTTAGGATTTTATCATCATAAATAGCAATTACTGCTACTACTACTACGGTGCTACCTGATTTAGAAGTGGACGCGTGGGGGGCATGCCGGTTACCCGTCATTCATAGGGTTGCCACGCCGACAAGCCGCGAAAGGTGACACGTGACGGGAGCAAATTGGTAGTATAGCCCTTGGGATCACTAGAAGACTGCTTCCTAACGGCTCCCTCTGGAAGCTTTATTTTTTTAATTGTTTTAAAAGGAAGACTTTATCATTTCATTATTGTAATTTGTAAAATATGTATGTGTCTAATAATTAATTTGCAATCCTTTTTTCTTTTTTTGTCCTCAACTATAGATTCTTTCCTTGGTACTTTTGCTCATAGATACATTTTGTGAGCACTATTTTTAATATTTTTAAAATAATAAAAATCAATTATTTTAGTGATTTTATATTTAGGATTATTCAAATAAAATTATATATTAACATTCTTGAAAAAGAATGAATATTGAAAATGTAACGAAAAAAAAGGAGATGATTTTTAAATTTTTTAAAAACTATAATTTATTTTATCATATGAAGTCATAAATGTTTACTAATTGGTACATAATTAGAAGCGATTTAATGATGGATTACACCATATATTTCAAGGTACACGCAAGAAAGAAAGAAGGTAAATTCAGAATTCTAAACAAAATATAATAAAACACCAAGCATTAAAGTAGGATTACACTAATTAATTAATTAAAAAGAAGACAGAACTCCTACCTACGTTAAAAAGTTTTCGAAACTATACTTGTGCTAATTACTAAGCTGTCACATCCATACACGTTGACCACGACTCTTTCTATCCGTTGTGGATTATAATACAAAAACTAAAGAAATACAAAAAAAAAACCGTACGCTTTGAACTAACCACGCGTGACTCAATAAATACGCGTCCTTTAGCGCGTGTAGTCGTAACCTCCCTGGCTAAAAGAACCTTCGCTGCAACCTCCTCCTCCATTACTAATCATTATAAATAGCCTTCTCCCCTCTCCCTATCAAAAACCCAACAAGCACTCTTATATTCTCTCTCTCTTATATTCTCGGCAACCAAACAAGAAGAAGAATGTTTCGTGTAAGTAACAATTTGGTAGGAATTCTGAATTTCATAACCTTCCTGCTCTCAATCCCCATCCTGTGGGCAGGGATATGGTTGAAAAACAAAGGAACATCAGAATGTGATAAGTTTCTTGACACCCCAATTATTATCTTGGGGGTCTTTCTCTTACTAGTCTCTCTAGCTGGCCTAATTGGCGCGTGTTGTCGCGTGTCATGGCTTCTCTGGGCTTACCTCGTAGTCATGTTTCTCCTCATCATCTTGCTCTTCTGCTTCACGATTTTTGCTTTTGTCGTGACCAATAAAGGTGCCGGTCAAGTTTTGTCCGGGAAGGGGTATAAGGAGTATAAGCTGGGAGATTATTCGAATTGGTTGCAGAAGAGAGTGAGCAATGGGAAAAACTGGGGGAAGATCAAGAGTTGTTTGATTGATGCTAAAGTTTGCAGTGATTTTAACCAGAAATTCATGAATGATACTATTGACGTCTTGTATACTCGCCATCTGTCTGCTCTTCAGGTAAACTTCTTTTTTTTTATGCTTTTAAGTGATTGTTTGACTTTGCCGTTTTTTTTTGTAGATCTGAGTTTTTGGTGTTAAAAAGAAATAATGTTAAATCTACGATGATAATTCTTAATATTAGTATTTATTTTCTATTGAAGAAACGAGATGTCACCCGTGAGTCATGATGGGTTACTGATCGTCGTTAGTTGTCAGTGCAATTTCTTGTGTGTAATCGTGGATTAAGAATGTTGTGATCAATAATTTTGATTAATATATATATAGGGTTTTGATCTAAAACCATTATTCTCCAGCATATTTTATGATTTTGATGATTCAAATATTGTCATGATGACAAAAAAAAAAGATTTATTCTGTGATATACGGTTATTTTTAGTTATTTTTCTTTCTTTCCTTATTATTTTAGGATTATTCGCAGTTGTTTATAGTTAATTATAGCCTTAGAAAGGAAAGCAAGATCACTTTTAGGTAACTGGATGAAGAATATGATTCTTTTTGGTGAATTAGTTAATTCTTGTCATCATGTGGTGTAAAAGCATATACATAGATATGCATTTGTGCCCTTTTCTTTGATCTATACAGTATTCCTCCTGTGATTTTGTTGGGATTCTGTGGCCAGCGATCCTTCCTGTGTGCTGATATGTGAAATCTACCCTACATTTGCTTTTAGCTTTACCTGTGCTTTTGCTCGAGTCGTAATGAGTTGGGGAAATGACACTCTTTTATTCCTCAATTATTATGGTTAATTATCTTTGATCATTAATATTTTTATCATCTACTAATTGCTTTTATATGGGACTCTATATGATGATCTTTTTCTGTAAATGCAGTTCATTTGACAATATGAACTTTTGATTACCCTAGGACAAGAAAATGGAGATTCATTTCTTTACCCAAAGGGGTTATTGTTACCCCTTGATAATTTATTTATTTGACATATAATTCTCTGTAGTTCTTCAATTGTTTCTATGTACGTTTGGTAAATACTTGTTCTTCGAACCCTGACACTGGGTTCTGATGTTTCTTTATTGTTTTTACAGGCTGGCTGCTGTAAGCCATCAGATAGCTGTGGCTTTCTTTATAAATCACCGACCAACTGGGAGAAGACAACTACAAATTCCACCTCCGATCCTGACTGTAATTCCTGGGATAATCAAACAAATGTTCTCTGCTTCAATTGCAACTCTTGCAAGGCTGGACTGCTGGACAACCTCAAGAGGGATTGGAAGAAGGTGGCTGTTATCAACATTGTTTTTCTTGTTTTCCTCATCATTGTGTACTCCGTCGGATGCTGTGCGTTTAGGAACAACAGAAGGGACAACAGTGCTTACTCTGCTGGTTGGAAGCACCCTTAACTTGGAAAATTCTATGCAGCTAGCATGGATTCGGATAGTATTTCTTAGGATTAGTTGGAGGCAGCTCACATATTTGCTGCTCCCTCGGATGTCACATATATTTTTCTCCACAGTTGGTTTCTTTGTATAGCATTCTTATGCTTTTCTTTTTAGTATCGCTGGAACATATTGGTCATTCATATTTAGCCTTGTATGCTCTGCGGAGCTCACATTTTCTATATCTGAGACCTTGTTTGATCATTCTTCTCTGATTTTTTTTAATGCACCAGTTGCCAAACCATGCATTGAAGTAGCTTTTTAATACTATTCCTTTCATATATTTATTACCATGGAGTATTTCAGTTTCTTCTAGCCACAGATTCCACAAGAAGGAAACTAAACTGAAGGAACCCAGTTTGGCACAGAGGTTGCTGATAAAAAAAAAAAAAATAAGGTCAAGAGAAACTGGGTTTCTCATGTTTCCAGGTGTGGATTCTGTGGTTAGTAAACTGAACCGTGCTAACTGCTGCTTCAGCAGAAGACTCGTTTCATCATATTTGTGCTGTGAAGCTAATGCTGGCTGGCTGGATATGCATAGCAGTTGACATTTGACGTGAAAAGTTGTGAACTTTTGACTCTGTTATTTAAAGTTGCCATATTTCTTTTTCCTGATATGTAATGTTGGGTGCGATGTGAAAACTTGAGAAAAAAAATTGTAATTTTTTCTCAAGGTGAATTCAACTGCAAACGAGAGAGGACAAGGAGAGGGGAGACTAACATAGACTTCTCTGTGAACTGTGGGTTGGATTACATGAGCTAAAGAAATTTAGTTGTTCATCATGCCAAAATACTGTCCACAAGGTTTGGTGAAGATCAAATCATAGAAAACAAATTTACACGTGATTAATGAATGCATTTTGGGAGACTCATCGAACTCCTAACACGTAATATCATCAACAAGAAAAGCACAACGAGCATGGAACTTCACAAATAAAAAGAAAACTACACATCAATCATTAATTTTTAGATTTAAATCATCAGTTTCTTTGCCATAAAGTTTTAAAACTGTTTTTATATTGAAAAAATGTATATATCTTAGCTGTATATAGTCATATTACAGGGGGGGAACGTAAGAGTATATGGTTATGTTTGATAATGAAAAGAAAACCAAAAAAGATAGAAGAAAAAAAAACAGATAAATAATTTGTTTAAATGGGTCCTCAACCGATGTATGTTTTTAAATAAAGATTTAAAAAAAAATCTAGAAAAAAGTAAATCTCTTAGGCCTGATTTGAAATCTTAATTTGAAATCAAAAGTAATGTTTGTTTTGCATGATAAATATCCTTCCGTAAAATGAGCAGTATCTCAGTGGTGGTAGGAAACTAGATTTATCTTCTTAGATGCCTACTCTCCATCTCCTTCTCCTAGCCGAAATCATCCAATATGCATTTGAGAGAGATGGATAAAAAGATACAAAACCCTTCATTTTATTTATCACAGAGTTTTAAAAGTGAGCAAAAATTCTGAGAAACAATGGAAAATAAACAAGTAAGCTTCCTAAAGACTTGCATTAATGGCGTCAACGCTCTTTCAGGTGTGTTTCTTATTATCATCATCCTTTTCATCTTGTTTCCTTTTAATTTCTTTTCTTTTCTATACTGTCCAATATAGCAAAAATCTGGTAATCGAGCCTCAAAAGCTGGAAAAGACGCAATATTTTTCTAGTGTATTGAAGAACTAGTATCAATATGATTGAACTGATCTAAAAACCCAGATGATCAGAAGAATATAGACATCATACTTTCTTTAAAAAAAGGTGTAGCAACATTGTTTGTTGCTTTCGATCACGCGAATTCTCCAAAAAACCTGTTTTTACAGGGAAACAGGATATATTCTTTGCAAAACTTCAACAATTCCTACAGTGTGTAGATGGGTTTGCGTTGATATTTGTCTGACTGTGCGCTTGCGATTTATTTCATGCCTCAGGAATTGGCATTCTATCCATTCCGTATGCCCTTTCAGCTGGAGGCTGGTTAAGCTTGATCCTGCTGATCTTGATCGCGGTGGCAGCCTGCTTTACTGGAATTCTGATGCGTAGATGCATGGATAGAAATCCTAATGTTACACGCTATTCTGACATTGCCAGTCATGCATTTGGACGCAAAGGAAAACTGGTAGCGTCTTTGTTCACCTCTTTAGAGCTTTATTTTGTCGCTACTGGCCTTTTAATAATGGAAGGGGACAACTTGCATAAGCTTTGTCCGAACTTTGCATTAAAGCTGGGAAGCCTTTCTATAGATGGCAGGCATTCTGCTGTTATTCTTGCAGGTATTTTGATCTTGCCTACTATGTGGCTAAGTAACCTGGATGTTATGTCCTATGTTTCGGCCTGCGGGGTTCTGTCTTCTCTGGTTATAGTTGTCTGTGTTTTGTGTGTTGGTGTGACTAAAGGGGTTGGATTTCATGGCAAGGGATCACTGATAAATTTACAAGGGGTGCCTACTGCACTCAGTATGTACGCCTTTTGCTATGGTGCTCATGCAATGTTCCCTAGTATATACAATTCAATGAGAAAGAAAAGCCAGTTTTCCAAGGTGAGGTATGGTTTCTTTTCTATTCAATTCAATATGGCTAATGATGCAAGAATTAGACCTGCAATTTTCTCTTTTTTTCTCCCATTTCAGGTCATGTTCATAAGTTTTGTCATGTGTACTATCATCAACTTATCTATGGCCGTATTGGGCTATCTTATATATGGTCAGAGTGTGCAATCTCAAGTTACATTGAATCTACCTATGCAAAAGCTCAGCTCCAAGATAGCAATATACACCATTTTGGCAGGTCCAATTGCCAAGTATGCATTAACAATCACACCGGTTGCCACTGCAATCGAAAGTGTTTTGCCAGACAGGTATCAAGATAGTAAGCCAATAGGTATTCTTATCAGAATGTCTTTGTTAACTAGCACAGCAGTTATGGCCATGGTATTTCCATCTTTTCAGTCCGTGACGTCTCTAAGTGGAGCGGTTCTCATCGTTATTGTTTCATTCCTGCTCCCATGTGCATGTTACTTGAAGATTTTTGAAGTTAATCAGAAATGGGGAATTGAGCTAGCATGTATCTTGACAATAATGCTAATGTCAGTTGTTGGTGGTGCTGTGGGCACATATTCATCTATTGCTCAGACTGTGAAGCATAATTAGGATCAATTGTCGGTTTTCAGAAGCTAATGTCATGCCAAAATAAACATGCAATGGGATATGTTTCCTTGTGATGCTATTATGTATAGGTTTCAAATATCATTGTATTTCATATTTCGAACAGGATCCCGAAGTTGTTACCAGAAACAAGTCGAAAAGAAAAGTCTGAGAGGAAAAAAAACTGAGCTGAATTTGAATGTTCCAGTATCAGACTATTTCTGGATGTGTATAACTACTGTAAGAATTGGCAATGATATTTCTTTCTCATTTTCTAATTTGTCAGTCTTTGAGTTTTTTAATGTCAGCAATTTTCTTCTTCATGGACTGATATATTCATGTCATCTGTAGAATCTGCTTCTCGCAATTCAACATGGTGTCTAGATTTAGAAAAAAAGAGTTAGTATCACCATTCTATATCCTACACTTTCCTTCACGCATATACCATGAATTGATCTTTGACATCTCATCGTTTTTTAAGTACATGATGCACATGTCGACTTGAATGCTTTCAAAGTAAAAATTCATCAAATCTTGAATGAAATTCTGTTTTGTTGAATTGGAAATGCACAAGAAGATTGCAGGTTTCCCCTATGAAAAGGGTATGATTCCTTAAGAATTAATAGTTTTCTACGTCTTACATGCATCATTATATTGATCCAGAAACTTCGCAAAGTAAACTTCAATAATCAGGAGGACCTTTATAGTTGAAAGGTGAACTGGTGAAGTCAATCAATATAAACACTGAGCACTTGAAAAATGAACAGAGTTCAATATGCTGTTACATTTCGTTTGCTATAATATGAGGTCTGAAATCCATTTTCTTTTCCTTTGATTGCTCGTTTATCTGTCATCTATTACATTAGGGGATTTACTTTGTTCTATATAAAACTTTGATGAGACGGGGAACATCACAATCTCAGAAAGTAACCACAGAAGATTTGTTCTGAAGATGGAACCTGAGTGAAGCATAGGACAAGGATATTTCGACTTGAAATTTGCATCTCCGAAAGGAAAAATAAATAAATTCGAGTCTGTCATTCAGATTCATCAAACTTTAGTGAAGTTTTCATATAGAAGTGGCTCTTCCGAATGATTTTTTCAGATGTTATGTCCTGAAGATTCATCCAGAGAACCTTGCTAAATATTTGTCCCTGTTAGAATTACGTGCGAGATGTGTTAAAGTGATTCCCAGCATTCCACACTCTGTTCACGTGATTGACACTCAGTTAATCACTCTAATGATTCTCTTCACTCCAGTAATTGTTCTTGGTATCTTGACTGATTTTATTGAATGAACAAAGAGGCTTATATAGCCTTTACAGAAAAAAAGCCACTCACGTGTAACACAAGTTACTGTGGCAATCAACTAATTCTTAACAGAAATAACAGAAAAACAACAAACTTATTAACAGTAACAGCTAAACAAATTCCTTTTGACAGATTCTCAACAATCCCTCCCTTAAACTAGATTGTCCATACAACTAGTTTATCACAGGTGCTTTGCAGACTCCTAGCTCACTTCTCAGTTTCTGAAATGAATCCAGTTTGAGAGGCTTGGTTAACACATCTGCAACCTGCTCATTAGTTCCACAGTATTGTAATTGAATAACTCCTTCTTTGGCCAATTCTCGCAAGAAATGAAAACGCACATCTATGTGCTTACTTCTACCATGCATCACAGGATTTTTTGATAGCTTTATTGTTGAGCTATTATCACAAAATATAGTAGTAGTGTCACTGCCTTCATAACCCAGTTCTTCAAGAACCTTCTTCATCCACACAGCCTGACATGCACATGCAGCAGCAGCCACGAATTCTGCCTCAGTTGTGCGAAGTGTAACAATTGGCTGCTTTCGTGAAGACCATGCTACTGCCCCTGAGCTCAGAATAAAGGAATATCCCGAGGTGCTCTTCCTATCCTCCATGCAACCTGCATAGTCACTGTCAGAGAAGCCAATCGGCTCTCTGTTTCCTCCCTTCCTGTAAAGAATCCCGAAGTCAGTTGTTCCTTGCAAATAACGCAAAATTCTTTTGGCTGCCATGAGGTGCAGCTCAGTAGGCCTAGACATGTATCTGCTTGCTAAACTAACAGAAAACATAATGTCAGGCCGAGTAGCTGTTAGATACATCATGCTCCCAACTAGTTGCTTGTATGCAATATCATCCACTTCCACCCCATTTTCATCCTTGAACATTTTGAAACCAGGGATGATTGGGTTCGAACTTCATTGCAATTTTTCATCCCAAATCTTTTCAATACTTCCATTGCATACTTCTTCCGATTAATAAAGATTCCATCATCAAATTGTATCACTTCAATGCCAAGGAAATACTTCATTTTTCCCAAATCGACATATCAAATTCCTTCACCATTGATCCTTTGAATTCACTCATCATCAACTCATAATCTCCTATGTAGATAAGGTCATCCACATACACACTTACAATCAACCTTTTTCCTTGCTTGTTTCTTTTGATGAAGAATGTGTGTTCACTGTCACATCTTCCAAATCCCTCCTTCATGAAGTAGGATTCAATTCGGCTAAACCAAGCCCTAGGGGCTTGTTTGAGTCCATATAAAGATTTGCTTGAGTTTATAGACCTTATAAAGTTCATCCTTCACTTCATATCCTCTAGGCTGTTCAACAAAAACATCTTCTGTCAATTCTCCATGAAGGAATGCAGATTTGACATCAAGTTGGAAGATATTCCAACCTTTTTGAGTTGCATATGCAAGAATTATTCTGACAGTGTCCATTCGAGCCACTAGAGCAAATACTTCATCATAATCAACACCATACTCTTGAGCATAGCTTTTTGCAACTAGGCGTGCTTTGTACTTCTCAACCTCCCCAAGCTAATTCAACTTTGTTTTGTACAGCCATTTAAGTCCAATCCTTAGCTCCTTTTGGTAAGTCCGTGAGAGACCATGTTTTGTTCTTTTCAATTGACGTCATCTCCACATCCATGGCTTGCCTCCATTTGTCTGTCTTCTTTGCATCCTCATAACAGATTGGATCAGTGCTCGATTAATAGGGCCAAGTTGATGTTGATGTCTTCATCGGACAACTCAAGCCCTTCACCGGTTTCATAGTCTCTCACCATAATGATGTTCTTCTAATTCCGCCTTCATTTGAACTAGATGATCCCCTATTCATGTTATTAATTTGCTTTCCACTACTGTAAGTTGTGCCAAGTCTATCCTCGTCAACATTAAAGTGTGTCGACTCGCCGCCATTCATCACTGGAAGTTGGCAGCAAGATCTCCTCACTTCTATCAATTCCACTACTGGAATTTGGCACTATCTCCACACTCATCGTCACTCTCCATTTCATTTGCATTTTCATTCTCGGAACCGGCGGAATGGCTTGACTCACTCTCTTCATCTTCCTTATCTCCCCATTCTAGGTCCAAGTAGAATTTGATTTTCTAAATTCTTGTCCCACTCCCATTTCTTATCTTTCTCAAACACTACATCTGGGCTAACAATAACTTTCTTAGATATAGGATCATATAACCTATACCCTTTAGATTCATCACTCACACCCAAAGAATATACAACACTCGACTCTTGAATTCCAGCTTTGTTCTTATAGCTTCAGGAATATGAACATGTGCTATACTTCCAAACACTCTAAATGTAGGGTTTTGAAATTTAAAATAGGAAAAGAATTTTAGGGTTTTGAAACTTTGAATAGAAAAGACATTAATACCCTTAATGACTTAAGATTAGGTGTAAATGAATTAGGGATATAGTAGTAACATGTAAAATATAAATAGAAAAAGAAGAGAGAAACAAATCTGAAAAAAAAAAGTGAGTTGAAAGAGAGGAGAAAGGAGAAGGAAAAAAAAAGGAGAAATAAATATCAAGTTAATGTGTGTGTTATTATGTAAAAGTATTGTTTAATAGTTAAGTTAATTGCTTACATTGGTGATTAGGGTTTGTAGATTTTATTTGAATTTGATGGATGAATAGATTAAGATGTTAAGGGTTTAATGGTTTAACTAATAATTAATAGGTTTGATTGTAGATGATTTTGATGTTATTTTGATGTGTTTGGTTTAAGAAAATATTAAGAAAAATGGTGAAATAATGTTCAGAAATTTCAAAAATCCATTGCTGGAATTATGGTTTAGGTTGAAGATGATGAAAATTCATTTTAGTTCTTTTGGTAGAAAATTACAGTTTGGTCCCCGAAGTTTGGAAAATTACAGTTTAGTCCCTAAACTTTGGAAAATTACAGTTTGATCCCTGGAATGAAATATTAGTATATCAGATTGGTTTGATGGATAATTAAAGCTTATTTGATGAGTTATTATTAATTTTACAAATTATGTATCATGAACTAGATTTAGAAAGAAACCATTGTTTTTAGGTTTTGCAAAAAATAGATAGTTTAATTCAAAACACATAGGATTATGAGTTGCACTCTTAAATATGTTTACTAAAGGAATTCTACTTCTTTTGAGTCATTTTTGAGTATGTATTTCTTTTATATATTTAGATAATCCTGATATTCTACCCGCGGTACGTCATTAGGATTCCGTCAATATTCTGCTTTTGAATTTTGATCACTTTTAAGTCAGGTGAGTGAATAATATTTAATATGCATGAGAAATATTATAAATATTTGATTTGCTAGTATTTGGATTATGCTTCTTGATAATATATACGTTAAGTATTATTCTTGTTACGATAAAGCATAATCAATTATTGAATATACGTCCTTGATATGAGCCAATATCTGTTTGTGAATTGATAGCTCCGCATTTGATTGATGTCATGAGTTGAGCCTTGAGATATGAATATGTCTGTTTGATTATGATATTATATATATATATATATATATATATATATATATATATATATATACGGTATGCCAGTCAAAATACCCATGCTAACAAGGAAATGTTAGTCTTTGTGCACATCATATATGAAATCCTAGTTAGTCGGGGAAGTCACCAACCTGTGCGGACTGATCATCCCACAGTCTGGAGCCTCATGCTCATTGCATTTTGATTTTCTGACGAGTTTTACCTATTAAATTCTTGATATGACCTATTTGAGAAATCTTCTTGTAAGAACCCCAAACCGATTCAATAATATATTTCTCATTGTTATATTATCTCGCATGTGTATATTAGAAGTTATCTACTCACTGAGTTGTTGAACTCACCCCCTCATTATTTACTATTTTCAAGCTCGTAGCTCGTTAGCAGATCATTTTCGTTGAAATTTTAGAACTTATTATTTTGGTTGTAATTGACCTTTTTTATGTCTAGTTAGCGCTCCACTATTATAACAAGATTATTCAACTTTTGTATTAAGAAATTGGAATTATAGTATAAGTTTCCTTTGTTAATTCCGCTGCGTTGAACTCTGAAAGTTAAATGTTAAGTTTGTGTGTAAGTTTGGGTTCGTATAGGTGTGGAACCTTGGAGGGGAACCATATCTATGTGCCGGTCATGGATCCGGGAATCGGGTCGTGACACTAAGGTGATCTACTGAAGGTTTAACTCCAGTCCATGCCTCCTCAGGAGTCATGTTTTTCACTGATGATGTTGGACATCTATTTAACACATAGATTGTCCAATTTACGACCTCGACCCAAAACTCTTAGGCATCCCTTTTCGGACAATAAACATCTCACCATGTTCATAATAGCTTCTATTTTTCTCTCCGTAATACCATTTTGTTGTCTGTATATAAGCAGTGGTTAGTTGCCTTTTATCCCATGATTTCTGCAGAAATCATTGAATTCCCATGCACAAATTCTCCACCTCGATCAGTCCTCAAGCACTTAATAGTTAACCCAATTTCCTTTTCTACACAGCTCTTAAAGACTTTGAAGGAAGCATATGCATCCGATTTTTCTACAAGAAGATAAACCCATGCTTTTCTACTGAAGTCATTAATGAAGCATATTACATACCTCTTATGACTGCTGGATGTTGGAGATATTGGTCCACATATGTCAGCATGCACAAGTGCTAACTTCTCAGTTGCCCTCCATGTGCTTCTTTTGGGAATGGGATCTCGAATTTGCTTGCCCTTCAAACAATGCATGCAGACAGTGCTGGGCTCTGGAAAATTAGGCAGACCTCTGACCATGTCTCTGTGCTGCAAAGTCTTGAGCCCTTTGTAATTCAAGTGGCCAAATCTGCGATGCCACAGTGAGTCAAGTCTACGAGTGGTTGTTTGAAGACACAATTCCTTCTTTGTATTCACCTCAGTATTTTGAGCCTTGGACAACAATACAAACATTATGTTTGTAGTCATATTTGTTTGAATTATCAATCCTCTTGAAGGGTGATAAATTTTGCATTTATTATCTTGCATTAGAATGGCTAAACCTCTTTCTTGTAGTCGGCCTATGCTTAGAAGGTGGTTCTTCAATTCGAGACACAAAACACATCAACCACTCGTAATCTTCAATCCATCAATGCATAGCTTCACAGTGCCTTTCCCAGCCACATTCATCTTCATATTGTTGCCCAATTTGACCACCTATTTGAACTCAATATCTAGCTCATTGAACAACTGTTGATCCCCACACATGTGGTTGCTACACCCTGAGTCCAGGAACCAAACTTCATTTTTGTTGGCTCCATGCTCCTCCACATAGGCCATAAGTAGCATCTCTTCTGTGTCATCTAGTTCTACGTAGTTGGCCTGTTTTCCCCACTGTGGGCATTCATACTGGTAGTGTCCCAGTTGATGACACTTAAAGCACTCAATGATAGATTTGTTGAGAGGTTGATGACCTTTTCCTCCCCTAAACACAACTCTTCCATGTCCTCTTCCATAGTTTCTCTCCTCATGTGTTATCCTCGAGTGCATGTTCTTCTCCTCGATTCTTATGGAATTTCTGTTCATGCACACTGAGTGAACTTTGTAGTTCATCAATTGTGAGTGAATCAATGTCTTTGGATTCTTCTATTGATACAACTATGTCGTTGAATTTCTCAGTTAAAGTTCTGAGAATCTTTTCAACAATTATGTTTTCTTTCATTTGTTCTTCATTGCTCCTCATCTTGTTTGCAACTCCCAACACTCTTGCAAAGTAATCTGTGATTGTTTCACTCATCCTCATCTCCGGAACCTCAAAATCTCTTCTTAATGCTTGCAGAACTCGACGCTTAACTCTGGCATTCCTTCAAATTTTTCTTCATTGAGTCCCATATCTGTTTTGAGGTGTTTTTCTTCAAGATTTGCTCAAGAATTGTTCCATCAATAGCCTCGAAACGGATAATTCTTCACCTTGAGGTCTTTGGTTATCGACTCTTCCAGATGCTTTTGATGAGCCTCACTCGATGCACTGCTGTCTTTACTTCTTCATACCCAGTCTCCACCGATTCCAATATCCTTTGGATCTCAAGAGATTTTCTATAAGCATACTCCAATGGTCATAGTGACCATCGAAGTGTGGAATTGCAGTCGCACATAATTCTTTTCTTCACTCATTCTTTTCTTGTTCTTGAGTCACTCAAGAAAATCGTAGTTTTCTTTCCTGCAATTCTCACGCCTCGATACCACTTGTTAAAGTGATTTCGTAATTCCACACTGCTCACGTGATTGACTCTCGCTTAATCACTCTAATGATTCTCTTCACTCCGATGAATTATTCTTGGTATCTTGACTGATTTTATTGAATGATCAAAGAGGCTTATATAGCCTTACGTAAAATGAAGCCACTCACGTGTAACACAAGTTACTCGTGGCAATCAACTAACTCTTAACAGAGATAACAGAAATAACGTAAAAACAACAAATTTAATAACAAGTAATAACTAAACAAATCCTTTTAACAGATTCTCAACAAGATGCTGCCTTGAAGATAGAATTAAATTAATTTAGATGTTTTTGAATTTTGATTTCAAAAGCAGAGTTTAATTCAGTATTTGCTGAAAATCTGCTATAAATTGCCAATAACCTCTCATCTTGTTGAGACTTTGTTTTTTATTACAATTAAGGCTCTTGTAAGCCTATATAATAGGCCTGGAATCCTTGTAACTAGCAGTTGAGAGTCATTCCTGCGTAACCAAATTGAAGCCCAAACATAGCCATTGCAGGCCTGTTATCATCAAATCCACCAATTATGCGATGCTCTTACATAGACAAGAGAATCGTTAAACCAGGTATTGACAGAAGGTGACAATGATATTCCTAGTATTATAAACCTTTCTGCCAGTATAAATTAATCACGCAAGTTAAGGAGCCACCAGGTAGAGAGACAGAATTAAAACAGACTTCCCAGAACGATCCACATGCATGTGTCTCCCTTTTTTTCTTCTTCTTATTTGACAAGGACTCCTCGGAAATCAGAAATCAGGATGTTACTGCTGTACTTGTTTCCTCTCTTTTTTTCCATGTTTTGTTAATATAAACGCTAATCAGCCATAGCTCCATGGGCCAATCATTCTGTCTCACACGATTTCATCTTAGTTGCCTTTATAATCAGTATTTATAAGCTTGACAAACACTACACGAATTGTTTGTACTTGAAAGGCGATCGACCATGTCTGAATAAGACGAGCCCCACAGGATGATGATGCCCTTGAAGATCAAAATCAAGTATGATTCATACATATGACAACCTAACCAAATGGGCCAAATACAAATGTCGGTTAAATCACAGGAATGGAATAGAAAAGTTACAAGATTTCTGTCCCTTAAGCAGTAAAACACCTAATTATTTCATAAAATAACTTTGTGAAGACGTACAGAGAGGCTGCAATGGAGCCGTAGAAAGGCAAGAGATTAAATAAAGCTAGAGCCTACGCAAAGCCACGTCACATGCCATGGAACAAAACAACTATGAATTCAAATCCGATGATCAAATAGCTATTGGTATTTGACAAAATTCGACCCTCTTTGTGGACGCAATATAGCTTCAATAAAAAAAAACATGTTGTAATTAATTTAATTCTTAGAAAACCATGCAATCTAGAGTTCATCACATTGCTCGAGCTAGCCGATTACAAAAATATATTCTTACAATATTTAAATAGAAATCAAATGAGAAAATATTTAAGCCGTGAATTAAGTGGCGGCTCAAGATTAATAAGAACTTTGTGGTTATCTTCTTAATTAACTATGTTAATTGGACAGCAGAGGTGAGTGAACCAGGCTGTTCATCCCTAATGAGATAAGAGTTTTCGACGTGTTACTGACACAAGCAGGATTGGTTCTGACAGCTCTTCGGGTTGGAAGCTTGAAGCCATTCTTAAACTATCGGGTAATAATTGGTTTTGTTTTGTCCTTCTTGGCGAGGGCGGATCCGGAAGGTCCAAGGTCTCTTCAAAAATTAAATAAAAGCTTCATGAGAACAGGTCTTAAGAGATTTACGAACAGAGGAGCTTCCTTTATATAAAAATCCCACGTTATTATTGCAATAGCTGTTTCCAGGGGAAATCAAAGAGGAATCTGGCAAGTTGACTGGTCAAGCTCAAAATATCATGCTGATGATCTCGAGCAGATCAACCAAACCATCCATACCAGTTAAATTATTGAGGCACTGTGGTGGGTTTCTTGAAATAATACTAACTTGAAGTACAGCACTAACTGAGTTATCAAGTTTTTCAGATTATTACGATGTCATGATCGAATTTCGAAATGAAATCTTACAAAATGATAGCTCTACTGATTTAATCCATTATTGGTGGACACCACTATTTTCTTCGATGTTATTTGATTTATCAGATAAAAGGGGTTCTTCCAAACCAGGCTTGACTCCTCTACACTCCTCGATCGTGATTTTAACCGTCTGCCTTCGATCAATTTCCAGCTTTGGATCGACTTTTTCGTCCTCCCTCATCAAGTCTTTGGCCTTTCCCCACAGCACAATATATAAACCGAAAATCACAGCAACTGCTCCTATCAAGCTGGACATGTTACAGAAGAGGATTTTAACGAGAACCCAAAAAATGTAATATACAAATACAAAGAGAAGAGAAGAAAAGGTGGACACAAACCCAATTATTACCTTCCAGAGTAAATCTCTTCGTGGAGAAAAATGGAAGCCAATATGGTGACAATAACAGTGCATAGAGGATTGAACATTGCAGAGAAGAGGGGTCCTCTTTGAGAAATTACCCAGGCCTGAACAAAGAAAGAAACCCCAGATCCTATAATTCCCTGTGTTCATATCAGAAAATTTTGACCTTCAGTAATTGGGATATCTGTAAGGATTCGAGCATAAAAAATGCCAACCTGTTACCAATATCATCAGGAGCAGAGAGAACTACTTACTGTGAATAAACAACAACCAGCTTCCAAGTATGAATGCAGTTTCCAAGCATCCAAGTCTTTCTCCAAGAATAAAGTCAGGATTCCAGACTGTAGTGTTCCCAAGAAACACAACCAGGCTGACAAGGATAGGTGGTCAGGATAGCTAGCTGTAACTGGAACCTGATAAAAATTTAAATTTGTAATCTTAATTCATTAGCCAAGATTTCTGAACGAGGGACCAGCGATTTTAGATCCACACACCTGCAAAATCAGCCAAATTGACCAGCAGCAAGTGCTCGCAAAAATAAGCAGACATCCCAGCAACCAATCCTCACCTCTCGACTCAAAAATGGTTGTGTTAAGCAGCTTTGGTCCCCTGAGCAATGTCATTGATATGGCTCCACTGACACATACCACTGTTCCTACTATTTTCGCGATACTTCTAAAGCTACGAATATTAATCTTCTCCAATCTTTTCAAATTCAGAACAAATCACAAGTGTTAATTACACGCTATTGATGGAGTTCGTAGCCTAAGAAATGAAATTTTGCTTGATTAATGATGTTTCTTCTTCTATTTTATTTGGAACTGAGCATTTCATGATTATTCTTTCAGTCATGGTATATTTATGTGAACTTTAATACTACATCATTTATAAATTCATGGACATAAAGGTCGAATCATTCACCCGATAAGGTATGCCATGACAAACGTGATTGCAGGAACGAGATTCCCCATTGCACTTGCCATTGAAGATGAGGCCAAGAATAGTCCCTCGGCATAGACATTCTGATTGATTGTTACACTGCGCAGGTTGAAGTCAGAAAATCATCACGCTAGCTACTGGAGTTGTTCGATTTCAACACATAGAATCCAGATAATAAAATAAAAATTTAGATTGACATATAGTTGCACAGGACGTACCCTATAAGCGAGGCCGAAAACACTAAAGAAAAGCTCCTTAATCCCATAGAAGTTCCACCTGATTTTCTCCTGTGAAAATAAGAGATTCAAAGAGAATATCAAACGAAAGTTGGGGCGTGTGTGTAATATACAGAAGATTTTATGAGTGCAGAAAGTACCTTGAGAAATGAGCAAGAGGTGCAATGAGCACAGTTGCTATAGCTTGCCTGTAGACAACGAAGACCCTGGGACTCATTCCTTGGATAAGAGCAGCTCTGGTGATTAGAGAAACAATTGCGTAGCTGAATTGCAATCCTAACATAGCCAGTGCAGGCTTGGAATTCTCAAATGAACTCATATCTTGCTTGTCAATGGCAGCAAATTAAAATGCATTACATAAATTGCATGTTACATAGCTCACATGGTATATATATATAGGCAAGCATTCACATGATAATGCTCCTGCGCTGCAACTGCTACAGATTTATATCTGGTGTAATTTAAAATGCATTATTTTTTTATTTTTAAAAATTAATTTTGACATAGCACATGAAAATTATCTAAAAAAATAAAAAAAAACTAATTTAAAATATTAAAAAATCATTTTTTTTAAAAGAGCTTCCCAAACCTCCTCTAAGGAGAATCAATAAAGTCACTAAGGGCCATAATATTGATCTCAGTGACTCTCGGGCAAAAGAGCATCAATTGACAGCGTCTAACGTAACAGTTGTGTCTAGGATGGTAGGGATATATATATATATATATATATATAAACAAGTTAAAAGAGAGTTTTTTTAAGGTGTTGCCATTGGCGGCCAAAGGAAACAGGAGGATGGTAAGAGAGAGATTGGATGCACAAGAAAATACAAATCATAATTTAGAGATGAGAACAATGAAATTGAGGACATGAAAAGGTAAGCTAATTTACTCAGCATGGAGGATGATAACGAGATTTATTATAAATTAAAACTCTTATATAAGTTAATGAATTCATGCATCGAAATGTTTAAAGAAAAAACAAAAATAATAGAGTTGTCACCTACTAATTAAAAAAGATTAAGAATCATGAAATTGATTGAGATTTAGTTGCTTGATTAGTCATGTTCAAATAAAGGTAAATATCATTGTTTTCCATTAGAAATAAAACTCTACTTGCCAACAAGGTATTGCTTGGTGGTAAGAGAGGGGTTTGTCTTCCTTCCACTCCATGTTCAATCCTTGTCAGGCACGTCTGTCAGCTCTGCGGTGCCTTACTTGTTTATTGGACTTGCAGGATGTTCAGTGAATCCGGGAATTTAGTTGTGATACACTTAAGCTGACCCGAACACTCTGATTATCAAAAAAAAAATCTACTTTAATTAAGATCATGGTCAACCAAGTTTTTTTGTTTTCGTGGATTCTTTATTCATCTCTATGGCTTTTCCTAGTTTCATTATCATCTAGATTGTCGGTTCTAATTTCTTCTCTTTGTAGCAAAGATTCTACCTTTTGATTATTGGTGGAATCGATGGATGTGATCATGAGGCATTGTTTTCTCTTAAGACAATTGAAAAGCTTGATTTGATGTAATATTAATTATAATTGTCCTTTGTTACAAGAGCTTACATGTCTTTTTGTTTAAGCTTGAACGAATGAGGAAGAAGGATGAGATTTTTTGAGTTTACAAGATTGCGTAATGTTTGACATAAATGCTTGAATTATATAGTTGCATTGTACGTAAATTGATAGCATAAATTAGTCTGTTATTCGGAGTGGTTCTTGGGCATCTATAACTTCAAAGATTTGTTAATTCAAATGATGGTTAGAGACAACATTTGAACATGGTGTAGCTAAAGTCGTCATGCTGTCTGGTTCTTGGATTGTGTGCCCTAACTTGAATTAACAAATCTTTGAAGTTATTGATATCAAAGAACCACTCCTAATTAATAATAGGTGACATATTATCGATCGGAAGAGAAAGTTCTAAGAAGTCAAGATGAAGATGTTCTTGGGGTTTAATGGAAGGATCAAAATTTATGATCTTTTGATTTCAAGCTTAATCATGAACAAGACAAGAAAAAATGATTCTTTTTTTTAAGTTTCTTTTTATTACATGCAACATAGTAAAACAAATATAATATTAAATCAGCGGTTTAGTATTTTGAATAGCCTCGTGTACTATAATGGTAAGAACTAAAGTGACTTGTTTTTTTTCTTCTGTATCAGGATTCAAATCCCACCATACACGTTTGTCGTCCTCGCGGTGTCTTACATATTCAATGAGTTTGCAGGATGTTCAATAACTCCGGATATTAATTGTGGTACGAATAAGCTGACTCGGACACTCCGATTATATAAAAAAAAGAATTGAACAATAAAATATTGGCACTACTCATTTAATTTGAAATCCAAGTAATCCTACTCAAATTTAAGAATACTTAAATATATTATTTTGGAATCATGCCAATCTTCAATATTTAATTTCATTATAATTTTAATTTTCAAAATATTATATATTAAGGTACGAGGTCGCGTGTAGAAATACCGAAGGATGAAATAGATGTAGAAAAAATAATAATGAATACATTCATGAAGCGAGAAGAAGTCAACAATTCTCTCTTCCAGCCATGCCTAGAGCCAAAAAAAAATAAAATTAAATAAAAAAGAGTTATCAATAATTAAGTGAGAACCATGCTTTTATTATTACCGATCTTGTCGTCCATGTGGCCGAGTTGTCAGTGCCGAGTCATCGCTTTTGGAGCCTCGTTGTGGGGATCGGTTTGTTTTTGTCTTCTTCTTCGTTCTTGTCATCAACGAGTTTTTGACGTTGATAGATCTTTGCTACACTTTGTCCTGTTCTCTCATTTGAGAAAAAAATAATTTTATTTAAAATTATTTTAACAGGCTATATCAAAAGCAATTTCTTGAAATAAAAAATATATTATTGTAATCAAATAAAACACTTTAGAAGACAACAAGTACAATCTCAAACAAACCTTTAGTTTAGTGATGAGGCTGAATGATACTACTAACCCAGCCAATCATAGATAAATAAATGAAATAATTAAATATTTTTATCATTTTCATAAATAATAAATTTTAAAAAGTATAATAAATAATAAAGACGAGGCATTGCTCAGATTTGCCACTACCCGGGCCCAAACACGTTTAACGTTTAGGCCTATAAAGGCAGGCTCACGTGCACAGAGCAGGGGATCGACCTCTAGAGGGCACATTAGGAATCTGCGTGGCTGCTAGACAAGGAAAGGGCCATGGAGCTGAATGGGGCCCATGGAATGAGGGGGCCCAATACGGATTTGACTTATTAGAGATAGCGGTCATTCGTTGACGCCCGTAATGCCACCCTGGCAATGGAAAAATATTCGGAAACTAAGTTACAGAGCCTGGTTTCGGCCCACATTATACAATTGGAAATTATAGGTCCTTTTTGCTGTCAGCTTCCAAGTTCCAGGCCCAGCCTGCAAACGGGAATCAATATGTTTGGATATTAAGGGTAAAGTTTCTATTATATTTATTATTTATTAAATAAAAATATTTAGATAAAAATATTTTTCCATTACTGTTCATTATTCAATAAAATATAATTTACATACAGGGAGGGGAGGGATGAGTTTGGATTGGATTTTAGATCGATTTAAACAATATCCATTTCATATTTATCATTCATCAACTATGATATTTTTTTAAAATATTTATAATTTCGTGTCTATATCTATCCATTTCATATTTAAAATAAAAAAATGAGTAATTAATTCAATTATCTAATTTTCTTAGTTCACAACAACAAATTTTATATTCACAGAGAATTACATACACAACTGGTTAACATTAGGGTCCCTTTCAATCTTAGTTTTTTAAATCCAAAGCCCATTGATTTTCTACATCTTCGTATAATTTTTATGTGTTGGGCTAGGTTTTTGTAGGTTATTTCAAGCATCTAGTGCCAATCTTTTTATTTTGGGTTTATAGTTATTTTCAATAGAAAATATTGATGTTCCTTTATCATCTGAATTTGAAAATTAAGTTTTTATTTTCAATGGGTAGAGACTTAAGTCTATCACTTGTTTTGACATTCGATGTTTAATTTGTTGATTGGGTTTTGTCTGGAATAGTTTTGAAGACTTCTTGTCTATTCGAGCGATTATCTATTATACTATTATGGTATGAGGACACTTATACATGAATAATACTATTATGGTATTGAAATGATAACAAAAAATATTTTGAATTAAATTATTATAAAATAAAATATTTATTACAGATTTATTTATTTTACATTTAAAAATCAAATAATAAATCTAAAATAGAGATGACACTGGAAGAAAAAGAGGAGGCTGGTCGGGACTACAGGATAAAAAAAGAAGGGCACTTTGATCACCCCAATATAATTGCATCTGCATAATCATTTGACATAATATGGTCATCTCAGCATGAAATTTGGTTATCACATCACGCTCTTTCTCGGTTAAAATTGTCCAGAACTCTAGAGTTTATGTGAATGAAATTGATTTTAAGGAGGTTTTAATGGTTAAGAAACTATATGTAATTGTGTTAAATAGTTCATGTACTCCATTTCTATCGAGTCCACTAGATGATCCCACCTCCAACCAAACATGCAGATCAAAACTCGAATGGGTCGAAGGATAGTCCCTGTATTTCTCCTTTAATTGAATGATGTATGTTTACTATGAAGCAAAAAAAAATCATTGAAATGATAACTTAAGAATACCATGATCTGCATTTTTTAATCCCAATTGCCACTTCTAACACACAGAGTTTCATAACACCAACTAATGAAGTTGACTCATTGAAACTGTAATCTTAAGATAGATTCTAATTAATCAATCAAATTACCTAACTTGATTTATGAAGTTGACTCCATTGGAAAACTTGTAATCTTTAAGGATAAGATTTTAATTTAAATCAAAAATAAAATTAATTCAATCAAATTAATTGATATATCACTTCATTATACCTAGTAACCTCTAAGATGTACGGTGACTTAAATTCCTTCCAGAAACCTATTTTATGTTTGTTATCAGCACTTAATTTGATAGAAGTAATGTGTGTTGTCGGAGAGGTTGTGGTGATAGATGGAAGGATATTATCAATGCCGGTTGTGGAGGAAAAAGAGGCCATGATCAACCAATTAAGAAAAGAATGGAGGGGCCACATTGAAAAAAAACAAAAAATCAAGAATCAATATACAATTAATCCTTAACGATTTTTTTAACGTAAGACGAACAGTAAACATAGAGAAAGTGAGAGGGGAGATTCTAATTTATTGTCGCGAACCTACTTTCATGTTGAAAAACTTGAAGAATACAATGGCTTCGCTCGTCGCTCAGAACTAACGGGTGAAGTCTTGTCTACCAGAATTAGTAGAGCCAATTGATTTAAATCATTAGAATTAAATAAAACTAAAATAGCAAAAAAAAATTGTAATATTATTTAAAATATGCCTAGAAAATAGAAATTCTTATGATAATATTTCAAATTCCGAGAATTTCAGGATTATTGTTCCCAAAAGATATTAAATTAAAGGTAACTAGAATTAATAAAACTAAAAATTAGAATATCTAGTAAAAATCATGTATGTTGCTCTCCGTTTGTCATTTTGGTAAATCCACACGTTTTCTGGTTCATATGTATCACTTTCTTTGTCATTTTGTCATAACCGAGCCGACAGCAATTTAATGTTTCTTTGGCATAATTTAGTATGAATATTTTTTCTTTATTTTAAATTATAATTTTAAAATGAGTTTTTTATAGTTGATTTATGATTAAGAAACAATTGGGGTTAGAATTGTTTGTTTTTAAAATCAAAGTAAGATGAGTGGAATTATAAATTAATTTGTTCACAAGAGACACAACATGATAACAAAGAGCTTGTAGTCTGCACAGCAAGTCTCGAGTTTGAGGTAGGACGTAAATGCATTATAAAACTCGAGGACAGTCAAAGCTTTATTTGCTTACTTAGACTCACAAAGTGTATTTTCCGGGGATGGAGTTTTCTCATATCTAAAAAAACATTATAAATTAATCAACATTGTTTTATTTATTTATTTTGTTTTTGACTAAATAGAATTTTTAATTCAGATATAACATTCTCATTTATGTAACTCAAAAGATTCTCGTAACCAAAATAGTTTTTTACTTTAAGTCAGATTTTCTCATATTATCTACTTAATTCTCTTTTATTTGCTGATTTCAAGAATTACATTACAAAATGAATTAGAAATGGAGACGAAAGGAGAAGAGGATATAGTTAAAAATGAATTGAAAATATAAGATCAAGTCAGTAATTTCTGAAACTAGAAGAAATAATATCGTTCAACAAGGGTATTTGAGAAAATAATACCAAATGATTTTTAAAATATTTATCTTTCAAAAATATATTAAAATCATATATTTTATTCAAAAAAATATCACTACAATAACATATCAAAATAATATTAAAAAATTAATTGAACACGATTTTTTTTCTCCAAAAACATGTATGAAATGACAAAAATAAACAGTTACGTATACCGTGTAAAAGTGTTTATTATGGACGCATAAGAGAGAGACCATGAAAGTCCTCCATCGCACACGCAGCACCACCCAAACCCCACCACATGCTGACTCGTCGCTGCTTTTGTATTGATTGATAAATTAAATTCAGAGCCCCCATGCCTTGTGTAGTTTCCAAGTTTCTGTTGGAGGTTGATTATAAACTTAATTAGGAGGTCCTACCTCGTCAATCACCGGTCCATGTCGTGTTAACTCGCGCAATCCAAAGAAAATCCGTACAATGCCTGTGAATGTGATTTAATTTATAATATGATGTTTTGTATTTACTCGAAACAGGTTCTTTCGACTCCTGTCTTCTGAGGATAAAGGGCTCTGTAATTATGTATTTTATTGTTGAAATAAAACATTTTAATTTAAAAACAAGATATATAGATATGCTTTCAAGTTTGGTAGATGTTGTGTTTTAGATATTAGCTAGGTGTCCGGCTGCACCCATATGCGTGGTATGGGGTGAATTTAAAGCTCCTTGGTAGCTTGTTGGGTGCATTAATATTCCACAAAATGTGCAACCATTTGACAGATACTACTCGGAGGTTAAATTTACAGTCCATCTCTCCTTCTCGTCGTGGCAAGTCAGCCGGCCCATCTATTTTTCTATATTTTATTTTCCTTTCCTTGCACCTTTTAGCTTTTATCCAAATAACATTTGCCTTCTTTTTCTACAAGAAAAATTCTCAACTTATTGAATTTGGAATCTCATGGGTCCATTTGTGTTAGTAAATATGCCTTTTGTCACGCAAATAAGTTTGGTTTTAGTTGAAATACTCTTTGGAATGCAAAGTTTTTCATGAAAATATTTAACAAGTTGACCCAAAAAAATTCAAGTAAAAGAAGGATGCTAAAGCAATGTAAGTGTTACTAAAAAATCAAGAAATATCTTAGACTCATATCATTGACTCAGTTAGATTTAATAAACTTGATTAATTTTATAAAATGAATAAAAAATACAACTACAATTAATAAACTAAGAACAAATTGACAACAAAAAAGAGATTAAAAAAACAAATAGTAACCAAAACAATTGGACCAAACTTAACATATAGAAAAATTTAAAGGAAGATGAAAACATTAAAAAATCAATTTAAAAAAATTATCTAAAAAATTATCCCTAGTAAAATTAATCAAAAATAATGAAATTGAAAAAAAAATTAATTATATAAATTATTTTATAAAATAAATAGTAATTAAAAGAAAAAAATAGATGAAATGATTGATTTGAAAATTCAGAGGGCTAGTCATAGTAGTTTAGAAGCATGTAGAAAAAAGAATCATTACCACAAGCGATGCCCAAGAATGAAGGTCGTTGAGAGGACTTTTGTGGCTAGGAATGTTTCGCTTATCCGTTTTTTATTTCTTCATCTAAAAGAATTAAAATACAAAATAAATATAAAAAGGAGACGAAATTAGAAAAAGGATCGAGTTAAGAGTGAATTAAAAAGCGTGGGGATTAAGGTTGTATTTCTTAAAAACTAGAAGGGCTAATATGGTATCCTGGTTTAAAATTAGGTAAGTACGAGATACAAACACATTTCTTATGGAACCTGAAGCATCGTGTCACTCCGCGACCCCACCATGTTTACTTGTTTCTGTATTGATGACATCAGCTTTGAAGACTCCATGTAGTTTCTAGTTTCTAAGTTTCAGTTAGAAACTTAATTAAGGAGGTCCGGTGACTAGGACTGTTCGTTAATTTAAAAATATGAACTGTCCCGTCAGATTTTATTACCTCTCCTAAAATGATTTTTTTTTGCCAAATGATATTTTAACTGATTGGCCAAAACAGGCACTAAAGCTTGAAATTATATATTAATATAAGATACTATTTGGAGATGTAGTTGAAATTGTTATTTAAAATATTTTTTTATTAAAAAATTCATCAAAATGATCTAAAATATAAACAATTAATTAAAAGCAAGGAATAAAAATGATTCACAAAACATTTATAAAAATTATTATTGTTATCTACAACTCCAAATATGGGGTTCTTTATGTAAAAATCAAACAAATACAATTTTTCAAAATATTACAGAATTCATAACATGTATAAATTATACATTAACATAACAAATTCATATAGGAAAAAGCTATAAAATAAGTAAACACACACACAAAAAAATAATAATCACATACACCACATGAGAATTCCAGGAACTTAACATTTTAAAAATAGGTTACAACAAAAAGAACATGTAGCTTTTTTAACTATATTATTTCCGTAGGTATTTCCTTTATATTTAACAATTTTATAGTAGCGATAAAATTATTGAAGAAATTTTTTCATCATTTTTTTTTAGTTTTCAGGTATAATAGTAAAATATAAACTGGTTAAGATTATTAGTCCAAATATGATGTAAAGATAAAGATTAAAATTATAAAATATTTAAAGTGATATTTATATGTAAGAAAAATAATTTTATTTAATTTTTGATCAAATTAATCGTTATCTTCTCTAACCTTACGTGGTACAAAGATAAAAAAAAAAAAAGAAGGTGAAAGACCGAGACAAAAGTTAAATCTCAGCAATAAATCGATTGGTTTATCTTTATTATGTCGGTCTCTTCCATCATCTCAACATATACAATGGAACGTCAAAAGCAACCACGTATTTTGATTTAATTACCGATTTGGCTCAAACCGTGATCTCAATTCTCCAACTGCCCACCATAGTGTCATTAATTTTCTAGGAGGCGTTAGGCCATCACTCCAGCTGTGTCCCAAATTGCAAGGGCGGAGAGGAAATGAGACAAAAACATGAAATTGTGAGCTCCGAAATAAAGATCGATTAAGAAGTTCAACTGTATTTTGCGTCCTTCTTTCAAGCTATATAACCAGGTGCCTCCATACAGACATCGCAGTTGCAGGTAATAGACATACAGTATTGGTCCAATCTTGAAGAAAAAGTCAAAGAGAGAGAGAAAGGCTAAGCTATCCTCTCTCTCCCTCTCAAGGGGTGCTCCATCTGGAGCTCGCGTTCTTGTTTTGAGCCATAACCAGGGACCTATCCCTGTACCCAACAAGATAAAGTTGCTTGCAGGAGCGAAATTGAGACATATACTCCTGTAAGAACACGGTTTCTTTTCAAGAAAACAGTTGAAGATCAAGCGCTCTACTGCTAAAATATGGCGGGTCCTCTGTCGGCTTGGCCATGGGAGAACTTGGGCATTTTTAAGGTACACGAACTTTCACACATCCTTTATCAATGTATGTTTTTCTTCATTGTTATGCTTAATTATGTTCTCTCTCATGTGTATTCTGCGTGCAGTACGTGCTCTACGGACCTCTTCTTGGTAAAGTCTTGTATACAAGGATTCAAGAGGGTTCTTTCAAGGATGAATGGTGTCTCCATGTTTTGATTATTTGCAGTGCTAGAGCTCTTCTTCATCAGCTGTGGAGTAGTTTTGTCAGCATGCTTTTCCTAACACGTAATCGCAGGATTAATCGACAGGGCTATGATTTCAATCAGATAGATAAAGAGTGGGATTGGTATAAGCTTCTCCTGACACAAAATCTCATCCATGTTTTCAATAGAAGGATAGATATTTAAGATATGGAACAATTCATAATCATAGGTGTTTTTTTTTTCCTTCTGGGTTCTCTGTTTTGTTTTGCAGGGATAATTTTATACTTCTTCAAGCTCTCATTGCATCCATTTCATGTTACATCTACCCACCATTTATCGACAATGTTCCTCTGTGGAACACGAAAGGTTTTATTACCATTTTGGCACTCCATGCGGGAATTTCAGAGCCCCTATACTATTTCGTTCACAGACGCTTTCATAAGGGTTATCTCTTCGCCCATTACCATTCAATCCACCATTCTTCTGCAGTACTGCACCCTTATACAGGTAGGGAAAAAATTCGGTATGATATATATATGTCCCATATTTTGACAGAGTTCCACCTTCAATTTATGATCAATTTATTTCATTTCTGGCAATCCAGGTGCAGATGCAACATTTTTGGAGCATCTAGCTCTGTCCACAGTCATTGGAATTCCAATAATTGGATCTCATTTGATGGGATATGGATCAAGAAGCATGATTTATGGGTATCTGCTGGTTTTTGATTTTCTTAGATGCCTGGGGCATAGCAATGTGGAAATTGTTCCTCATCAGTTGTTTGATACTCTTCCCTTTCTTAGATATCTTCTCTATACTCCAACGTAAGTAGTCATCTCTGCAATTCATTAGGGCCTACAATGTTCAAACAATGAGAATTTTTCTGTTTAATTGTTTTTGCTTATAATTATTTCTTAATTTCTGAATTAATGCCTATAGTTTGGTACGTAGCGATAATAAACAAAAAAAAACATCTTTAATTGTTGGCTTTTGGCTTTATGAATTTATGATTCAAATCTTACTTCTTTTAGCTTACTCCTCGTAGTAGATTCTCAAATAACTTCTTCCTTGGAAGGCAGCCTAAGTTCTATCATCAAGATATATAAAGACAACTAAGATACTAGAAAAAAAAACAAAAACAAACTGATCTCTCATATTTCTGTGTATATGTTCATCCATTCCGTATGCTAGCATTGTTAATTAATTTATAGAGGCCCTACTTCCATCTATATTATATAACAAGATGGTGAGCTTGGTGAGAAAAATAAATGCAATGCCCACCTAGACAATCCAACCCAAATATATTGATACGATATATATAGTAAATATATCCCGTTTCAATTTATAATTTAGATTTTATTCTTTAACTGTTTTTTTAATTTATAATTTAGACTTATGTTAACATTGAATATTGAATATCTTTAGATTCCGAACGGATTTGTTTGTAAAGGTGTCATTATGCGAACATTTTTCCTCTGAAAATATTCTTATTAGCAGTGATAACCTTGTTTTGGTGGTATTGATATATACGTGCAGATACCACAGCCTGCACCACACAGATATGGGCACCAATTTCTGCCTCTTCATGCCATTGTTTGATGCAATATGTAAGACCCTCAATGACAAGTCTTGGGAGCTACACAAGAAACTGAGCTCTAATGCAGGTATGCCGAACACTGTAGCATTCCCATGCTATTGATCCTCCTCTATCATACGTCAAATGGGACTAGGTTTCAGATTTTGCTCCTAAACTAGTCAATCAACAGCACAAATGGAGGGATGATAACCATACAATGAACATTTTGATAACAGGGACCATCGATTAAGTGCCTCCATAAATTTGATGGGTGCGCGCACCCTCAAAGTGCTGTGGGCAGTAGAGCAATATCGCACAAGCACAGTTACAATCAATAATGGAAATCTAGAATCACTCTTTATGGATGGCAATTGGTTATGCAAATTGTAGAGTTTAAAGCGTTTTCTTCATATACTCTTAAGTTATTTTTCGAAAAAAACTACTCGTCTCCCTTTTCCATTCAGATATGCTTCATTATTCTGGGACGGTTCTAATCTGTTTTTCGAGCACAACAAATGTCTTCTCTCTTCTTTTTCTTCTTTTGTATTAGTTTTTCCCTTTTCTTCTCAAAGTCGAAGCTTAAAAACTCAAGATATTTGACATACGATTTGCTGTAATGCAGGAAAACACAGGAAAACTGTGCCGGATTTCGTTTTCTTAGCACATGTTGTAGATGTAACATCGTCTATGCATGCCCCTTTTGTCATACGATCGTATGCTTCGTTGCCTTACACGACGAGACTCTTGATGATTGTTTCCTGGCCCGTGGCATTTATTGTGATGCTTATGATGTGGGTCTGGTCCAAGACCTTCCTAATCTCTTTCTATAATCTCAGAGGCAGATTGCATGAAACATGGAGTGTTCCTAGATTCGGCTTTCAGGTTTGCTTCAAATTTTGGCCTTGCATTCTGCAATAACCCATTGTTGAAGCTTGCTAGGAAATTTCTCACTCAACTTTTTGTTTTTATGCAGTATTTCTTGCCATTTGCTAAAGATGGTATCAACAATCAAATAGAACAGGCCATTCTTAGGGCTGATAGGCTCGGGGTCAAGATCATTAGCCTTGCTGCATTGAACAAGGTTGGTAGTTAAATCAATGATAGATTTCATTTTGTCTTTCCTTACTATATTATGAACTTTGTCCCTTTCCATGTCGTACTTGTTTTGAAAATTGAGAAAGAAAATCATTACTTCTGGGGATTTCTGATCGGAGTAGTTGAAGGAATACTACAGTAACTACACATCTACCATGTTTTGAAATAAAAAAAAATCCGTTCGGGAAATGGTAGGTCCACTCTTCTTAACTTTTGGCAGTCCGGTAAATGCGTATTCAGAAGCATCTAGTCTGCATCAATCATCTTCTCCAAAAATACTGTAGGCTCTTAAATGATTCAAGCTCGTCAGGACTCATTAGCCAGTCATATTGGTTGCAGTCTGTGTCTCGATAGGCCAGCGCCAAACCGCCATAAATTTGTGGATGAAGGCTCATCAAAATTATTGATGTTTCAAGTCTCCTACTCAGTCAGTCACTATTTCCCCCACCTGTTTGCTTGCCATCTTTTGGAAACACAATGATTTTTGTTAGCAATAAATGACAACTTAACGTCATAATTGCAAGTTCAAAATAATAACTCCCCCCACAAAAAAAAAAAAAAATTGTGTGCAGAATGAAGCTCTGAATGGAGGTGGTACACTGTTTGTGAACAAGCACCCAAACCTTAGAGTTCGAGTTGTCCATGGAAATACCTTGACTGCTGCTGTTATTCTCAATGAGATCCCCAAGGATGTGGAAGAAGTGTTTTTAACAGGAGCAACCTCCAAGCTTGGAAGAGCCATTGCCCTCTACCTTTGCCGAAGGAGAGTTAGAGTCCTAGTAAGTATCAATCTTCTTGGTTAAATTTTCTTGTTTCAATATACAACTTACACATGTACATCTACGATTACGATTTTGACGGAGAAAAAAAATACTGCAGATGCTGACTTTATCAGTAGAAAGGTTTGAGAAAATTCAAAAGGAGGCCCCGCTCGAATATCAGAGTTATCTTGTCCAAGTGACGAAGTACCAGGCTGCTCGTAGTTGCAAGGTACTTTTGACCAAAAACGATTTATGATATTAAAGCTTGTTCCAAAAAAAAAGAAGAAGAAGGCTCCTTTCTGCTTAAAATTGAATAGGGTTGCGATCTTTGCTCTAAATATCAAACTTGACTTCATGTGAATTTGAATGTGATGTGTTGAACTGGAACCACATGTAGACCTGGATAGTGGGAAAGTGGACCACACCAAGGGAGCAAAGCTGGGCCCCAAAAGGAACACATTTCCATCAATTTGTGGTGCCTCCCATTTTGTCCTTCAGAAGAGATTGCACTTATGGTGATCTTGCAGCCATGACTCTACCTGATGATGTTCAAGGGCTTGGAAACTGCGAGGTAACGAGCTAGCTTCTTCAATTTCTTTTTTCTTTTTTTATATTAAAATGAGTATTCGGTCCTAAAATTAACAATTCTGCAAGTTTTTAATGAACATTATATTAGCAAACTCTTTGCTATTGGATTACCCACTAGACGGTTGGATCTTCAATTTCTGAGAGAGAATTAAATGCATCAACTTCAAAGACTTTTCGAGCAGATCATATCGTCGCTAGATAAAGGGTGCCCACACATGGTCCCAACTCTCATTACTGAATGCTGATAATCTCCAAGGAAAAAGAAAATGGAGGCCCTAGCTGGCCACCACCATTGTCATGGTGAGAAACGTAGGTCATGTTTTTGTTTGACTGATTAGTTTTTATTTTTGCTGACAGTATACCATGGACAGAGGAGTGGTTCACGCATGCCATGCAGGCGGCGTGGTTCACCTGCTCGAAGGCTGGACTCACCATGAGGTTGGGGCGCTCGACGTTGATAGAATCGATCTGGTTTGGAATGCCGCCTTGAAACATGGCCTCAAACCAGCCTCCAATCTCACCAAACAAAAGTCAATGTGAATGAATGCCTTCTGATCATGAAGAAACCAATGACACACACGACTGGTTTTAAGTTGCCCTTCAAAGAGACGACGATATATCTCCTCAACTGTAATATGATCTACATATTCATGAATGAAGCAAAGTCGCCGCTTTTGTTTTATCCTCTATTATTTTTGTTCTCATGGAACTCTAAATAGTAATTAAAGATATTAATTTTCGAATATATTCAGATTTTTAGATGCTTCTTATGATCTCATTATACTTCAAAAGGTAGTTTTTTTATTTTATTTTCTCAAAGAAGAAGAAAAAAAGTAGTAAAAGAAAATCACATGTCTCCTCACAAATCACTATTAATTAGAATACTATTTTTTTTCAACTAATATTTTTTATTCCTTAATATTAAATTTGTTCTATTGAGTTTTCACACTTTCTTAATACTGATTGTGAGTTTAAACCTTAAACATGTTTACCTTTTTATTTTTTTAATTAATATTTTTTAGTTTTATTATTTAATATTGAGTTTATTAAGAATTAAATTTTTTCTATTTTGTTTTTATTTTTTTTGTTCAGCATTAGGTCTGCTAGGAATTGGATTTTGTAATTTATTTTAATTTTATTTTTATAAGGATGTTTTGATCTCATGATCAAGGTCGCTAGTTTTGATATTTTAACCATGGTTAAATCGTTTTTTTTTTCTAAGAGGTTTTTTCAGTTTCATGACACGATCCATCATACATCTCTTAACATTGATTTTATTTTATTTAGTTTTCTCTGTCTCATAATTCTCATTTTAAATTTGATGGGTTAACCCAATTAACTCTAGCTTTTTTATGTAACTTTTTTTTTCTAGCTGTTTAAAATTGTATTTGATTAGAAATTAGATTTTATAATTTATTTTGGTTTGATTCTTATTAGGTTATCTCAGTCACATAACTATGTAATTGTGCTTAGCCAGTTAACTTGAGTTCACTTGACTCATTTTTTATATTATTGTTTTAATGAGTTTTAATTTATAATTTTAATCATTTACCATTGGGTTCCAAAAAACATTTAGAAATTGAGTTCATTCTTTTAAAGTTATTTCAATATCATAATTTATGTTATAAATTTGATAACTTAACCAGGTAATTCTTTTAATTTGTTTTCCTCGTCGTATTTTGTTCCAAGTATTCAGTTCCTTGGATGAATGCGTTGGATTTTGTTTTTACCAGTTTTTTCTCCTAATTCTTTAATATAATTTTCAAAAAAATGTTCTTGTCAAGAGAGGTTCAAATAAACCCAGCATTTCTTCCTCACTGTTCGAAACATAATCCAACTCACTTGCAGCTGTAATCTTACGTACATTCCCCCCACCTTCTAAGCATTCCCGTCATGATCCTGGGATGGAGCTTCTAACAGAACCTAATTACTTCCTCATTGAATCCGTCACTGTCATGCAGTGCTTAACCTCGGCCGTTCCCTCCTTTTCATGGCCGCCCTGAGGGCATAAATTCGGCACTAAACCCAGGAAACAGTAACTGCACGAAGCATCCATCAGATCCAAACATAAGCTTCATATTATATGTGCTCGTAAAACACAAACCAGAAGAAGAAGAAGAGTAAAATCAGACATACTTTGACGAGATTCAATCAGAACAGCAGAGCAAAATAAGTATCTGGCATGAACAATCCTGTCATGGCGAGTACTCCAGCCCTCAAGCAGGTGAACCACACCACCTGCATGGCACGCGTGAACTACTCCTCTGTCCATGGCATACTGTTACAGAAACTAATCAGTCAAACAGAAACATGAGCTAACCCTCGGCGAGGTTGCTCACCATGACAATGGTGTTGGCTCGCTAGGGCCTCCGTTTTCTTTTTCCATGGAGATTAACTACAAATTGATGGAAAAGTGTTCCTAATGGGGCCCAGCTTTCCCACGATCCATAGCCCAACCCTATTCAATATAAATCAGAATTAAGCTACTTGAAATTGCAATTAATTTCTTAAAAAATGTTTGACATGAAGGAAGAATTCACTGTAGTTACCATTTTAATCTTTCAACAAGATACATTAATGAAATGGCTAATGGGGTAATGTAATATTTTCATTAGGGTAGTTGGTTATTATGAGATTAATCTAACATAATTCAACCTTAATATTGCTTTTAAATACACAATATAATGATTTTATTTCCCATAAAAACTCTAAATTGATTGTCCTTTACTATCATCACCTCTCTTTTTTGTCGACATCCCTTTTCAGTTTTCACTGGTAAATATATCTCTTCCTAACCACCCAACAAGCTAGCCACCACCGGTCTCCCCTCTCTCAATAAGTATGCCTTCCCTATTTCTCTCTCTCCCTCCCCCTCAACGTTCAATTTATTTATGTTCTAATTAAAAAAGAAATAGAGGAATTAGTTTATCTGGGGCATGGTTTTCTTAAGATGAAACGAAAATTATGTTTTTATGATTTATGACATGTTCATTGATCAATGATGTTACCTTTTATTTTTAAAACTTAGTTTGACTGAATTTTTGTTTAGATTTTTTTTATTTCTAAATAGAATATGTTTGACTAAAACAATTTTATATGTATATATTTTAGGCTGAGGGAAAAAGGTTACTGTTAATATAGTTTAAAAGATAGGTTGTTTAATAATGAATTTGTAAACTGCTTTATCCTGATGTGTTGTGTTGATTTCCCCCCCTTTAGATATCCTATTTTGAAGGAAAGAAACTTCCACGTTCAATTAGAGTGTTGTTGTTCTATCAAGTAATGATGTCGGTGATTGCGCTATTAATTTAGGTGTTGATCGTAAAGACACATGAAGAGGTATTTATGTTACGGTATAATATAATTATATTTTGGGATCTCACCTACAAGTTTAAATTTTTAGGTGAAATGCTTCCTTAACATGGTATCAGAACCTTGTTGACCTAGCGGTCACGAGTTCGAGACTCACCACCTCCATTTTATTTGATAAAAAAATCAAGTACAAGGTAATATGGGCATGTACAAGTTTCAAGCCCAAATGACTTTCACTTGAGAATGTCTGTTAAAGTATATAATATAATCATATTCTGGGGTCTCATCAACAAACTTAAATTTTTAGGTGAAATGGTTCCTTAATAATTTATTGAACATGCTATTGATTAAGGCATCCAATGCATTCAGCAGAGCTGGAATATCTACTTTGAGAGGCAATGTATTGGAATAACTTTGTTGTGGGATGGAAAATGAACCACTATGTAAGTCAAGAATTTAAGATATAAAATGGTTTAAAAGGAGTTTAAGATAAGATCTGAGTCTCAAACTAGAGAAAAAATCATTGTTCAATGAACAAGAACACCGTAGGAGCGCTTCTTTTTGTGAACTATGCAAGGCATTTCGCAAGCACTTATTATATTTATAATTAATCGTTTTTCTTTAATTTTTATTTTAGTCTTTATTTATGAGAGTTTTTCACAAAATATTTATTTTGATGGGAAAAATTGCATTTTCATCGACAATAATCACTCTCATTTTATCAAAAAGTTAGAAGATTTAAGTATTTCTAAGAAAATCAGAAATGGAATTGTCCATGAAAAAATAAAATGCACTTCTATCAACGATGCTCACTCTCAATATCTTTTAACTTTTGACTTTGCTCTATACATATGTATGAACAACACTTCGGTAACTAAGAAATCATTTTAGCTATTGTATTGTATTTGAGACATCAAAAGTAAATATTATAGGTAAAGAACTTTTTCATCTCGGATAATTTCTGCGTTGGAGTTGCTCTTAGCAAGTCGAAAGAAGGAACAATAATAGTAAACTATCTTCGAGCCAGAAATATAAATTAAACTAATCAATCAGCAACATTCTATGGTGGAATTCAATAAGATTATAACTATAATCGAAGGATTTGTGAAGAAGAAAATGGATTTCCTGCTTGACAACATTTTGTTTGTTGTTTCTAAGCGATTTTTGGGTGGTTTTTCTTTTGGTCTTGCCACAAACACCACTATGGAGCAGCTTAAAAGCAAACAAAGGGTATGATGGGAAGTGTGTTTTGAAAAAAAAAATTTATTTAATGTTTTCTAATTGTTTTAATGTATTAATATCTACGGTTATTTCAAACATTCCAAAATGTCGGTCGAACCTATTCGGCTATGAGATGCAGTCAGATTCGTAGGAATTGGAGGGCATTTAGTTCCACGTGTCTCTCCAGCACGAAATCTTAGACCCGCAAAGACAGGTAGCCACTCTCATTACGTGCCACGTATTTCTTAACGGTCCCAACCAACCGCCAAAAGAAGGAAGGAAAGCCTTGTTAATTTTGCCTCTCGTTCTCTGCTCTCTCTTCTGAAGTGTTTCCTTTAAGACCACACACAGAGAAGTATTGGAAGAGTGTAGTGTCAGGATTTCAAAACAAGAACAAGTCAACTAACCCATCAAGAGAACCAGAAAAGAATATCTGGCTTTCAAGACTAACTGCTTTCTCTTCCAGCCTTCCCAGAAAAAGCGTTGGCTTTGAGGTGAAATCTCTCTGTCTGGCACTGTCTTTCCTTCTTTATTTTGTTTAGAACATTTAATTGATTCATCGGCTTCTGTTTTATTTTTGTTTGTGACTGTGATTTGATTTCAGACGGTTTGTCCAATTATGCTATTTTTGTGTGAATGCTTTTATTTCTCTGCGCACTTACAACTTCCCATCAAGTTTGTGTAGGAGCGTTCATGGTGACTTCTCTTTTAAGTTTTTTGTGGGATTGGAGTATGATAATTGAAAAGCTGATTAAGTATTTTGGTCTTATTGAAAGAGTGATGCATGATATGATTGTTTCTGTTTTCAGTATTCCGAGTGGGTCAAATAGAGATGGAGAAGAGAGTGTTATTAGGTGTTCAAAAGAAGAAAAATCCCATCAAGAAAAGGTTCCTCAAGAAAATTGAGGACTATATGAGATCTGATTCTTACATGTTTGCTCGTTTGATCACTAAACCACGTATTGCTTCAAAGACCAGCACTTCTTCTACAACAGGTAATATCAGCTTCAATTCTGTACTTTTTTTTGCTTCGTTCTTCTGCTAACTGGTTCTTAATATATATATATATATATATATATATATATATATTAATGGATTGTTCAATTATGCTCTTAGAAGTGGAAACGAAAGAATGCATGAAAGAGAGGAATAAGAGATTGCTGGAGAAGTTTGGGGATTACCTGAAATCTGATACCTACATGTATGCTCCCCTGTGTGCTCAACCAGCGATCTATTTTAAAGGTACTGTTCCTTCTTTTTTTTTCTTTTTTGTGTGTGCTTTGAATCTATTACATGTTTGGTCATCTGTTGCGTGTTTGGTTATCTAATAGTGATCACTTGCTTTCTGGGTGATCATATGAATGGTACTTTTCTAGAAGGATGTTTGAGCAACACTAGGCTTTTTATGTGACCACCTTTGTCTATTTGATGTTTCATTTTTCAAATAATTAGGTTTGAACTTCTTTTTTATTTTATGTTCCCTTGGGAGTGTTTGGATTTTCCTCTGGGAAATTCCATCTGAACTCAATGTGCTACCCCATTTTTTGATTCCATCAGATTGTGTATGCAAATTGCTTGTCCAAGAGTTTAGCTCATTTAACAACTCTATAGACAATTAAGGACAACAAATCATCCCAATCAACAGATTTTCCATTGAAAATCTTATCATTCCTTAGCAACCAAATGGACCATAATGAATATAGAACCAAGAGCCACATTTTCATATGCATTTTCCCATGAGCATGCATGCTCCACTGCTGAAATAGGACATCCACTGTTCTAGGTGATTATCACCCACAAGCATCCCCACCGATTGAAAAAACTAGATCACAGCTGCAAGACCTGTTGATAGTGAAGGAAAAGAAGTGCCTCTGTCTCCTGATAATCACAACAAAAAGAGCAGAGGCTTTCTGGGAAATCAAGGGGTACTATCAACAGATGAAGGTTCTCAAGCTTAACTAACCATAGAAAAGCCTCCACTTTTGGAGACTCTGTTGACTTCTAAACGTATTCGAATTGCTCTTCTGATACAGAATTGATATGGACAGGCAAGGTGGTTGTAGAGTGTTTTGATTCACTGGGACGCTTTTATCACAGCATTATTTGAAGCTAAAGCTTAACCAAGTTTTTTGTTTCTAATTTCATATCTCAAATAGATATATGCTAGTGTATGTTCAATTTACTTCAGCTTCCAGACCAGTGAACACTATGGAGGTTGTTGCATGTTTTCTTTTATTTTAAATCTGCTAGTGCAGCTCCACAAGTTTCTGCATTATGTTCTTTAAATAACAGCGCCCTTGAACAGTGATCATGCATCCTCTTTTGCCTGTTTTATCTCTATAATCATTACAAAACTATAAGAGTATATTGATCATGTTAATCTACAAAACTGTAAGAGTATATTGATCTTGTTAGTAATATATGTTAAACTTGCTCAGATATCATTCCATTTTTATCAGATGTCTCTGAGGGGACAGGGCTCTGCTCATATTAAACCACAGTACTACCTACGAGCTGATCTCTATCCATGACCAGCTTAAATGCTGAATCATTGTTCATACTGCTTCTGTTGAGAAGTTCAACTGGTTGGTGACAAAATTTTTGTATGGTGGTTGTGTACTTAGGCCGTTACTCTGCATTCCCAGCCTCAGGAAGACATCACTGTTTCTAAACCTGTTATTCACCATCCTAACTGCCCATGAAGGTTTATATGTGCTGGCCTTTGTTTGGCTCTTCTCATGCAAATGGGTTATTTTATCTGTTCTGTTGTATCTGCTCTGGAAGAGACTTGATGGTTCAAAGAGCATTAATAAAAATAAAGTACTAGGGGTTTCCACAGCGTTGTTTCTTGTGCTGTATTTATTTGAATCAGTACTTAAAATATAGCACACATTGCTTGCTCCTTATACTATTGGCCACTATTACATGTGAGTGAACTGAATCAGATTATAGCTACTTCATAGAAATTATGAGTTTGAAATTCATTGGATTTTTGTTTATAAATCCTTTGAATAACTTTTGGAAGTCACTAAAGGATTCCTTTCCTAAGAATGGATGAGGTCGGATGAATTTTGGGGGAGGCAGACGATTCATCAACCCAATAACCTGTAGTTATCGCGGGAAATCTAGCATAATGTGATGGTTCAGTTTTGGTTTTTTGCATTCGTAATTTTATAGAAGTTTAAGCAATTTGGGTTTCAAGTGAAAGATACTTCAGTTTTGTTTGACCAAGGATTCGGTTTGATTTTCCTGCTGCATGATTCAGTTTTTGCTTGGCTTCGAACTTGTTTCCTACTTTATGCGTTTATTTATTTTTCTTCTTTTATCCCTTCATTTTGGAGCGTAGAAATCATTGATGTTGTTAAGGATCTGAGCCTTATAATTTATTATGTCATTTATGAGGGATGTTTTTAATTTCAGGACATGTTAGGTGCATTAAAAAAACTACCATGGAAGTTTCAGCCCGAAAATTAACTACGAAGGATAATAAATCAACTGTTGAGACATCAAATGTAACTGTAGAAGACCAATTCTCTGAGCTTCCTGAGAAATGCATTTCTGGTCAGCTGAAGTTCGTGCACAAGGAAACAGTGAAGCACATGGTCTACCAAAGTTGCCGCTCTTCTCTGTCAGGTTACTTTCTTATGCCACAGACATTTTTGTTTTTATTTATCTGGCTTTCAACCTCTGTTCCCTCTGATTTATGATCAATCTTTTTAGAAAACATGAGGATCTTAATAATTGATTTTCAACACATCGAGCTTATATGCTGTTTCTTGTGTGAATTTCTTAGAATAACGTGGGCGGGACAGAAATTCAACTGTCAGCGGTTATGCACATGAAACTATCTGGTGGGATGCAAGCATTATATATATATCAAAGTTATTGGAAAAAGAATACAGCGCATTTAACATTGTAATATATCCAAGGCTACTGGACATATTGTTTCTTGCATTTAACATTTATTTTTCTACAGTAGAACACTTGCAGAACTCACAATTCTCCAAGGAGAAATAACTTTCTTATCATGTTGTCTGTAAAGTTGATTTAATGGCGCGGAGTTGCTTAATTTGTTCTATTTCAAAGGTGTTAAGGATCACACACCCTTATCAATAGCTTCGCATACTTGATTCATTGACCCATTATTGTAGACATTTACTTGATTGTAGGAGATTAGTTTCCATTCTTTTTGAGATATCATTTACTTGTAAATATATTTTGTAATTATAAATATAGCATCTACCCGTTGGTTTCACAATATTCTCATGGTATTAGATCACATTAATTTCCTTTTTCCATCTTATCTCTTTCTTTCTCTCTTGCTATCTTTTTTTATTCCATGGCCTCCGAAGGCTTTTCCACTCTTCTTTCCTTTCCGTATTCTTATTCATATGATCACCACCATGCTATTCTTCACAAAATATCTTATATGATCACCACCATGCTATTCTTCACAAATTATCTTAGATGATTATCGTTATTCTATTTTTCACAAATTATCTTATCTCGCGTATTCAGATTCATCCTCTCATTTGAAAGCCAAGATCTCCTGGCCAACGTCTCCTTTGTCTTTTTTGTTCTTCTCTCACCGAAGAAGCTTTGGCTAAAATCTTTGGTCTCCTACTGTATGAGAGTCCTGACTTACCTTAGAGATCACCTTCAATCATCGGTCCAAGGATCATGAGATTCATCTCAAAGATAAGACTTGGTTAATGAAAAGAGGTTTCAGACCCGTGACTGAGTTTTCTCATGCCTTTAAAAGACTATATGATTAACTCCATATCATTAGCTGTCTAGTTGATGACATGAACAAGGTGCATTGGTTCCTCTGCGGCCCTGGAGCTGATTTCTCAAGTTTTTCTTATGTCAAGATAGAACTTACTCTTTTTCCCACATTTCCTAATCTTTTTTCCAAAGTTCAGAATCTTGAGATTTTTCAAAGGTCCCTTCAGTCCACAACACCTCTTGTTGCTATAAAGGATACTTCATAAAGGATACTCTTAGCCTTGTTATAAAGGATAATTGACGCTGAAACGAAAATATATTCTTGACTACACTAATACTCTTAGCCTTGTTATAAAGGCTACTGTTTTCATGTTTTACCTTCTTTTATTGTGACCAACTAGTGGCCTCTTCATCTACTTGACATGCAAAAATGCTTGGTAGTCTTAGTGAAAATATCTATATAAAGATGTTTCTTGACAACATTGAAGATCATTTCCCTAATTATCTATGTCAATTAAATAAAGCTCTTTGTGGCCTAAAGTAGACTCCTCGTGCCTGGTTTCAGCGTTTCAGTTCTTTTTATTTTGTTAAACTTGAGTTTATTTGTAATCATCTAGAGACATCTTTATTTGTTTGTTATAAGCACTCTACAATTATTTATTTACTTCTTTATGCTGATGACATCATTATTATTAGAAATGACTCATCTTTTCTTGACAACCTTACCAAGTAAACTCTGTTTTGAGTTTGACACCAAAAATTTGTGTTCTCTTAAATATTTTTTAGGTCTTGAATCCTCACCTGTTGCTAATGGTCTTTTCTCGGTCAGCTCAAATATACATGTGATATTCTTACTTAGGCCCAGCTTAAGAGCTAGTTCCCACTCTCATGGTTGTCTCATAATTTGTCTAGTGATGTTCCTCGCCATCACACAGCATAGTATTTCTCATGTTGTCAACTCTATTAGCTACTATAAACGTACATGCTCCTACTTAAGATCACATTTAAGCAGTTAAACATATTTTTTCGTTATGTCAAGAGCACTTTTCATTTTGGCCTTACTTTTCACCACTTTACTACTCTGGCTACTCGCATTGCCTACTTTGATTCTGAATGGGTTAGTAGTCCTAAAACATGTCATTCCACTTCTTCTGGTTATTCTAATTTTTATTTTATTTTTTGACAATTTTGTCTCTTGGAGTGTTGAAAAGTAACTCATCGCCTCTCATTTCAATTTTGAATTTGAGTATCTTGCCTACATTATTGTCGAAATATAGTTACTTTGGCTCACTCATTTGATGTCTTGGTTTCAGTTCCCAAACTGGCTCTTCTTTAATGTGACAACAGAAGTGTCATTTGTTTTAGATCCAACCTAGTTTCCATAAGCGTGCCAGGCATATTGAATTGGACTATAATTTTTTGCGCAAACTTGTTCTCACCGGAAAACTTCACCCTCGATATGTGCATCTTTAGGTTGCCGACATCTTCATCAAGATCATTCCTCAACCATTATTAAAAACATTTCACTCCAAGCTTCATGTACACTCCATTCCAACACTTTGATCCCATATCTGACGGGTATCTATACTTATAGATTCATTGACCCTTAATTCTAGATTAGTTTTCATTCTTGTCGAGATATCATTTACTTGTAAATATATCTTGTAATTATAAATATTGCATCTCACCAACGTTTCAAGGTGTGGTGGTTTCACAATATTCTCAAAGGGATACTGCTTGTTTTTTGCTGCGCTGTTAGTTTACTGAATAAAGTTCCTTGGTTTGTTCTGTCCAGGGAAGGGAATCCATGATGCACAGTTTCGGACGCTTCTTCTTGACTGATTCATCGTTTAAGTTTGATTTCTACGCATGTGTTGGTGTGCAGAGCATGAACTACGTTTTGACTGTAGTCGTGTGCGTGAACTATGTTTTCATTTTGTCAAAAGGAACACTTAGTTCTTTAATATAACACTATTAGTGTGTTGAACTCGATTTTCCGTGGATGTTTCCGACGTTGCAAGTATCTTGACCTTCGAAATCTCAGGTCCAATTCACTCAACTCAACATGATAAACAGTAAATATGCCGTTCTATTGATGGAGAAAGGAAGTTTGTAATGGGAATCACTAGAACAATTCTAAGAACTTAAACTACCATTGACAGTTAAGCAGATTAGACGGCACAAAGTGTTCATTATACTGGGGCCAACCACGTGTTTTAGAAAGTTGAAATGCCATTTGATCTGATTATACCTCGCATTTACCGGACTACATAATTGTGCACTGGTTGCCGCCTTGATGCAAAATGAACAAAGGGTTAGGTATTCGAGATTGGTGGAGAGACAACATTTCTTTTATAGGATAACAACGATAGCAATCTAAACAGTACTGTTTTTGTTTTTCCTAATCTGTGCTGTCTGTATCATGATTGAACTAACACATTACTATTTTTTGTTGAATGGACTGCATGATGAGTTATCATTTCATGATTAGAGATGCAGGGTTATGGTGTTAGGCAATGCACAACTAGAGTTAAATGCGGGTCGTGTCAGTTTCAGAAAGCAAATTACATTAATTCCCTCTCCATTAGGTCAACTACAGAAGATTATCCTTCTGAATGTTCGATTGCTAAATTCCTTCATGGCTCCATTTCCAGCCCTGAACTGTAGACTGAAATTTACAATACGTCTCTCGCTGGTTCATAATTGGTAGGCACAACGTGCTGTGTTATGACATGGAGGTTGAGTTCCATGGAGCTCCGAACAATAATAAAATAACATTAAAATTTATATCAAATCATTTGATAAATTTGTTAGGTTTTTAGATAAGCATCTTTTTTATTATTTCTTCTAAAATCACTATTAATATAAATAAAATAAGGCCCCTTTGAGAAACTCGTTAAATTTTTATTCATGTCTACATATTTAATTTCCATTCATCTCACCATATTAATTAATACTAAAACTAATAAACATATTAGATCAAAACATAGTAAATTATTAAATTGGGTTTTAATTATTTTTTATAGGAGACCATGTTTTCTGTATTTCTTTGATTTTGACCCCTTTAAATGAAACAATTTTACTTCTTTTTGACAAACTAATTAATATTAGGATTGGCTACCTATTATATATATACTAACCAATGCCTCGCGCCTCGTCGCGGGTGGTATCATATTTTTTCAACACAAAAAAATTTTCATTGCTTTTTTATAATATTTTTTTGGTTAAAATGATAAATTTGTGCAGAATTCCTGTGACGTGCAAGTTTTCTATAAAATATATGAATTTTAAATCGATATAAATTTATCTTTTTAATAGGTTTCAACGAAATAACCAACATAAAATTATCATAATCATTAAAAAAGCAAGAAAATTACCATAATCATTAAAAAAAATTAATCATATTTTTAAGTAAAATAGAAATCTATCAAGAGTGGACTTGAACCCTCAATCTCTTGAATATAATTTTTGTCTCCCACCTCATAAACCCGCTCGGCCACCTCAACATTCGTTCATCTTTCTCAAAAATATATATTAAATTTAATTTTAATGTGGATTCGCTAAAAAGAAATGTGTTGAGAGTGAGATTCAAACTCATGCCCTCGAAGGGGACCTTAATTTGACGCTCTTTAGACCATCTCGGCTACCTCAACAACCATTTGTTTTTCACGAAAATATATATTAATAGTAGGTGTTATTGTAAATTAGCACAGTAAAACCGGGACGTGTTTTATTGTATAGTTAATAATATATATATATATATATATATATATATATATATATATATATATATATCCTTTTATCATGACGCAAGAAAAACACTGTAGATTACTACAATGTTTTTTTGGAACAAAAAATAATAATAAAAATTTAAAAAAAATACAATGTAACCGACATAAATGAAAATTTCAGAATGATAAGTACACAAAAAAAATAAAAACAAAATAAAAACAAAATCTAAAAACATAAATACATAAAATATTGATTATTTTTGTCCAAAAAGAACAAAAACACCAAAAGAATATATATATATATATATTAAAATGTAACAACATCCAGATCTCCCAACCAATCCTTTAATAAAACAATCGAAAAATAAATTAAAAAAATATTTTTTTTCAAGTCAAAATACAATTCCAAATAAATAAAAAACGAAAAATTGATTTCCTACAAGCTCGACGTCCCCACGTGCATCTTTGTTTTAATGTATAATTCAACAGTTCTGTTGAGTGAAGCCCATGCGAGTTTCTCAAGAGTTGTAGCCTGCAAACATGAATGCATACGATAGCATTCACAATAGGACGACCTGCATGATTTAAATTAGGTATTATTGTGCAGTTATTTGCATCAACTACTCTCCCCGCCGGCCGAAGCTGAAAATGAAAGGACACTGTACGTTGGTGGTGGTGGTGGTGGACTAGCTTTTTTAAATATCCAAGTAAAGAATACCACTTATTAATGAACTAGACAAAAAAATATTATTGAGATACGATTGGAAAAGGTAAAAAAGAAAGACTTCATCATTTTGGTGGGACTTCATTGCTTGTGCGGCGACTTCACACCACAACGTGGCATCTTACTAACCAAAACCATTGATAGACGAAACATGATCCCTGGAAACTACGGGCCAGTGCCAGGATTGAGATGTATATCCACAAAATGCTGGAACGTGCAAATGTGTGGCGTCAGTACAGGTTGCTGAAACTCATTAGGGTTTGATAAACAATCCAAGACGTTTTTTTCTTCAGAAAAGAGGAAAGAGGGCAAGTAATCGTCTCAAAATAATATAAATCATATAATGGGGTGTTACTTACAAGTTTAAATTTTTAGGTGAGATGGTTTCTTAAGATAGTATTAGAGTCTTCTTGATCCAGCAGTCACGAGTTTGAATCTCACCATCCTCATTCTATTTAATAAAAATCAAACACAATATAATATGGGTTTGTGCAAGTTTCAAGCCCAAAATGTTTTCACTTGAGAGGATATGTTAGAGAATAATATAAATTATATTATGGGGTCTCACTTACAAGCTTAAGCTCTTAAATGAGATGATTAATGACCAAGTTTTGCAATCCATCTGTTTGCCGAAATGGTGCCAATGGGACAGTTTACAAAAGAAGAAAGAAAAGATAGATTTCTTTAAATTGTTATTTGATATTATTTTTTAATATATTTTCAATTAAAGGTTTTTTGAACTTGAAACTTGCACAAATATATATTATTTTATGCTTGATTTTTTAATAAAATAAAATAGAAATGTTGAGATTCGAACTTGTAATTGTTAAATTAATAAAGACTCTAATAACATGTTAAAAACCTATATTCTCTACAAACTTTTAAATTTTTAAACGTGACGTTTCACATGTTCTTGTCCGATGAACAGTAACTGGAAACGATGTGTTATTTGGAAATTCCGAATGAAAACATGAAGTTGTATAAATCAAAGACCCCTATGAACAACCCATGCACGTGTGTGGCATAAATTAGGCTCTCTTCAGGAAAACGACCCCGGCCCTGACGACGTGTGTGGCAAGGAGGCTGCTGGAGCGGTGGCGCACACCCTGACGGCTTTCATCCAGGCTAGGCTGCTTCGATGTTCGTTTTCAATGACCTTTCGTGCTCACATATATATGGATTTAATTTCTACAATATTATTGCAGTTAAATCATTTTCTGATACAGTTTATACAGGTTTCTCAAACTGTTTTTGTTACTTCAAATTATTTAATGCTCCATTTAGACAGAATTTGTACCTGAAAACAGCTTATTGCACGCTTTGTGATCTGGTTTTTTTTATAAAAAAAAATAAACAAAAGGGTTAGTGACCCGTTGCATGATCTATTAGAAAAATAAAGCTTTTTCCTTCTTGATTCTAGTTATTATATGTTCTGCAAATATACTCATTATCTTTTATCAAATAAACTAAGTTCATAATTTAAAAAAAACATGTATATTATTGTCAAAACAAAAGGAATAATACAGTAATATCCATTAAAAAAATTCAATCATCATATTTTTTTACTAATATCTATTTTAATTACTATAAAATTAAATAAAAATGAATTTAAAGATTGTCCCATCCCATCGTTTGGTCATACAGTAGTTAAGCGGGCAGGATCATGGCTGCATTTTTTCAATTAAAACCGTATTTTTCTAAATAAATCCAATAAGATGGACCGGATCCTTCACCTACTGCCTTTGGTTTCCATAGTTACTTGAAATGTGATGAATTTGTGTTTTAAAAGTTTTTTATTTGAAATGTGTTACAATAATATTTTTATTTTTTAAAAAAATAACATCAGCACATTAAAAGAACTAAAAACATTTTTTTAATTAGAGTAAAAAAATTATTTTTTTCTAAAACACTTTTAAAATACAAAAACAAACATCATTTAACTCCACACTCTCTCTTTCTCGATATATATATATATATATATATATATATATATAAGCTAATTAAGAAATTAAACTCATATCCTCAAGCGGATAGGCCATTTTTAGTGATTCAAAAGACATTTATTTTTTGTTTTTTGCTAATAAATATAGGAAGGGAATTCTGCTTATGATACAGCATACTTGGACGAAGAGTAACCACGCGAGTGACATAAGATAGCTCCAGGGTGAATTGACAAATCGTACAGGACTGCAGCTCTAGCAGTTTACGCAACTGGTGAGGTTAAAAGAAATAAATTAATGGAGATGAAGATGAGGACTTCCATCCAAAGGCCGTATCACTTGTCAGTTCATTGATCTTGGATGAGCTAAAGTTAGACCAGACTAAGACCATCCTAGCTAGCTAGCAGCTGCCGTCTTATCCAATCTAACCTTTCCAGTAGGAATCTATTTGGGAATTACGCTTTTTCCAGAATAAATAAATTTTATTTTATTTTTCTATATAAAAAAATAATACTTTTAGATATTTCGGAAATTTGAAAAATCTTTTATTTTTTTTCTTTAAATAAAAATATAATTTGGTATTTTTATATCATTATAAAATGTTGATTTCAAAAATAATTTTTAAAAAATATATAATTAATATTATTTTAATATATTTATAAATAAAAATCACTTTAAAATACAATAACACTGGAGGTATTAGTTTTTTAAAAGTGTAAAATAATAAAATATTGATGATATGTTAGTGTTTAATTCCAAAAAAAAAACATGAGAAAAACTTAAGTGGATGCTAATTAACTCAGCTTGATTCAATAAATAAAATAGCTAGTATGGTATAATAATATGCTTAAAGAAAAAGCAATTACAACAAATATATTCTTTCATAATAATGAATTTAAAAAGTAAATGCTAGCTAATATTATAGAAAGATATCCTCTCAATATTATTAAAGCAAAAATTAAATGAGAATATAATAATTTTATAGAAAAATATCAAACTCAATTCTCAGCAAATCAAATGCTAAATGATGAATTAAAAAAAATTGAGTCCACTTGATTTACCATGTTAAATATGTAATCTGGTCATGAATTCAGAATAACCTCTTAAAACAAAATGAATAAAGAGTAAATACTCAAATCTTAATGCTTAAGGTCAAAATTGAAGATAAAAATCAATCCAAATAATTAAAAAATAAAAAACACTCAAGTTAACTTGGGTTGTCTTACTAACATTTTGATATTAGAAAGACCTCAAAGAGAGGAAAGTAAATCCCTGATTAACTCTGATAAAATTAAAAAAGATCTAAACAATACAAAAATTAACATAAGTTAATCTTCATAACTCTTGTTATTACAAAGATATTATTTTCCATTTTCTTAGAAAGTATTTTATTTTATTACAAAAGAAATATAAGACATTATTTTGAAATTGTCTCGTGGATTGTGTTTGTGAATCTGGTGGGTGTGTATATTTCAAATTATAGCCAATAAAAGATTACAGATTGTTTTTCAATTTTATATTTGAAAATATATTAAATTAATATTTTCTTAAAAATAAAAATATATAGTACATCAAAAAAATAAAAAAAAAACTTATTTTAAAAAATCTCTTATTGTAAAGTTTGAAACTTTGATTAATGGTATGAAAATCAAAATCCATGTGTACGGCGTGTGCACGAAATGTCTAGCTAAAAAGTTTCTTTGACCTTGAATAGAAAGGCCAAAAAGAATTTAGGGCTGTCAATTTCATACCGAAGTTCGATGCATCTGCCACTGCCAAATTATTGGAGCCAAGCTTGGCTACATTCAGATTTTATTTTTTTTTGCAAAAATACGAACCTCGTGACTGTGATTGAAGTTACCGAAATATATAATAGTCTCTCTCTGATAGTGAAAAGACCTGTTTTTAAAAGAAATAGATACAATAATATAATTCTATATAATTATTTTAAATAAATACGTAATATCACTCAAATTTATCAATTCCGTTCCGTTCCGACCCAATATTGAAAAAAACAGAGATGAAACGATGTCGTTTTCGTCTTGGTTTTAATTCCGACCTGTTCCGTAGGTTCCGGCTAGAATGTCTTGGTATCGTTCTGGGTGTGATGTTCCAGCCTTAAAATTCTCTTTATTTTGATTAACTTGTGATTTTTTTCTAATTTTAAGACTTGATGTTTATATTATATAATTTAAAGTTAATTTATCTTGAAATTTTAATTATTCTTGTTAAATTATTATTTTATTTTTATATATATAATTAATTATATATGAACAGTACAACCCCGGAACTGCACACCGAAATGCTTTGAAACTGGAACATTACATTCTAATAGAAAAACCTGAACAGACTAGAATACTATTGATAACTTTGATATGGCTACTTTCAATTTTATAATTAATTCCTAGTCTTGTTGTGTAATCTTATTTACAGTTATATATATATATAGAGAGAGAGAGAGAGAGAGAGAGAATTAGCCGACAACTTATGTTGTGGTGCCGCCCCAGCACAACTTATATAAGAAAAAAAGTGAAGGTATAAAAGTAAAATCATAGATTTTGAAGGCCCGTTTTATATTTTTCTTAGTGATAAAGTGGCTAAGGATAATATAGATTTTCAATGAGAATCTTCAATGTCAAGTGCCATATGAAATTTTTTTAATAGTATAATTATAATTCTAACAATTACAACAGCATAAAAATATATTATTTAAAATAAGAAAAGTATGATACTTTTTTGTATTTTAATATATATATTGAAAGATAAAAGTTAAAATTAAGTGCTAAAATATTTAGTTATTTAAGTTAAAAGTATGATACTTCTTAAGAAAAAAATTAACTACTGTTGTATATCATACGTTTTAGAATGGAAAATAGTTTTTACGAAACATAAATAGAGCAATAACATAAGTATTTTCACATAATAATAATTATATAAATGACAATAATAATTGAAATTGAGTCGTGCTATTTGCAAAAGAAGAAAATATACATTACTGTTTATGAGATATATTGAAAATGAGAGAACCAAAATCAAAACAATAAAACTTATAAAAATATATTATAAAAAAATAATATTTATTTTGAATATATAATTATTTAATTATATAAATAGTATAACCTCGAAACAACACGTTAAAACATTCTGAAATAAAAATATTTCATTTCAATTAAAAAACAAAATATCAACCGAAAGAAACCAACAATTAGTTTGCAGAGAGACACGCAGCGTGCCATATTCATATTATTTTACGATATAGTCGACTATTATCTAGAAAAATATTGCTTTAAGCTACGTAAATAAAATAAAATAAAATAAAAATTACCATTACTCGTCATTTAATATCAAAATGTTTCAACTAATTCAAAACAACCATCAAATCTTTATCCACAAGAACTGCAACGTAAATAAGTAGAGGATCAAACCCCAACAAGAACCCATGGTAATATAGATCTACACATTTACCTAGATCCACCCAAGCATGTAAAGAACTTAATTTAGATAAAATCTTTATTGGAACAAAGAAATAAATAAACACACACACACAGGTCTAGAGCCTTTCCTAAGTCTCTAATTAAGAAGAAGGAGAAGAAAATAAATGAAAAACAAAAGGATTGCGGTCGCCGGTTAAATAACTGTCCATGGCTCCATGCAATAATTTCACGACTATTCTAGGACATGGTTTACTACATAGTCAAAGCATTGATCGTTTGTCAATCATACAGCCTTGCCGTGACCCATCAATCAAAGAGTTAATAAATAATTTTCTCATATGAAGATATTATTTTTGTGACCACAATTTATTAAAATCTTCATGACGCGTCCTCGGCTATGATTTTCATATAAACAATTCATAAATATCGTTATTAATCACCCTGCAATATTGAATTAAACCACAAAACAAAGAACATCCTTTTTAGGTACAAGATCAAGATAACAAGGACGAATTCTTAAAGCATCCTGCTTCGAATTCAACTTTCCTACAGGATTACAGGCGCCTTGCAGGGTCTAGCTAGCTAGTTTGAACAAGTCTGGGAATGCACTTCTCAGCTTAATTAGACTTCATAGTAAGCACATAAACTCTGGAGAACGCTCACTTCAAGTTGCAGTACAAGGATGTAGCTTGCAGTCATTCGGAATAAAGTTTCCGTATTGTCCGTAGCCTCGCAGCCTGGAATGATCCTGTGGAGCTGACGCAGTTTCTTCCTCACAGAAGCTCTTGTAGCCCTAGGGTTTTTCCTGGTTGATCGAAGTTTCGGCCTTTCTGTCTTTCTCCATTTGCAAGAACGTTTTCTCATTCTGTGTGCCTCAGAGAGAGAGAGGGAGGGAGAGGTTGAGGGAGGGAGGGGAGGAGCTGTGTGAGAGAGATAGAATAGCCAGGGATGTTTATATAGGCAGACAATTCTCTCATGGTCTTAATTAATACTCAGGGGATTAAGGGAGGGCCCACCATGTGTGCAAGTGTTCACGTGTGAGAGAGGCATCCAATTCCAAGGGGTACATGAGAGGCTATGGTCAGTTTCAGATATGAGAAGCTAGGCTAATAAGAGTCACATTTTGTGATTGGCTTAGATTTAAATAGTTGCAATTTTAAAAGTCTTGGAATTAAGATTTTACTCTGTCTCTGTTTATTTTCTGGAATTCACTTTCTAGAAAATCATTTATTAAATTTTTCTGTGTTTGTTTGTCTTTCAGAAAGTTGGTCAACGGAAAACACTTTCCAGTCAAAGAAAAATTTGGCTTGATTTTCAGAAAAGTGTTTTCCGGAAAATTTGAGCGAAAAACACTTTCTCGAAGTTATGAAAAATTTAGAAATGTCATTATTTGCTGATTATATCAAATTTGATCCTCGAATTTTTTATTGCTATATATAATTTATTTTGAATATTTATTTTTCAATTCCATCTCTTAAAATTTAATTTTTATATTAATTTTGGTCCTTATTTTTATAATTGCTATTTGCTTTTTTCTTATCATTTTTTTATTGAAAATTTTTTATCTATCAAATTTGGTCCTCATTTTTTTTATTGTTACTTATTTTATTTGAAATAATTTATGAAATGTTCATTTTTTTTAATTTTTTAGATTTAATATTTGTTATTTTGATTATTATTTATTTTATTTGAGATAATTTATGAAATTATACATTTTTTTCAATTTCAATTTCATTCTCATTCAACTTTTTAATTTGTAAGATTTGTTCCTCATTATTTTAATAAACTTGAAAAAAAATTAATTTATTAATAAATTATTTTTCAGTTCATTTTTCATAACACAAACAAACACTGGAAAGTGTTTTTCAGTTCATTTTCCATAACACTGCCAAACATCGGAATTCAATTTTCTCGGAATTCACTTTCCAAAAAAAAACTATTTTCCAGCAAACAAACGGACATGAGTTTGTTAACTTGCTAGGTTAAACATCACGTGGGAGAGTAGGGGTGATCATTTTAAATTTGGTTTGTTTTTATTTATAAAAATGATTTAAAAAAAAACACAACTAGTTTAAACCGATTAGTTGTGGTTTGGTTTTTTTAACTAGAAATTTGAAAATAATTTTTGATTTTTTTTTACTTTAACTAAGTATTTGTCTTCTCATATTTTACAAAAATAAAATCGCATCAAAAAATTTGAACCAAACTAGAAGAATAAAAAAACATTTATAATATATTTTTCTTAAATTAAACTCGTTCAATTCGTTTTTAATTTACTAATTTTAACCTTAAAAAATAGAAAGCAAACAAGAACGAAATTTCTAAAAAGATTCTAATCAAATTTTTGAAATAATTTGTTTTTTCTTAATTAATTTTTTTAGTCTTACCCGATTAATAAAGTCTTGGTAAGAATTAATTGTTGAGTATATTGCAAAGCGAGAATACGCAGATTACTAGTAATTGTAATAGTAGTAGTATTCGTGTAAAATAAAGACGATACAAATCTATGATAAATAATAAATTTAAACTAATTTGAAGGGGTACTTAATTTCTGAATTTTGAATGAAAATAAGAAAATAAAAAAAGTTTATGTGAAGCCCTCAATCTTTAAAAGTAACATATGGGTTACATGGTACAAACAATTTAAAAGTGAAAAGGTTTTCAAACAAACCAAAAACAATCTCTTAAATATCCCACTACTTTTCAAGTTTAAAAACGAGCTTGATTTTCTTCCTGCAACAACCAAGGGTGTTAATTCAATTACTTGCACTCTCAAGTGACTGATATATTTTTAAAAAATAAACATAACAAATTAGAATAAATTTTATTTTGCTCAGATTCTTGATTTATTTTGGAAATTTTATCCAAATTTCGTTCAAAACATTCTAGTTTTGTTTCTCTTATTTCATTTCGGTCAAATAATATTTTTAAATAATATATAGTTTTATTATATCAATTATATTTTTTAATCTGATTATTATATTAAGATACTTTTTTTGCCCTAATTCTCTCTCTTTTTTTTTATGATACTCATGTTGGATTAAAGAGAAAACAATATAAATATAAAATATTAATAAAAAAAAGTGGGGGTATGCCTCGCATGTGGAAGTCGGCTCCTCTCTTTAGTTGGTGCATGAGGGGGGTGTATGACAATTAAATATTGTTGTTTATATTGTTTGTTTGTGTGATTGATATTATTTTTTAAAGTATTTTTTATTTAAAAATATATTAAATTAAAATTGTTTTTATATTTTTAAAATTATTTTTGAAATCAATGTATCAAAATAATTTAAAAACCAAAAAAATCAATTTAAAATAATTTTTTTTTCCAAAAACATACCCTCACTCATCCACGTACATATTGGAATCACGCTAACATCCTTGCTTGCGGTGCGACATGTATCGGCTAAGGTGTGGTGGTTTATAGCTGCTAGGCCTTTTTGTTTTTTTTCCCCCTTTCTTATGTCTATTAAGATATATTTAGGTGTTTTTTTTTCCTTTTTATATTTTTTGTTTCCAAACATTTGTTTTTCAAGTTGTAATGATTTTCTCTGAAAAACATTATACATTTACTATCATTTTTATCATTTAATATTACAATAAAACCAAGTAACTAAATTTTATACATTTACTAATTTTTATCATTTTTATGTACTTGATTTCTAAGGATGTTATTTTGATTCATGTATAAGGATTTTTTTATGTTTTATATAGATGAAATTTATTTATTTTAAATAAAAAAATACTTATTTTGAAATCATAGTTCTAATATGTGTAGCCTTTTTTTTTTTATGTGTTTATTTCTGTTAACATATAATTGAATGAAAAACTGAATAAATTTAGTAAACTAGATGGATGATTTATACCCATCTCTTGATTTTTCAGTTTTGTTTTTTACATAAATTATTCTCGATTTTTAAAAAAAATGCTTGAATATAATTTCAAATTTACATTTAAGATTTGTTTTGAATAAGAAAATACATTGGATTTTGTTTTATTGGTTAAAAAACCTACAACAAATCCCATAAAAAATATGTAGCTTTAAATCTATTAATGGATGAAAGGGAAACAACATATCTGCGCTCTATAACAATCACGAGTATGAAAATAGTATATTAACAAAAACACTAAAATAGATCATTGTTTCTCTCATTCATTGTGCATTGTGACTCATGGCCACTGTTCATTGATCATTTGTCTCAGTGCTTCGCAGGTGCATCTTTATTTTTTTATTTTTGTTTTTTGCTTTTTAAATAGTATATCGGCGAAAAAACTTCTAAAAAAGACAAAAAAAAAATTCACCGGAACTCCGTGGTAATTGATCATTTCGATTCTTCCAGCCGGTTTTTTATTATAAGCTATAAGAAAGGGATGAATGCTAAAGATATATGTATTTAATCATTGAAGAAGATTGTACGATGAGAGAGCCTACACGAGGCCATCCTTTTAAAATCCCATGTGGAGACCATGTGAGGAATTTCTCCTCTCTATTCTCTGCCCAAAGCCCAACCCCATGCCATAAGATAAAATATCTCCGATGTGGTGGGTCCTCTGCTGCTTCTCCATCTCAGCACTGCCATGTTTTCCGGATCCTGCCATTTCTCCCCCCCAACGCAATGCCAATGCAATTGCATGGGACTCGAAGCCCAGATTTTTTTATTTTGTTATTATTATTTCTGATGGTTAATTACTGAATTTCTATGGTTGATTCATACCATTAAGACGGAGCTCAGCTATTAATGAGTTATTAAATAGGGGATATGAAAGTGCTTTCTGTTGAATTCAAGAACATAAGGCATCCGAATGCTAAGTAAAGAAAATAGAGATAAATAAATAAATTACGATTTAATCATTCATATGCTTCGGGATGGTTTTTTCTGTATATAGTGCCACCGGGAGCTAAATTAAGAGTGTTGAAGGACAACTCATGAGTCTCAACAGGTTCTTGCTCAATCTTTGTCCGAAGGACTCCTTTCCTTTTTAAATCCTAAATATTAAGATGAGTACTTGTATAAATAGAAATTACAATGCCAGTGTAGAAACAATAATTTCTGCTAAGCATAATAAGAACTTTGTCTGTCTAACTACTTTCGATCTCCTTTTCTTTTCTTTTTTCCTTAAAAAATATATTCAACCTTCTTGTAAGAATTAGGTAGCGGAAGAGGGTGATATTTAACTTTTGAAAAAGATTATTTTTTTATTTTAAATTAATTTTTTTGAAGTTTTTAGATTACTATAACAAAAATAATTTTTTAATCACCATTTTAATATATTTCTAAATAAAAATAATTTTAAAAAACAACATCTAAAACATACTCGTAAATAATCATGAAAAAACAACGTTTTAATTTTTCCACGTTGCATCCGTCAACTAAGTTTTGTTTGCATTCATTTCTACTGATGCGGCCTTTAATATCATTCTATGAATTAATGAGTAAATTATAGATTAGACCTTTAAGTTTTTAAAAACATATTAAATAGTCTCTCTTGTTTTGAAAATAACTAAATGATCGTTTCACTACTTTTACAATACTTATTGAAATGTTTTTTCATAAACAATTCTTTTCTTTCTGTATTATCTTTTCCCCCCTATTTCTTAAAGCAAAAAAGAAAAGAAAAGAAAAATAACATGAAATGAGTGAAAACTGAGAAGGGTCAAGTTAAAAACAGATTTACAAATATAGGGATCGATTAAATATTTGTAAGACTAGGGGGATTACTCAATTACTTTTGCAAGACTATAGGGATTAATTTATATTTTAGTCTGAATCAAAAGGCTGATTTCTTTCTGACAGCTTCTAGTTATAGCCTTCTAGGGTTTGTGTGGTGGGGCATGGACACCATGTGCCTGCATGTGCTGTGTTTTCTTCTTAAAGGCCCACTGCTGCTTTTCCTTCGTGCAAATAAATGGGGTGGCTTCACATCCTTCTTCCTTCTCATTCTCCCTCCCTCTCTCTCTAAAACATCATTATTCTAGGATTCTGAGACACACTTTCTTGGATCTGTAGAATTGCATCCTTCTGCAACTTGTCTCACTTACTTCTCATGATTTTCTGTGCTCTTGTTCTATACATCAATTTTATCAAGGTATGCTTCACATCATTATATATCTCGCTCCAACAATGCATCCTGTAGTTCCAATGACTAGCCAGATCCATGAAAGAGCATAGAATATTCACCTCGAACTTGCCATCATCTTCTTTCTTGAAATAATTTTCCAGCCTCACCCTCTCATGATTCTTTAAATCTTCTTTATATCTTTTCCCATTTTTCCTCTCTTAATTGTTTTGTATGGAAATATATTTACTTTTTTAATTCTATGATATGGGTTCTCTCTTTAGTTGAGAAAATAGTTGGAAGAAAATATTGAGATGGCCAGCCACAAAAGTATAAGCCAGCTTACTGACCAAACTACAATGCTAGACTGAAGGTGTAAAGCTTGTAACATTTCTTTTCTCGTGCTCACATCTCTTTCAAAATCTTCCTTTACTGTCTAATCTTACGCAGAATGCGCGATCCTAGTTCACTCAAGCATCGATTTCTCAAGAAATGGATATTGGGTCTCCAAGTCTTTGGTTCTGGGAAGCAGAACATGACCATCCCGGAGAGAAAGGACGCGATAAAGATATCAGCAGACATTGCCTTAGCTTCTGCTAGAGATGGAAGGACTCGTTGGAGCCGTGCAACCATTGCCAATGCTTCAAAACATGATGATAATAAAGTCCTTGTTCAGCACCTATTGGCTCCTGAGAGCGAGAGCCTGAAGAAATCGTCGATTGGATTGGCCGTCAGGGACAACAAGAGGGTTAGATGCAATAAAATCCTGAAGAGGAGTTGCTGCGTTAAAAGAGTAATTAGAAAAAGTGTGTCGCATGTTGTTCTTGCCAAATCTATTGCTAAAAGGATGGTAAAAAGAAAAACACGAGTGTTGAAGAGTCTTGTACCAGGAGGGGAATTTATGGATGATATCTGTCTGATTGAAGAAACCCTAGACTACATAGAATCTCTCCGAGCTCAGGTTGATGTAATGAGAGCTCTTGCTAAGGCTACTGAGCTAGTCAATGGTAAATAAGAACATCGATGGAAAACCAGCTACTTTTTATAAATTCTAGATCTTCTGTTCCTTATTTCTCCCTGCAAGAACACTAAATACAATATCAGAAGGTGCTATAGGTAGCAAGGCACATGTACAGATGAACCATATTTATTAAATCAACCAAACCTTTTGTTTCCCTCACCTCCACTAGCTTGCCTTTTAATTTACATCAAGGTGATGAGCGAGATTACGGAAATGTTTGCACAAATTTTTAAAACTTGATTATGGGTAGCCACCTATATTGCACTGTGTATTTCTCTATTTCCCTTTGTACAGATGATGTTTCATCTTTTCATTTGTTGCTCAAGATGGGATGTGCTCAATAATGCAAACAAAAGCTTAGAAATGGTGTTCAAGAACAAGATTACTTGCCTCGAAAGTGATTTTTATTTATAAATATATTAAAATAATATTTTTTATTATTTTTTAAAAGTTATTTTTGACATCAAAATATCTAAAAACAATATTTTTTTAATGTAAAATAAAAAAAAAATCATTTTTTTTCCAAATACATTCCCAAACACCCCTTAAAGAAACTCATTAACAATCAATATTTCATCCACATAAAGAAAAGAAAAGAAAGAAAGGAATATAATATATAATCCAAAGAAGGAACTTCCACTATATGAGTAGTACTTTTTTTTTTTGGGTAAAAATATGAGTAGTACTTGAATTGTTGCTTGAAATTGTACATTGATTGTCTCTTGTGTTCTTCGTTCAGTAAAGGGAACTAACTTGCTTGGTACATCCTGTAACTCAGCCTGATACTTACCGTATGAAGTATTGCTTGGACAGCTAGCTGTTTGTTCTACTTTCCTTATTTTGGTTAAGGACGTGCGATTATTTTGCATTATTGAGGCATGTAGGAGCGAAAGTTTGTGTTGATATAAGATAGCAAAAGAGGCCAAATTACTATACCCGTGCACGCCCTGCATATATTATATTTATTTGATGGGGACAGCAGCAAATGTTTTAAGTTGCAGGAACTCATAAAATGTAGTCCATGATGATGCAGATATCCATGAGTTTGTCATCTGACCTAATGAAAGGCAACAGAGGAACCGATGATAAATACTTCAATATATAGAAGAAAAGGTAGATATTAAATGAAGATACAAGCAGCAACAGTCAACTTTTCTCGTTCAGTTTTTATGAATATTTTTCTAGTAATTTTATTAAAATTATCCTCTGGGGACCGAAACGGATAGCAGCTTCCTTTATTTTGCTGTTGACATCAGAGTAAGAAGATCGTAATCCATATACAGCAGTTTCCATTGTGATTACCATTAATTTATCAAGTTTAAAGAGCGTCACTGTAAGCACCGGCCGGTTTAATGGGATGTCTATATCTAGCAGGGCCATGCATGTATTTATGTTTTCCCTGCTGCTGTACCTAGATTTTTTCAGCAGTGAATCATGATCGTAACTCTCAAAAAGATTGAAGATAGGGTTCTATCGCGACTGATAAAATACTTGGACGACAGTTTGATCATGGCTAAAGATACAGGAATACAGCAGGAAGTCATCTCTGCTTTTGTAACGGTAACTTTACCGTCTAATGTTGCTGGACAGCTATATATAATCAATCCATTCCATACATATGATGACAGACACATTGCATGATTCTCGGAAGCTAATAATGGTCTTAAAATATGCGTACCATCATGGACAGTGAGTTCATTGTCTTTACAAAGAAGTGTGACCAGCAACCTAAAGTAAATAACAATGGTATTGGCATTTTCCATTTGAGAAGTAAGTCAATAAAGCTACCTAATGGACTTTTTAATTGTTTTGGCCAAAATATTTCATGTCAGTTAAAAAAATGAGATAAAATGATGATGTTTTTATTTTGATTTAAATTCTAGTTCATTCCGGATTTTTCGGCCAAATACCCACCGAAACGTTCCGGTTTCTCTCCGTCCATTCCGTTTCGGCCAAATAGTATTTTTTTATATAAATAATAAATAATTTTACAATATCAATCATATCTATTAATCTGACCGTTAGATTGAGATGAAATTTTACGATGAGTCTCTTAACATAATTAGATATATTATGTTAAAATTTTATAGAAATTAAAGAATATAATGACTTTGCGAGATTGATAATGATATTTTCATAATTTTATACATATTCATAATTTTGTTCAGAAAAATCATTTTATTGTGTTTTTTTAGATTAAATCGCACAATTCTAAATACTTTTATTTTTAGATTTACACTAATTTTGTTTTTGAATCGCTAAAACGCTTCATAACCAAAACATTCTGTTCTAATTAAAAAAATAAAGTACTAACCGAAATAGAATTAAGAACCTTGTTCTACAGCTTGGTTTCTGCTTTGATGATCCTGCAGAAATTATTATGAGCCTTCAGAAAAGCTGGAAAGTATCTATGTTTAGCCATTCCTTTTATTGTATTGATCATAGAATCCATGGAAGAAATAAATGATATTATAGTATATTCGTAAGGTATTGGTTATGATTTTGGTGGTCAGTCCAAATTTGGGTGTGAGCAACGAGTTTGACTTTGATTGCAAGAAGACACCCATCTTATCTTGAAGACATTAAGCACGCTCTCAGCTTCACAGAACAAACATGGCCCAGCCACATCGACCCAATAAGGATTTGGGTCACACTTCAAAGAGAGGACTTGATCATGTAAGGCCAGGCCAGGCCCACAGTGGTAACTTTTCCAGCCCAAGAGCAGTGGGGGGAGATTTTCCCCCCTTAGAATTACACGAAAATACTTTACTGTGTCGTTTATGGAAAACATATTTATATATTGAACAGTAAAGGATATATCTATATATTCTCGTAGGTATATATCAATAAACTAGAGAAAAAATAATAATAATAATAATAATAATTATCTAGTTTTAAGGTAATTAGAAATCATAACTAATCTTTAGAGTTTTGGTTATTCTAAAAGAAATATAAACATTATTCTAAATAATCATATCTAAGATAAGTTACATTATATTTGCTTATGATATTAAAAATACATATGAGCTCTTGCTAAAATTGAATTATGTATGTCACTAAGAACATGAAGGGTGCAACTCAGTTGTCCGATCCTAGGTTTGCTCTCTAAAGATCACTTGTTCGAGTCTCACAACCCTTAGAACCACTGAAGTTTGGTAATACTCACTTACATTACAAAAAAAAAAATCAATACACCTAATAGATTGATTTGGGACAGGTACTTGATAATAAAGCTCAATCCACACTTAAAAACATAGGTGCTAACTAGAAAGTGGTCGTTGATGTTGAATATGATGAAACTTCAGTTTGGTCTTTAATTTGTGAAAATTATAGTTTACTACTTGAATTTTAGAAAAATTATAGTTTGGTCCCTAGAATGAAATTTGAGATTCTGAAAAGAATTGAGGATAAATTATGGGCAAAGTTTCAGTATATTTATGAATTTATGATATTTTCATTTTAGTATATTAATTTGACCTTTAAAAATCCAAGAAAAATTCTATAATGGTCCCTAGCTAAATTTTAGTTTTTTCCATATTGGTTTGAAAATTAATAAAGACTTATTTGGTGAACTATTATTAATTTTATCAATTGTTTATTTGAAATTATATTTTAGAAAAACTATTTAATTTTTAGATTTTGAGAAATAATGACTACTTTTGTTAAACAATGCATAAGATTAGCTAAAACCTTGGATAGGTTTATTAAACAGATAGACCAAGTACCTAACATATATAGTGGGTATAGAGAAGGAAGTTCCCTAGTTAGACCAAGTTCTTATAACAAGAGAGTTCATCAATGTATTTTTTTAATGAATTACCAGGATTGCCTTTGTATAGAGAGATTGAGTTTTTTTTATTGATTTGGTCCCGGGTATCAAACTAATATTAATGATAACAGATAAATGACGCCAACATAATTGAGAGAGCTTAAGGAACAATCGAAAGATCTATCGGACAAAAAGTTCATTCGGCCGAGTGTGTCCCCTTGAGGAGCCTCGATGTTGTATGTGAAGAAGAAAGATGGGCCATTAAGATTGTGTGTGTATTATAGACAACTAGATTGAGTTAAAATTCGAAATAAACACCAACACCCTTATATAGATTATTTGTTTAATCAGTTGCAGAGACCTCCATTCTTTTCTAAGATTGATCTTCAATCTGGGTATCATCAGTTTAGGGTAAGAAGGGAAGATATTTTTAAGACAACTTTTAGAGCTCGATATTGTCATTATGAGTTCTTAGTGATTTTTTTGGATTGACAAATGTGATTGGACTTCATAAACATGGTGTTTGAGCAATTTATTGATCAATTTGTGATAGTTTTTATATATGATATTTTGGTGTGTTTGAAATCTAGAGTGGAGCATGAGCAATATTTGAGGATAATGCTTCAAAGTTTGCAAGATCATCAGTTGTATGGTAAATTTTTAAAGAACGAGTTCTGGTTGGAGAGTGTAACATTTTTGGACATGTTATGTCGAAGAATGGGATTAAGGTTGTCCCTCAAAGATGGAAGCAGTTAAGCGCTTGTTTATGCATATTTCAACAACAGAAAATAGAAGTTTCTTAGGTTTAGCCGGATACTAAGAAGATTTATAGAGAACTTTTATCAAATTTTTGTACCATTGACTAAGTTAACACAAAAGAATGTTAAGTTTCATTGGTCTAAAGCTTGTAAAAAAAGTTTGTTTAAATTAAAGTTGAGATCGACTACAACTTCTATTTTAGCAGTATCATCAGGTTCTGGTGATTACAATGTTTATTGTGTTGCCCTGAGGGTAGAGTTAGGATGTGTTCTAATGCAACATAACAAGGTTTTGTTTAGGGTTTTTTTTTACCTTCACCAAATATTTACTATTAAAACCTTATATTTTCTCCTCTATTTTATCTCATAAGCTACTAATCTCAGTTTCTATTTTAAATTCACAATTTAGGTGATGGATTTAAACTTTGAGTATTTTTTTTTAACTTGAGCTTCTATTTCTTCATTTGATTGGTGTTTTTCTCCTCAATGTTTTTAATATGGGTTCAAAAATCATTTTTGATATATATATCAACTTATACTAAATTCTTTTTTAATGATCATAAGTATATATATCGTATAGTACAAATATATTCAATTCAATCTTTACTAACCTTCCAAGAAAGGAGAACATTGCCCCTAGTCTCACGTCGGTGCTTAGTTTTTATGAGTCACACACTCAACATTTAATTAAGAAGCACAAGTGATCACAAGCACTCAAGTTATTCCCTTGTCACATGAGTCCAATGAGCACACTTTTATTATCAATAACAATAATAATTAAAAAAAGGTTCTCCAAAGTCCACTAATCCATCATCAAAGCACAATATGGGTTCTTAATTAGAGATAATAAACCCCACAAAAAGCTACTCGACTAACTTTCTTTCATAAAACCCTTTTTAATACAAAAAGCTAAACCCTCGACCTCGTCGTTAAACAACTTGTTAATCATCCAACCACTATTATAATCAGAGAATGTTTAGCTGCACTGCTGATTCATGCTTTGTAGCTTTATCATGGCTAACATCAATCATCCATGTCTACATCCCTCTTAGCAATGTTGGCCCTACACTGCATGCCTGGTTAGAATAATGCCTCGCGATAATAATGCCTCGCGATTCTTGTATCATACTCTCTTCAGTTTTTTGGCTTGTTACGTGGTTTACTTGGGAGTATAATTGCGTTGTTTTTTAAAATATTTTTTATTTAAAATATATTAAAATGATAATTTTTTATATTAAAATAATTTAAAAATATTAAAAATTAATTTAAAATAAAAAAAATTATTTTTAGAAGGGCTAATGTGATCACATATCACTTCCTCATCAAACCTGTTCATCATACTTAGCTTCAGTTCATGGTTTTCATTTAAAGATGCAAAAGGAAATGGACCTCTGGATACCTTTATATATATATAATTTATCATGGAGGCATTAATGCTCGTGTAGTGGTAGCATGTGTTCTCATCATCAAATCTTGAAGGAACCCTCTCCAACCAAAATCTATATATTATCTAAAAAACTCTAGTTATACCTAGTAGGTCCCTTGTTCCCAACTCCATGTTCATATATTTATAAACATCCACTTACCTTTCCAACTGTGATATCTCATCTGTCTGAAACCCTTTTTTGATGAGCTTTAGGATCTGCATACGAGGACGGCAACAAGCTGTGCCTGCCAGCACTAACCCCCGCCCCCCAATAAATCCATGATTTCCCGTTTGAATCTGATCTCTCATATGAATCAATCACACCAACGGTAATGATTTAAGGAGGACATTGTGAAGCTTTATTCTATCGAATAAACTAAACTCTACGTTTGAATGGGCCATATGATAAGAAGTTAAGAACCCTCATCACAATATTGACATGATAGTGATCATATAGGCATAGTCTATTTAGCTTTCTTGCATGTTGAGACATGCTTGTATCTGAGACATAGTCGAGCCTTTTCTCAATCTGCTGCTAATTTTATCACCTCCAGTTAGACACAAATACAGTCTATCGCTTGGATACATGGATTCAATTATGAAGCCAGCTCCCTCTGAGGCACATCCTGATACAATGGATTTTCTTTCGAGCACTTGGTGCAACTTTGCTGTTCAAGCTCTCCAACCAGACTTGCCAAACCAGCAGATTATTCTCCTGGATAATCCAATCAAGAAACTCGATTGCGACGTCATGAAACCTCCTTTCTCGGTGAGTGAATTTGTAGCGGTTTCTATGTTTGCAGTGTTTTATGACTTGAGTGTTATTGGAGCAGAAGACATCAATGGAGGTTTATTTGTTTACCTTGCAGAAGATGGACAGAAGTGTCAAAATGGACGATGCCTTCAAGTCTCTGCCACCATGGAAATCCAATGATATGAAGGCAGGCACACTACAGCAATAGTATTGTGGTTATGATCAATTTTTATCATTTAGTAGAATTTATCCAAACCATAACCATTGCTTTATTTCTTCGGTTTTTGCTTACAGTCATGGATATGGATGCAGCAAGCAATGCATCCTGAACTGAACTACAACAGTTGTTTCCGCAAGAAATGGGTGCTTAATCCTGTTCTCATCAACTTAAGCTTTTGTAATAAGCTATAAAAACACATACAAAGGAGCTTAATCTAAACAATTCTTAATGCAGTTCCCATGGAAAAATATACTGCCCTTTAAGACCATTTCAATAAAGAAATGGTTGAAAGAGATAAAGCTGAAGCGAAAAGAAGAAGAGAGGCTACAGAAAGCTGAAGTACATGCAGCTATATCAGTAGCGGGTGTAGCTGCTGCCTTAGCTGCAATTGCTGCTGAGAACTCCAAGAAAGATGGATCCAGCACTGCCAAGGAGGCCGCCATAGCCTCCGCTGCTGCTTTGGTTGCAGCAAAATGCGCACAGGTTGCAGAGGCAATGGGGGCGAAGAGAGAGCAGCTTAGCAGTGCCATAGGTTCAGCCATGAGTGGCACAAATGCAAGTGACATAGTAACACTCACAGCTGCTGCCACAACTTGTAAGTTCCTTCAATTATTTTGTTTTAGAAATATGAGTGCTTTTTAATTCACCTGATAATAGAATGAATTTATCTGTTTTGACAAAGAGAGCTATAATTGGGCCATTGGGTTTGAATAAATAGACTGGTCTCACAATTGGGCCATAGATACAATAATATGCAAACCCAGAGAGTTTTGTCCACTTACTTCCCTAGTTGTGTGCTTATGATAACAATTGTTTATAGCATTGAAAGGAGCTGCCACCCTTAAAGCAAGAACAGGATGCAAGAACAGACTAAATGCACCAGTTCTCCCTTTAGAGGATAACAATGGCATTGATTTTGACTTTGAGAAGTGTAAATCAGTGCTTGCCAATGGAACAGATCTCCATGTTGAAACACCTGATGGTATGTTGATGGAGAAGTCATTTCTGGAATGTTAGCTAGCTTAAATAGTAAAAATCAATTTTGCTTGATTATAAATTTTTGTGTAAACAGGAGATTTCAGGGTGAGATCTGTGTCTATCATCCTTAGCACCAAAGCCAAGGTTTGACTATATTCTAGTCTTTATTTCAGATTCTGCAATGCATTAATCATCAGAGGTCATCAAAGCTCACAAGACATGCATCTGTGTCATGCATGAACAGTTGAGATTAATTAGTCAAGATTATCCATAACATTTCTTTAAACTATAAGTCCTTTTAAGTTTATCTCAGGTGTAATCTTAACCATTGATCCTTGAATCAATAATTACACAGGTTATTCTTAAGTTGAGGAAGCTCAATATCCTGAAAAGCAAGAAGGAAAGTAGGTTATACGATCCCTCCTCTCCATTTTTTCTTTTAATTACTTCATCTTAAATAGTACATTTAGCACTGAGTTTTTTTTCTCTAAAGAAAGCAGAGATTTAACCATTATGAGAACCAAAAATATGCTTCAGGTATTGTACTGGACCTGCATGCTGAGTTGTATAAGGATTCAGAAGCTGATCGAGAGGATGATCATACAGGTTACCTTATCGTGTTAACAACCAATATGGGGATAATCAAGCTAGATATGGGGGATGATTATGATCGTTACAAGACATGGGCCACAACCATTACTCATATGCTCATGCTCACCACTTCTTATGCAAACTATGAGCTTCAATTCTATGAACACTGAGGCTGCTAATCTACTTTGTTGTGCCAGGTCGATCTGCATATTCTGTACTTTTACTATGTAATTATTTTCAATTACATTATAGTTTTTGTTTAATCCATATAAATAAAAACTGTTATTCAAATGGTATAAGCGATTAATCAGAGAACATAGCTGTCATATGGTCTATCTCATGCAATAATTTTGCAACCAGAGCTTAATACCAAAATAATAATCAAGCCATGGAGGATCAAAACAGATACATGGGAAACATCGTAAACGCTGTACATAAATCATGCGGAAAAGCACACCAGATATGATTGAAAAATATTAAGTGATAGAAGATCATGATTTAGAGGGGGGTAACAGTGGAGATAATGTCTTTGTATGCCTTAAAAGCTTTTCATATTGATTAAAACAGTATGTTAAGGTATGAGCATGAAGTACCAAAGATCATTTAGCTATTGAAAAGAAAGAGCAAAGATTAGCTTTCGAAAACAGTGAGAAAAATTTTCAAGTGGAGAAGACGGGGGCGATGGGGAGAACAGATTTATACTTGAATCGAAGATAGAAAGTAGCAGGCCTAAAAGAAAAATAAGAATGGCTAGCTGGAATGGGAAGATGGGTTTCTTATCCTCAATTCTTTGAGTAAATCAGCTCGCTATTACAAAAGCAGCAGAGCATAACAGGGGTGATCTTGGTTTCTTGAACTTTCACAAGCATAACCAACAAAACATAACTTGATTCACCATGGTAACAGAGATATTGGAACAGATGCTATTGCAGTTTTAATGAAGTCTACAAACTCCAACAACAAATGTCTTAACAGAAATAACACTGGTAAGAGACATCTAGAAGCTGAATTTGTGAAAGATACAACATGACTAAGCAGACTCATAACCTGATGTTACATTTGGAATTGGCACTTCCATTTTATACAACTGCTGGGACGCCAATACCATGAAGCAACTCAATCTATTTAATCTCAGAAACCTGTAGGAGACTCTTGAGAATATAGACTTGCAATTTTAGTTTCATAATATGCTCAATAGACTTCTGAAACAAAGTTTCAACACCAGCCTCTTCACAATCAGGAATCATTTCCTGCAAAGTGGAAATGTTTTTTTTCATGGAAGATTTAACAAACTTCACCTTCTTTTTGGCTATCGAATGACTCTTTTTCACCTTCATGTCTCTTTTATTCATGAATAAACAAACTAGCAAGCAAGCACGTCTAGTGATGAAAGAAATCCTAAAAGTCAAAATACTTGTGACTTCTGAGAGGTTAAGACCTACAGGATAAAGCAGGTTTATATAGATGAGCTTCACTCCCTTGGGACAATAGTGTAAGGAATATGGGGGAGATATGGAGCAGAGGTTGTCGAGGTTCATTATATTTTGTCATGTTGTGATTTCTATATACCCATTTTAAACAAAGCTCAAGTTTTTGTTCCTACATATCACAAATAGAAAATGCTAGGAAACTTCAAGGAGTCTATTGATTGATTTTGTTGACAGTTATTCAATTGAAATGGTTTTTGAAAGTATTTTTTATTTAAAAATATATTAAAATAATATTTTATTTTTAAATCATTTTGATAAAAATAATTTTAAAAATACTTAAAATTTTTAATTTAAAATTAAAAAAATATTAAAAAAACAATTTCAAAATACAATACAAAATAGAGCCGCAGCACCAAAGCGTGGCAAACATTTACTGGAATTTAAAATTCCCACATTGAAGTTGACTTGTAAACAAATTTATCTTCTGTAATAAGGTTTTAATATTATTCTCAAAAAACTTATAATATAATTTATATTATTCTCTAATATATCCTTTTAAGTGAAAACTTTTGGGTTTGAAATTTGTACAAACTCATATTACTTCGTGCTTGGTTTTTATCAAATAGAATAGAAGTAGTAAGATTCAAACTCGTGATCGCTGGATCAATAAGTCTCTCATACCATATTAAAAAATCATCTATCTAAAAACTTAAATTTATAAATAAAACCCCACAATATAATTTATATTAATCTCTCGTATATTTTACCAGATCCTCAATCTCCCACTGATGCGGGAGTGTTCTCATTTGAGTCAAACAAGTCCTGGTTCAAGTTAAATTACCAAAATAAAATTTTCCTTGACCATCGATGAGGCTGCTTAAACCACTTCAACTAAAGTATATAATATACTCAAAAATCCCCTTGATGTAATAATGCTTAGCTATCCTTGCTGTTTCTCCATCTGCTTAGTGTCTATTTAGTTTTAGTATTGCGTTTCAAAAAAAAATTATTTTTTATTTTATTTTAAATTAAATAATTTTAATGTGCTGATATCAAAATTATCTTTTACATCAAAATTATTTTTTTTAAAATATTATTTTAATATATTTCTAATCAAAAACCATTTTGAAAACAATTCGGTGTAACAGTGGAAGGAATATTTAAAGAGACCAAGTGCCTTCAAGGAATATCTTATGTAAAGGACACCACTAGATGAAAATGAAGTTGAGAGGAACACTGTACTTTGTATGGTACGGATGCTTCTGTAATTCTTGCTTACCTCTCATTCTCATTTCTCGTTTTGAAATTCTATTTCATTTCCATTTCTCCACGTAAACAATGAAGTTGTGATACAGAGCACATTGTCAGTATAAACCAACCACATATAAATCTTTGTTCTACTGTAAATTGTCCACATCCCGCTCCAGCCAGAGAGTCTCAATGATGCTGGCTGGATTATTTCTTGCTACCATAATAGCTGTGCAGTAAACTCAACAAAACCAACTTTTCTTAAGAAAATTAGCACCTGTATAAGTTAAACCGACCCATAACTTTAGAGCTTATGCCTGCAATTACACGCATGAACCTCCTGTTCCAAGATGTGGTCCTTAACACACACACACACACACACACACCAATCTCTTTAGGAACCTAATCTAACTGCAAGTGGGTTCATTCATCTCCACCCACCCACCAACAAGACTTGACATAGGTTTTCAAGGCTGCCATGAGATGATCATAATGGGCAAAATGAAACTCAAACTTTCATGGAATAGATAGTGGAGATTCAAAGAATGCGAGCTATATTGAGTCAAGTAGGCCAACTTGCACAGTGGAAACTATTGGCATTTTATTTGGAGTTCATTGCATCAAGATTGACATATGAAATAACGGCATTTGTCATAAAATCTATAGAGCTGTCCCAGCTCCCAAATTGACAAATCATGAAATAAAGGCATTATCTTAAGACACACAGAGCTGTCCTAACTCCTAATTGATTGGACACATCACAGAAGCCACATGCACACTGCTTTGAATAATGCCAGATATGTATATCACTTCTCATACCCGTCAAAGAATATTTAACGTTTTACCTATATGATAGGTCCATAATTTTTTCTCTTTCCCTGATTTCACTTTGGATCATGTAATGAAGTCTCCACAGATGTGACTTCAAGTCATTATAGAATTAACAAACTTCCAATTGAGGTGGTAGAGATCAGGACTAGTTGAATCGGAAGGTCTTTTCATAAGGGAAACAAATATTATAAGTCCTCTTTTCTTGACCACAGGAGCTTGCAAAAAATTGGAATGTGAAAACAGTTACTTAGATGCAAAAATTATGTTTTTACCTGTGCTGTCTCCCCACATAATTGGAATGTTGATTTAGCATTTCTCAATTCTTAACTTCCAAGTAAATCCAATCAAGGATCATGATGATATGTTAGGATAAGGTTTCTTCAAACATCATGGAACTGTGGAATGACAATGGCAATCACTAAATGAATTTTAAAATAAGAAAATATCAATGTACACCATACCAACTAGAAGAATTCCGTTCCCGTTCAAGCGAGGAAGTAAGTTCCATAGATCAAAAGTGACAAAGAAGTATTTCGACAACTAATTAATCTTGGGAAAAAAAAGGGAAATTATCAGAAACCTGTGAATTGGATACAATGACTGACTGCACAAAAAAAAGGAACAATTATCACTAGTTAGCCAAAGCATATACAACCACTGATGCTTGAAGATCGCGGTCCACCTTGAAGTGGGCATGGAAAAACCTTCTTATCTGTCATTATATTTTAAACTTAGCCACAAAGAAGATATGGTGACACGGAAAGCAAATCTATATATTGACATAGATTCCGCATGTACCTCTGTGAAAGAATGTGAAATCAGAAAATCTCTTAACAACTGCTCCTCTGAAGCAAATAATACAACATGACTAGGCAAAGACCCGTTTGTCATCAGTGTGGATACAAAACTAACAGGATCCATCATGAAGTGGTCAGACTCATCTGGAATTCCTTTCTCTTCACTGTTGAATGAGGTATCAGATGAAATTAAGAACATTTAACAATAGCATTTCAAGAAATATACTCTTAACCAAATTGCTAAACTCCAAACCTTGGAGAACAATCCAGAATACGCATCGGCAGATCATAATGCAGGGTGGAGTAGTAAGGAGTGGCATGGCAGGGCATTAGAAACAGGATACCCTTTACCTTCTGATTTTGCGCTTCTTTGGATAGATATATCATGACATCCTCAGTTCCTCTCTGTCTAGCATACTCAGAAGTAAGATCAACAGGATAAAACAGGGGGGGAAAGGTACTAAAGTGAACCTTTTTTCTTTCTCAGGGTTGATAGGTTTTATTTCTCAGCTAAATTTTAGAGGATACAATAAGCAAAAAGCAAAAAAACAGGAATAACAACAAAGCAATAAGTCACATTAAAATCTCAGCTGTTGAAGCGGACAAAGGCTTCTGATCAGCTCTAAATTTGGTAAAGTTGAGGAGGTATCTCACATACCTGATGAACCAAGCTCATGTACAAGGCCATCGGAATGTTAGTGGCAAGCAAGAAGAAGATGGCAAATCCCACTTTTGAGGGCCTTTTCATATGACTGTCCGGAGAACCTTTTCTTCTACTATCAGAATCAGCTTTTGCCATAACAGATAATGAATATCCAGAGAACATCAAAGCTATCGGGAGCATAGGCAAGACAAACCTGCAACTCATAGTTTATTAGAGGATAAGCTAATTTAGAAACAATAGTCAATTAGTTTCCATACAAAACAAGGACACGAAGAAAGAAAAAGGAAACAAAGCCATATAGAGAACACCTGAATTCTTTATGCCCCTGAACACTGTAAACAATTAAAACCCATGCAATGAGTCCAGAGAGCTTCCAGCATTTAGACTTAATGCTGCCAGCAATTGAAAATGGTAAGAATGTGAAGAGCATGACTGTAAATCCCTGAGAGAAGTACCAGTGCCACTTGTGAGTTCCATAATAATCTCCGCCAGATGAAAGAAAATTGAACTTGAGAAAATTAAGGGGTACAATGACCCATGAGCCATACATCAAACGATCCAATAAACATGAAAGCCCAAGCACCAAAGCCCTGACAATACACAAAATTGTAATTAAAACAGCAATATAACCATACAGAATAAAATTAGAACAAAAAAATTTAGAAGACGAATCCGTGCAATTTACGATGTATTCTAAAGCTCTAACTGCAATTCAATGCATTGTTTTCCCCTTACTTGCTATTGTCATGATGTAGGTTTAATCCAGCTACATTTAGTATGCATTACAAGATTAACCCCCTCAAAAGTTCCAAACAAAGCAGCTCACCAAATGTGAGAAAACTAACAAGGAAGTAACTAACTAAACAGAGCCAAAAATAAAGTTCTGAAACTGAAATGCAGCATTTTCCAACAAACCACGTCTTGAATTGTATAATGTCAGTGCAATTGATACAACTGAATTGAACAAGAAAAATTTAAAGTGTATATTTATGATGTTCATTCAACTCCATTGTTAAGAATATCTCAAAGGAAGCATGACATATTTCCTCAATGCTTGAAGAGAGCGTAATAGTTTTGCTACATATAGCTGGCTATTGACCACCATAAAAATGATAATTACAGGTAGCTTCTCAAGATCAAATAGTCATTAAATCCATGAGATTAATTTGCTAACAGCTAATAATAGAAAAAGTAAAGGCAATTGCACCAGTAGAGGTAACACTAATGGAAATTGAACAAAATGTCTCAAACCTATATCTAAAAGGTAGCAGCCACAACTCTTAAGTGCTGCACACAAGTAAGGCAAGTTGAGTGGCCTCCTTTGACATTGAGCAAATATCCACAGGCAGGTGTGGACTGGATGTGTAATGTTCAAGATTCGCAAACAATTGGGGCAGAGCTCCATACTGTCTCTTAAGGAGCCTGGACATGTTAATTAATAAATACTATCCCTTAGGAAGCCTGGACATGTTAATTAATAAATACTATCCCCTTAAGGGGCCTGGACATGTTAATTAATAAATAATATCCCTTAAGGAGCCTGGACATGTGAATTACTAAAGGCAAGCAAAAAGCTATAACGTGTAATGCTCAACACCTATTGAATGCGTCAGACAGCATTGTCAACAGTTGGGCGGATTATCAAAATGTCCTGAGTGATTTAGATGATAAATTCAAGAAATAGAAACTCGAGGCATTAGCAATTTTCACTGCCTATGAGAAGCGACTCATAAACCAATTAGATTGATTTGCAGACATAAAGTGCACTAGTAATAACAACCAAAGTCTTTGTAGAGATATAAATTTCATGTTCATAAGCAAAAATGGGATTAACAAAATAAAATCCCTCTCCCTTATTCCAGCACAGAAATCAAGTTTCAACAACTAGGTTTCTGACATCGCCCTATTTCTATGTTAAATGTTGCAATCATCGAATCATAACTTCCTCATATTACTTGCATTTAATTTCAAAACATTTGGATCATGACTATTCATGCCACAAAATCAAATTAATAAAAATACAAAGCTGGGAAAAAATAATTGTGAAAGACATAAGAAAATTATATAGTGTTAATGAATTCTAGACAAGAAATGAGGAAAGATACAAGACCTACCCAATGGGAACCACCTCCAGAACAAGGAATTTCAATCTATCATGTGTTACAGCCAGCTCAAGAAGGCCAATATAGACCCATGTAACAGCACTTGTTGGCCGAATTGCACAAGCTAATGCTGCTATAGCCAAACCCCACTTCCTTAAAACCAGGGGAGCTTTGCTGGGAGAAGCTCTCATACAGGGCCAGTAGTATAAACCGACCAGTGTAAGAACTGTTTCCAAACTATTTGACAATGTACGGTTGAAGCAGAAAAACATGAACCAGTTTGCCAATTGAGAAAAAAGCTGTAAAGGTTAAGTCCATCATCTTTCACAAGCATGATTGTTATCCATAATTATAACAAACCAGCAGTTTCATGTTTAAAATGAAATTAAAACGCATTTAATTTATTAGTCAGTTTAATCTGACAAGAAAAAGAAAAACTACAAAGAAAAAGGATACTGCCCATTTTGCCACAGCATTGCCAAAGATGGCATTTGAAAGTTTGTAGAAATATAAATCACCAACTGCAGAAAACAGGGCTTGCAGCAACCGTGGTGAGTGTGCCTACAAAGCATCAGACATGAGAAATCATTGACAACTGCTAAATACTGCTTCAAAATGCAACAGACAAGCACCATTATTACAAGCACCTGTTGTTTGTTTATAAATGAATATTAAAAGAAGAAAAGCTACCCATTTTTATGCAACTCTTCATATCAAGAGAGCATGTATTTATTTGGTGAAAGTTAGGTTCAATTTATAATTAACTAAATAAATTACAGTAAGACTTCGAGCTTGCAATTAGAGATTGTTAAAGTTGATCACAAACGTAAGAAATTGTTATACATTACTAATTATTTGAAACAAATTGCTGCATGGTAATTTCTCCAGCAACTCTGTCCTCACAATCATGGGCTTAATGCACAACATGTATAAGTCCTATAAAAATGTTGGTGGTCACCATTTCTAACTCTTCAACCGCTGTAATGATGCACCAAAAATAGCATCAGGAAAAAAAATCACATGGGTTTCACCATCTCCTTCAACTGAAAAGCCTTATAATAATAATAATAATAATAATAATAATAATAATCTCCTATTTCATGAGAAGCTTCAAGCATTCAAATACAATTTTCCTACAGTCCTCAAGTCCACCAAGGTCAAAAGGTGTACAGCAGCATACCAGACCCTTTCACCTCACAGAAATGCCACAGAAAAATCTTTTTTGAGCTTTACACTAACCACATACCCCAATTCCTTAAGATTTCAACATCTTTTTTTACACAAATACATTTGTAATTTAAATCCATGATCACTTCATGATGGTGGTGGTCATCAAAATATCGAATGTCCTTTCATCCTACTTCCTGTTGCGTCTAGTTTAACCCTCAAACCTGTTACAATATGCATCACAGAAATTGGTAGTTCAGACCACTCAATGCCTAAAATCTCACAAATGAATTTGAAATAACCTTGATTGTCCCTTGAAGATTGCTTCACAAAAATGCATCTTTTTCCAACTTAACAAACATAAAGAAAACAGTACAGAAATATTAAAAATCATAACCAAGAAAACAAACCGAAAGCTATATTTACCATGAACCATGGAGTATCAAGACCAAACAGTGCAAGAACTTTGTACAGCACAGCAAACACCAACGGATGGAAATAGCTACGAATCCCCTTCCTCCATTCCCATGTCAGATGACCATACCTGCCATTTTAAACTCAATTTAGTAATAACAATTTCCTTTATACCACTTTCACTACTTCCAAACCAAAATCAAAACTTTCTCTAAGCTTTGTTACTACACGAAACAAAACTAAAGTTTATACCTTCAAACTCGGGTAAGTTCAAAAACTCAACTTGAATGCCAAAAATACAAAAGAGCGCTTCCAAAACAACATGAAGTTAAAAGCTTCACCTAATTGTACTAATATTTGGCCAAAACAAAAGGGCAGTTTCCAAATTGAATAGAGAATGAGAGTATTTACCCAAATACAATTCGATGGGCAACTTCAAGGGCTTGCCAGTGCTCATCTGGATTGAAATAAGTTTGAATCAGCAGCGAATTGACAATTCGGAATGCCAAACAGAGTGTAAAGATATTCTTTTCAGAGGAAAAGAAATTGGACTTTTGGGATTTGTATACTTCTTGTTTGGAGATATCAGGGTTTTTGGTTTCTAAGGGTTTAGTGGGTTGTGATTTAGATGATGCATTTCGTCTCTGATTCATTCTTCACAAAATTAGCAGCGATAGAATCAGAGAACTGAAAATCAGATTACAATCAGCGTCGACTTACGATGTCACATGCCAGGTCGAAAAGGCCAGTTAGGTTTCTAAACTACAAAGCAGTCCTTAAGCTATTATTTATATTTCAAAACAGTCCATAATCATACAAGCAGAACTTCAACATGCAAGAGATGTATGCATGTGATACACACACACACACTTTCTAACACCTTATCAAACAAAAAGGTTTGATTCCTAACATCTATTCAATTAGGAATACAATAATTTTCCTATTCATGATTTCCCCCCGCTGCAGTCTTTTTTTGCTTTTTCATAATTACCACTGGTCACTATCTCTATCCCTCTCTCCTGAGAAAGCAAAAACATAAGCCAGGTGTGGAAGCACTTGTGGCGAACATGGATCCCTTAAATCAGTCAACTGTAAACATCAACTTAACCGGAGAATTGGGATGCTTGTTTTGCTTCTTTCCGTACTTACTGTTGCATTGATTCTTTCCGTACTTACTGTTTGTTTCTGAATTTCCTAAACCACTTTTCAAACTTTTCTGTATTTGTTTATCTTTTAAAAAATTGGTCCATAGAAAATATTTTCCGGTCAACAGAAAACACTTTCCAGTCAAAAAAGAATTTGGTTTGGTTTTCAGGAAAGTGTTTTCCATAAAATTTGGGCGGAAAACACTTCCTAGAAGTTGTGAAAAATTTAGAAATATCATTATTTGCTGATTATATCAAATTTGATCCTCAAACTTTTGATTGTTATATATAATTTGTTTTGAATATTTATTTTTCAATTCCATCTCTTAAAATTTAATTTTTATATTAATTTTGATCCTTATTTTTATAATTGTTGTTTGCTTTTTTCTTATCATTTTTTTATTGAAATTTTTTATCTATCAAATTTGATCCTAATTTTTTTATTGTTACTTGTTTTATTTGAAATAATTTATGAATTTTTTATTATTATTTTAATTTATTCACCTTTCATTTTTTTTAATTTTTTAGATTTGATCTTTATTATTTTGATCTTTATTTATTTTATTTGAGATAATTTATGAAATTATTATTTTTTTTCAATTTCATTATCATTCAACTTTTTAATTTGTAAGATTTGTTCCTCATTATTTTAATAAAATTGAAAAAAAAATTATTAATAAATTATTTTTCAGTTCATTTTTCATAACACAAACAAACACCGAAAAGTATTTTCCATTTTTTATAACACTGTCAAACATCGAAATTCACTTTTCAAAAATTCACTTTTCCCAAAATTTATTTTCCAAAAAGAAATTGAATCCTCAACAAATTGAATCCTCTAGCAAGAAAGATATGTGATCGGAGTCGTCCGTATACTCATCATTTAACTGTTCCGTGTTGCTTTCACATCTTTATGGATTGTCTTAAAGATGTGTGATCTAGCCTGAAGGAGTCGTCCGTACATTCATCATTTCATTGTTCCGTGTTGCTTTCACATCTTTATCTTTATGGATTGGCTTTTTTTATGGGCCCTTTCTTGTTGGTCTGGCTGTTTCAACTGGGCCCCCACTGAGACTTTCAGTTTTGGTTCTGTTCGAAGCAATCACAGGTTACATCCTCGCAATTTTGTCACCACCTCAGCTATTGAGTGAAAGGTTAAAATCAAGAGCCTTATGACTGAAAGGTTGCATCCTCCCAATGTTACCATTCTCCATCCAAGAAGATGTAAATGTCGTCTTCCATGAAAACAAAATGTACCATATCATTCTTGAATCTTCAGTCCAAGGGAAAAGACGAAATGTACCATATATACTTTGAATTTGAATTTTTTTTATATGGGGTATGGGTTATTAATCAACAAGAAAATGACACGTGTGCACAAGATTTCGCTAACTAAGAGCAAAATTTTGATTGGCTTTGCGTGCATGAAGCAGCACTTATGCCTTTTGTCTTCAGTAATAATTTCTTTTTGTCCTTTCAATTTAAACCACTCGTCATGTAGACTTTGTTTTCTTTGAAACAAACAGCCCATAAATATTTGTTCCACCTAGAAAAATTAAGCTATCAATATATAAAACTACATGTTTGTAAATAACTTTTTTGGCCCATTGCAAAAAAAATTTAAAAAAAAAATCTTGCTTAGGCTATGCCTCGTCACCTGTTTCAGGGCTGACCTGGCAAGTCATATGAGTCTCACCGGGCCAATTGCAGGCCCGAGTCTTGCCTTGTCAAGGCTCCAAGTCAGCCTGCCACGCGCACCGAAGTATGAAAAGGATGCTAATTGATATCTTCATTTTCTATTAATCCTTTAACAAATCATCTGCATTCATGCGTTTCACGGCTGTTCTCTTCAGTGGCTTCATATGGTCAGCTCGTGATTGTATGGTTTTGAGGGATTTTAAGGAAAGAGAATAGAGAGAGGAGATAGCAAACGATGCAACTGCTTTTAAAAATAATAATATTTTTCTTTTTCAAAAACACTTTTAATACACTAAAACAAACACGTTCATTTACTGGCAGTCATATATGACTCCAAAAACTAAGCCCGGGAGGCCAGGCCATTGTCATCACGCAGTGATCATCATCTGCTGTGAGATATTGTTCTAGCTATATATTTTCTTTCTTTCTTCAAGTTGACTGATCGACAATCCATGCTGTGGCAGCAAGACAACTGCTAGTTTTAGCCTAAATTTTTATTTTTATTTATAAAAAAAGAGGTAGCCATGAAAGGTAATTAAGGAGTCAATGGGCTCAAAACATGAACATGCAGGGACAATCACACATGGTGTCACAAATAACCCTATAAAATGGTCCCAGCCGTTCTCATGACCCTGTCAGCATCAGCCATTAATGTTGATCGCCCCGATATTCCAATTATTTAAACAATATGATTTCTCTATCTATCTCTCTCTCTCTCATTGAATGCAGAAACAGCCTGTCTAGTGGAGGATGCAGTTGTGCGTTCCAAATCAAATTTGGATTTTCTTACATTACATTTATTGTGCTAGACTAGATAAAATAATTCATTAATCTGGCTGCTAATTTTTCAAAATTATAATAACCCTTCTTTTATATATATATATATAAACACACACACACGGAAGAACAGCCTGCTGCACCCAGGTGAAGATTTGAGACTCAGGGAAATGGATTCTTAGCAGGAGGATAGATATCCAAGACGAGAAATTGTGGAGCAGAGATTAAATTGATAGTATCACTTGAAGTTTCTCTATGCAAAAACAGATTATCCACCCTGATTATCCTACACCATTTGATAAAATTCATTGGCACACAACAATCGACACACTCATTCAGGGCGTAGATATAATGGAACGTTAAGCGCTGTACAATCTCTTCACAACATTTCCAATCAAGAATGGTCAACAAATGCTATAACCAGATGGTGCATAATGTAAAACTATTCTCGCATGCTCAATAACTATGCCCTCCTTTATTTTCTTTTTCTTTTTTGGAAGAATACCGATGCCCCCATTAATGCATGGTAATGACACATCCGACTCTGTTTTTCTTTACCTAACGTACAGAAACTGTATGCTTCTGGGTGGTTTTTGAATCAATTTCTGATGCAAATTACTATATTGAATGTTGAACTAATCAAACAATAACTTTCAAATTACACAACATTTTAAGCATGTGAAACCTTGAAAAAAAGGGGGCATGGGACGGTGAAACGCATAATCAAATAGAAATGCATCAATTTTGTGTTTTTGGATCAGTTTCATCATTGCTTCTTTCTTTCTTTCTTTTTCCAGCTACAGTTTCCAATTCTGACTCACTTAATGTAGAAAACGAAGAAAATTTTCCCGGAAAAAGTATCCGGGAAAAGTTGACAAAAGTATGCTAGACATTAGGTGTAAAGGAGGAGTGAACAACCTTGTTTTGTCTTCCCACAAGCCAAAGCAGAGTCCTCCTTGCAAAGGAGGGTGTTTTTGCTTGAAATTCCAAGCTATTACAACTCTGATTCTGCTCATCACAACCCCGTTGACTATCTCCATTTTCCCACCTGCCAAAGCTTATTTCAGAATGGGTCCTCACATCACCATCCGCCTTATTCGTCTTGAAATCATCACCGGCGACAACATTTTTATTCGCTGGAAATCGAAAGGAAAAGGCCCTTCTTGAAGAATCCTCAGTTGAATTCTGCTTCGCCTTTTTCCCTCTAAGCCATATCTTTGATATAGAAAAGCTCTCTCTTTTGCTTCTACCAATGGCATTGCCGCTGCTCGAAGCAATACTAGCAGTCCCGTTAACTTCAGCACTTTTAAGGCTTCCAAATCCATCAAATTCTCTTCTTGATTCACAATCACATTCAGACATTGCTAGCCTGTGACCAGGTGTTAAAGGCAAAGTAGGCTTCTTGCTTGACTGCTTCTTCATCGGAGTCCTTATAGGTACTTGCAATGAAGAATTCTCATCCAGTACATACTCAAATGACCCCATCGAATAGCACCTTCTTGAATCAACATTATTAGTGCTACTCCCTTCACCATTATCCACACTCCTAAACTTTCCTAGCTTAACAGGAACCACCTTATCCGTTGAATCCACTACTATTGTAGGGGCAGAATCTGGGACAGAATCTTCCTTTGTCAAAATTTCACTCGACTTATGTGAAATATCCAAACGAGATGATCCCAATTCATCGTCTCCAAGACAGCCCAGATGGGAATTTGCAGTCAAAACTGAAGTGGTTCTGCCAACATTAGCCTCTCTATCATTGACAATCTCCCTTGAGCTCTCCCCTCCAGATTCAAGGACAAGAACAATGGGAGAGCAGCCATTGTTCGGAGAGAAATCAGAGAGCAAGCAAGCTCTACAAAGAGGGCAAGTGGAGTGAGACAAGAGCCATGTGTCTATACACTCCATGTGAAAGGCATGACTGCATTTTGGCAACAACCTAAGCTTATCTTCAGGTTCAAATTCACACAAACAAACAGCGCAGTCAAAAGGGTTCTTCAATCCTATAATGGTTTTATAGTGGAACACGGGGAGAGCATCTATAAATGTCTGGTCAACACCAGCATCATGCAGGTGAAAGAGTTGCTGCAACTGACCTTGAAGAGCAGTCACACTCTCTAAGTCGTCAGTTTCCCTATTAGGTGGTCTTGAAAGAAATCTAACTAGCAGGTGAAGCAACCCAGAAACAAAGAAAATAATGGCTAGAATTATAATGATAAGCAATATACTAGGACTAACCTTGGTGCTCAAGTTGAAACCATCAGCATCAAGTTTTGGTTGTGGAGGTGGCTGAGAAAGAAAATACGGTTGTTGGGTTGGAGAAATAAAGGTGTTTTCTTTGATTTGTAGGAGAACCCAATTCATATTTTCTTAACAAAAAGAAAGAGAAACTCAACAAGTTAGAGGATTTAGAGCTGAACCAAGTGATGATACCAATAAGCACCTCATTTGCTACAACAAAGAAATCCCAAGCCCCGATGACGTATCCCCGGAGACCCAGAAGTTATTACAAGGTCTATGTCACAATAGCGTGTGGGATTTAAGGTCTTCTGGTTGGATTTTGAGAACTACACACTAGTATAGTTTTTACCTCAATTCTTTTTCCATAAGTAAGGAAACTGTAGGGCAAGTGCAGAGAGAGTGAAAGAGAGAGAGAGAGAGACAGGAAAGAAAATTCAATGTGGCACTTAAAGGCCCTATATAAATGGTGTGGTCAGTGCCAGAAGGTCAGATTTCAAAACAATGGCAATAAATCTTCCACCAGTGCACAACATAAATGAGATTAAGATCTAGCTGGCTTTAAATTTAGATGGAATACATTATATTAGAAAAAAACAGAAAACAACTTTGATTTTTAGTAGGTGACCAGTTTTATTTATCTATTTTCTAATGATCTCATCACCAAATACAACAGCGAGGATTCTTCTCCGAGTTTGACTTCAGATAAACTCATCTAAAAATCATCAACCCCAAAGCACTTTCTGAGTCCCCAGAAGAAAACAAATGCTCCTTCTCTGCTACACATTTTGTTGTGGCTCGGAAATGTGAAGTCTTTTTTTGTTTCCTATTTCTTACGTTTGGTTCTTACTCTGAAGACATTCCCTTTCAGTTCTTCTATTCCACTCCGAACCTAATCTGATGTTCAGTGCATTGAGATATGAGAGCCCTCTCTCCTCCTTGGTGCAACGGACAGAGGATTTTGAGAATCACAAGGTCTAGGATCGTAGAAGAAGAAAAGGAACAGAAGAAGAAGCATAGGATACTGTTGTCTTTCAGCAAGAAAACTGAAAAAGAATAGAAAAGGAGAGGCAGGCAGGCAGCTTCCGAGGTGTTTGCTGGGCCCAATATTTGCCTAGGAAGTGATGCTGATTTTCATTTTTCATTTTTTTCCTCCACTTTGTCATGGATTTTGATAGTAGCTTTTTGAGTTGTCTCATCTCACCTTTTAAAAGAAAAAAAAAAAAAAGAAAGAAAGCTTTTTGTATTGTGTAAATGCAAGTCAGCGATAAAAGAAAAAGATGAATCTAAATCCTAAAGTACTTAAGAAGTAACATGATGTTTGTTATTATATTTTAAAAGTATTTTTAAAAAATTATAATATTTTGCTTATAATTAATTGTTTTAATTTTTTTTATATGCTAATATTAAAAATAATTTTTAAAAAAATAAAATAAAAATATTATTTTTTTAACAAAAAAAACTTAAATTTTTGCGGGGGATCTTCCGTGAATCAAGTACAAAACATCAAACTACGAGGCACTTGTCACACACGTGTACGTGTTTCATCAATTATTGTACATCTGAAAATTGCTATTCTCCGATTCCGGCACCTACTTCCTCCCTTCGCCGGGGACAGCCACACTTTTATCGATCGATCTAGGTAGGCCTGCATGCTGTCTCCCCACGTATAAAACTGGCATGGCCTTCAAGGGGCCATGAATTCGGGATCAAGAAGGTCTATGCTCGCCTAAAAGTCTCCCGGATTCTGCGAGGCACACACATTGTTGTTCCTTGTATAGACATCTCACAACGAGGGAACACTATATATATATTTCAATTAACAAGCTAGCAAGCTAGAGATGATGGCATGTATGTGTAATTATTGATATTACGATAATGATTATATACATATTTGTTTCGGAATATGATTGATATTGATTTTAAAAGTTTTTTTATTCATAAATACAATAAAAATATATTTTTTTAAAAAGTTATTTTTGACATTAATATATGAAAATATTATAAAAATACCAAATAATATATAAAAAATTATTTTTTAAAAAAGTTGTTATGTATTTCTTTGTTGTCCAAAAGGCTACGAGAGTCAATTTAACTCTTTCTCTTTTGCTTTTGTTGTCTCCTCTATCAAAATGCCTGCAGGCTGCATGCTTTGACAAACTTGGAAGTCAATCCCCTTTATCGAGAAACGGTGTGCACAGGGTCAATTTTGGAACCATCTAGTGGTATTTTATCAAGTCACGTGACCCACATACTATTTCAAGCTCCAATATTGTAAGACACCACTTGCCAATTGTATTTTATTTTTTTATTAATGTTGAGATCGCAAAGTAGAAACGTTTTCACTAGCTTTGTTTCTCAAAAAGTTTGACTTTTTGAGCTTGGACAAAAATTCAAAACGGCAGCCACCAATCAATGGAAAAGGTAGACCAAACACCAAACCCTTGTTGTCAGTTGACCTAACTACGATTGAGAGCTTGCAAACATGAGTGTGTTTTTTATTTTATTTTTAGTACGGCTAGCTTGTGGTAGCTCGATATGAATTAGTTTAGGGGGGGTTTTACACGTTTTAAAAAAGTTTATTTTGTTTTTTAATTTAAATTATTTTTATTTGATATTTTTAGATCATTTTTATTTTTATTTTAAAAAAATAAAAAAAATTATTATTTTGAATGTATTTTTGAATTAAAAATATTTTAAAAATAATCGCAACTACACTCTCAGACAAGTATTTAACCTATAGTTATTACAAATTAATTAAGATTGTGATTAGTGATAATTTTTTAAATAATTTTCTTATTGAAATATATTTCTTTTAAGTTCTGAGCCCACATACCTTGAGTAATTGAGTTTTAGCCATTGATACAACTTGTCCATATATATATATATGTGTGTGTGTGTGTATACAGGGAAATAGTAATGATATCTTTGAAGCATGCATGGTGCATCTTACAGTAGAATATTTTTATATGGACCGTGTGACAAAATATTGACCATAGCAGGGCAGCCACTTCATGGCAAATTAGGCAAATACAATAATAATATGCATTTTTCTTTTTTAAAAAAATAGGCTTACTTTCATTATCACAGTACAATGATGTGAAGTTTTTAGCCAAGTAGAATTTGTGAAGTTTTTAAAGAGTATGATGTGATGACAAAGAGATTGTTATCTAAATAGTAAATCTTGAGTTAAATTCAAAACATGTATTTCTTGTAAAAGTCAAGAACATCTAAAATTTTACTTATTAAACTTAACGCTTTTCCGAATACTGACTTGATTTATCGGTTGGAAGGAAAGAGTTGTGGGGATTTACTTATTTTTTTATATATAAAAAAAAAGAATTTCTGAATGAGTATCTATGAACAACATAATAGCTTTCGGATTTATTTATTTTTTGTCCGAGCATGAGTTAATCTCAAATTACTATCTACGGTTGCATAAATATGACAATAAGAACATCCAAACTATTTGCAGATAAATTATTTTGATTATTGAATTCTAAAGAAAAAGTTAGATATATGTGGCTTTAGAGCTAGTCCAATAAGAAACAGGCTTGATTATTTTTTCTATGAAAAATACAAAAAGTAAAATGTGGTTAGAAAACAATTTCAATTAAAAAAAGAAAAGTATATCCTCCTAATCAACACATCAACACCTTCAAACTAAGAACAATATATGCAATTCAACTAATCCAATGCAAATTCCCCATAATCAACAACTCTTTTCGTCCGCATGTGGTTTTAATTTCAAAGTTAGTTCTTATATCTCACCAAACATATTTTGTCAAAGGTTTGAAAAACAAAAGCCACCCCATTAAAATTGTAAATGGTCTAACTAAGAACCATGGTAAACGAAACACTTGTAATTAATTAATTGACACGATGTAGACGAAGACTTTTAGTGAAGGAGCTAGAGAATGAGAAGGCACCTGCATGTGGAAGCTACTACCTCTTCCTTTTTGTTTAATATCCCCAGCTGCCAAAAGCACATTTTCATTTGAAATCATTGGGATCTGTCGTCGTCTGAATTGCATGCAATGCTTCCGATAGATGACAAAAAAAAAACCCATATAAAATATGCCTAGATTTCTCGGATTCAATTTATTTCCACATTGTCCGGATCTCAGCAGTGTTCTACTTTCTTTCATAATAATTCTTCATCCACACACACCTTACCCCAGCTACTACTATCTAGCCCTGCTTAAAAGAGAAACTGGGTTAACTAGATTCATTTTTCATTTGTTAAATAATCATCTCATTTAAAAGTTTAAATTTAAATTTAAGTTTATATATGAAACTTCATAATATGATTATATCATACTATAACACCCTCCTCAAATGAAAACTATTTGGGCTTGAAACTTGCATAAATTCACATTGTTTTGTGCTTGTTTTTTTTTTATCAAATAGAATATGGGTGGTGAGATTCGAACTCGTGACCGCTAGGTCAACAAGGTTCTGATACCATGTTAAGGAACCATCTCACCTAAAAGTTTAAATTTAAGCTTAACCTTATATATGAGACCTCATAATATGATTATATTATACTACAACACACCCCCTCTAGTGAAAGTTATTTGGGCTTGAAACTTACACAAACTCACATTGTCTTGTGCTTGTTTTTTTTTATCAAATAGAATGGGGGTGGTGAGATTCAAACTCGTGACCGCTGGGTCAACAAGGTTTTGATACCATGTTAAGAAACTATTTCACCTAAAAACTTAAACTTACAGGTGAGGCCCCATAATATGATTATATTATACTATAAATTAGTTGATGGATAAAAATGTGATACCATAATTGTTAATTTCGTTCCGTTAAACATTCCATTCTATTTAAAAAACCGAGATAAAATAACATCGTTTTAGTCTCATAAATCAATCATCGAACAAAGGTTTGACTAAAAAAAAGAAGAAAACTTGGGTGTGAATTTTTGAACGAAGGCAACCACACTAATCATCGGGCCTGTTTCAGGCCTAACAGCCCAACATGTGTAATTACAGTGGTCATAGAATTATTCCTAGGAGCCCTTAATGCTCTAAATTACCTGGGCTCAGACTTTCGCTTGAGATTCGCTCCAAAACACACTTCTCCCAGCTCCCAGAAATTTACGATCTTAAACCCATTGCCATTCAAATCTTAAACTGTTTTAGTCTTCCTAACCGCTTGCTTGCTAGTTTTAATTCTATAGAATGAATAGATGTTGTTTTAACAAAATATATTTTTTAATGATATTTTTTTAGAAATTATGTTTGTAATCAGCATATGAAAATAATTTTAAAATATCAAAAAATATAATTTAAATTAAAAAAATAAAATAAAATTCAATTATTTGTAAAAGTGTTTTTGAAACACAATATTAAACAAGAGATTAGTTTTTTTTTAAAAAAAAACAGCGGGTTTAATTTGTTGGACTTGGGGAAACTTAGTAAAAATAAAGTAATACTTTTTTAGGTAGTATTAATATGCCTAGTATTAAAAATTAAAACAAAACTAAAAAAAATATTATTAGAAAATACTTTTTAAAAATCATCATCTACCAAATACCAAACAAGGATGTCTCCGTCCCTTGTTGTTGAGTACATTTTAAACCGACAGGGAGCAGCTGAGACGCAACATCTCCCTTCTGCTCAGGGCCTTAATCATTTTATAAGCGGAATTTTGATGCAGAAGACGTCCCTTCAGGGGTTGGAAAGGCCACTGGAAATCACGTTTCATTCTAACAGATGAAGAAGCTGTTTGACACGTGTTTCACCCGCTGTGTTGTATTTTTTTTTAATTTTAAATAAATATATTTTTGATTTTTAGATCATTTTAATGTATTAATATCAAAAATATTTTGTTTAAAATAAAAAAGTATTACATGAATATATTTCAACATTAAAAACACTCCAAATCCAGAAAGCGATTTCTGCGACATTGACTATTGCTAGTTAAAATAACTTGCCTGCTTTTCTTTTCTTTTCTTTTATCATCAATGTGCTTGCATATATATATATATATATATATATATATGAAAAGAAGTTCATCATCTTAAGAATAGTCGAAGTTAGCTTACCATATGCTCCTAGATCTAATCCAACAAATTTATTAAGTAGTTATTTCATCAAAAAAAATTAAGTTATTAGTTGAGATTCTATAATATAATTTATATTATTTTTTAACACGTTACTCAAGTTAAAACTATTTTAATATGAAACTTACACAAACCCACACTACATTGTGCTTTATTTTTATCAAATATAATAAAAATGACGAGATTTGAATTTGTGATTACTGGGTGAACCTGGTTTGATATCATGATAAATAACTATTTTATTTAAAAATTTAAATTATTAAATAAAATTTCAAATATAATTTATATTATTACTTAACAAAACTGATTGATCAGGAAGATTTAGTTGAGCTGACGGGGAAAGCTAGCGTTGGTTCACATTGTTGTCCAAACTCCTACGACCAGTTTCGGATGTACCATCCTAGCAAATATGACAAGGAAATCTCTCATCGTGGCCTGGATATTCTATCTTTGACGAAATCAAATGAATATTCTCAATCTTGATATGTCATTAAAGCTTGGTTTCAAGAATATTCTACTCGAACCCTAAATTAAAAGAAATACGATCATGTGAATTCATGATGATATCTTGCAATAACATAGGGAGATCCACACCTTATAACTTTATGATCAAGGGACCTGTACTGTATTCGCCTTCATAATGCAAGTGTTTGAAAATTGCCATGCACACTTTGCCCGACTGAACTGTGGTTGCAACCCAAGTGCCTAGCACATTCCCTCAATAATATAATGAGAGCAAACAAAGAAAGATTCCAAATGTGTCCCATTTGATGCTCGGACATCAATTTTATAGCCAATCATTCTACCTTAACATGCCGCTTTGATAGGTTGTCTACCTTTTCCCCTGCCTTTTTCTTCTACGATGGCCAGAGGAGCTGTCATCATTTTGTTTCATGTTCGTGGTGGCATGGCTTGATCATTCGAAACATTATTAATTAAGGTGCACATCCATCTCAAATTGCTTGTGATATACACAATGCTCATCAACTTAACGGCCCGCCGTTATTCGATGAAATTAAGTGCATGTTTGGTACTAATATTATGTTTTAAAAATATTTTTGAAATTATTTATTTATTTTATTTTAAATTAAGTTATTTTGGTGTTTTTAAATTATTTTGATGTTTTGATATAAAAAATAATTAAAAAAATTATTTTTATATTTCTAAACAAAAAATATTTTAAAAATCAACCTCAACAACTTAATGTTTATAACACTCAGAAACTCCCTTACTTCATCCCTGCAATATCACCATGCACAAACCAAAATCTAAGGTGCCCAAAATTTCTCTCTTCTCTTCTTTTCTAGCAACATTATCTCTCTTATGTCCTCTTATTGAGGACTAAAATATAAAGAAATAAATTTTTATAATTGAATTGTATATTTTGAAAATAATAGGGATCAAAGTGTTGAAAGACACATCTTTTGAGCAATGAAAAGAGAAAAAATGATCATTTTCCTCTCTTCTTCTTTCTTAATATTGATCCATTTTTTTTCAATTATTGTTTTACTAATGGAACCCTATAATTGTATATATTTTTTAATAGGAATCTTTATTGAAGAGTTTTATAATTTTTGTCGTAATATATATGCATTAGCATGTAAGGCAAAACAAATCTTCAAAATATAAAATTGAACCAACATAACTTGAAAAGACTAAAAGCTAAGAATAAATTAATAACCAAAGTGGACTAAATAAAAATCCAGCACCAAGAAGGGAAAAAAAAAAAGGCTATGAACATTTGGGTTAACATGCTATTGAGTTTACATGAACAATGATAGCACAACAAATTCCTCATCTATTTTTTTTTAATATTTACATATGTTAAGAATCATTTAAAATTCATAATCAATCTTTTTTTAATTTTTTTTGTAACCTTAATAATTATGGATGCTAAAAAATACCTGAAAATAGGAGTATTTCTAACATTTTTATTAATGCAATTGACTACAATACTTGTATATAGTTTAAAATTTTTAGTTATGAGTTGAATGCCAAAAGTTTTAATTTAAGTAAAAGTTAAATAGTTTAATTAAAATAGATCTTTCTTTTTTCTTTTATGAGGAAATAGGTTTTGTTATTCTTAATTCAAAATATTAATTTTTAAAAAAAAAAATAACTTGCCATAATAGTGATTGTTTTAATTAACTAATAAAGTAAATAAGTTATCTTATACTTCAAATACATAAGATTGTGTATTATGTATTTATATATATATATATATATATATTCACATGTATTTATACAATATTTATACAAAAATATCAAAATACTTCTATAATTGGTATACTATTGTAGCATATGGTTTATATTGAGTGGAACACACACACACACAGATAGATATATATACACACACACACACACACATATATATATATATGTATATATATATTGGAAAAGAAATCGTTGTTTCATGTAAAAGGAAAATATATAGTTGTGAGGTTTCATAGTATTAGGGAACTAGTTTCATTTAGTCAATTATTGCTTAAGAAAGTTCACACTTCTAATAATATAGTAGACATGTTGATAAAGTCTATACCAAATATAAGTTCAATCAGTACTTGAACTTTATTAATATCTCCAAATGTTACACGAGAGACATCCTGACCTATTATCCTAGTGAAGTTTTAAATTATATTTATCTATTTCCCTCTAAAGGGTGAATCATCAACAACATAAAGATTGTTGTAATATATTACTTATATCGAGAGGAATATGTATATATATAAAATAGGCAGATATCAAAGTGTATCGAAACATAGTAAATGTATGGAGTGAGTGTTATGAGCTAACATGACCTAGGTCTATAAACATAACCAGTAGATGTCAATGTTCCCATCAATCAACTATTGTGTAGTTCTTTATATACTAAGGTGAGTTAACATGATCTAGTACTATAAATGCCTTGAGATAATGAGTAAACAAAAACATTCTCAAACTCAACATTCTTTCTAGAAAAATTCATTTTATATATTTTTGTTTCAAATACTAGTAACTTAAGTATAGTAAAGTCCATCAACCCATAAAATACCTAATTTCTTAGGAATACTCAAAGTCAACATGATCCCAAACAAAAAACCCAACTTACAGGTCTTGGCCTAGTTTTGCAGACAGTGGAAAAATCAATTTTTATATGATGTTTTTATTGAATCATCGATAATAGAATTTATAGGAAATTGAATAAAAAAATAATGTATTTTTATTTCATATATTTTCACCAAAGTCATTTTATATAGTTAGCAAAACTTTAAGACAATGAATAATAAGTAATATTATAGAATAAACTAAAAGAGCTTAGACTTTTACTATAGCTTGTGAGTGAAAACACTGTGGATTTCAATAGTATTTTTTTTCTCGTTTTTGAACAATACATATACTATTTATATATTTTTTTCACAAAAAGAAACAATAACAATTATTGGCAAACACACCCAATGTGGGGGGAGAGGAGGCGTTGGGCAGGGGTTCGACCCCTGCCAGCGATACCATTTTTTTTTTTCATTTTCCTCTTTTTTTTTCTTTTTTTTTATTTTGATTGTTTTTTTTATTTTTTTTTGATTTTTTTTATGGATTTTGACCCTTTTTTTTGTTTTTTTCACTTATTTTTTTTTATTGATTTTAATTTTTTTTTATTTCGTTTTTGTTTTTTTCACTTATGTTTTTTTCACTTTTTTTTATTGAATTTTTTTCAATTATTAACTTAATAAGAATAATAATATTATTTTTTTTCCTGCTTCCTTTTTTTATGTTTTTTATTTTTTCATCATAATAATTTAATAATTTTTATTGTTTTAGTTGTAATAGTAATAATATTTTTATATTTTAAGACTTCAAATGTTTCATTTTGGCCCTTATATTTTTAATTTTGGATTTTAATCCCTTTATATTTAATGTTCATTTCAGCCCTATTACTTTTATTTTTTCATTTTAATCTCTTTATTTCTTTTAATTTCAAGAATAATCCTTATATATATATATATAATTGTGGTTAGTTTTGATTTTGATTTTTTTTATTTTCTTATTTGTTGGGCTGATATATTTTTTTCAGAAAAAACAATAGTTCTTAAATTTTATTTTATATCTACGATCATTTGGAAATTGTTTTTTGTTATTTCTTTTAGTTTTTTTTTCCTTTTTCCTTTTTTATTTGTGTCGCACCCCAAAAATGGCTGGCGAGCGGCGTCTTGGCAACTGGTCCCCATGAGCGGGGAAATTAAATGTTATCGGGGGAATTATTTTTTTTTTTTGACAAAAGGAGTCGCCACCTAGTATTACGGTTACTAGGAAACCTATGACTGGTCTTTCAGAGATTCTAGGGTAAGGGACTGGTTGCGTAAAGGGAAGGTTTTAGCACCCCTAGTACGCCCTACCTAAAGTAAGCTGCTTGGTGTTTTTGTTTGTCTTATGATTGCTAAAATATTTAAAAAAAATATTTACATGTTGCCGATATATTATTTACGCCGAATATTTTGGATAGAATTTATCCAAACTCCGAAAACAATAATGTGAATCACCGAAAAGTTTTTTTATATTTTTTTGAATATTGGCCAATACCCTTTGGATTTTACAAACATGTTGTAAAATCTCAAAAAATGCAGGAAATGATTTTTCCTTTGCAAAATCCATGCTAAAACTCATTTTTCTTCAAAAACCCAAGATAATATATATATTTTTCTTTAAGAAAACAATTTTAAAATATGCTAGTGTATTGGCCTTATGCAAGAAAAATAACACATTTTTTAGGGTTTTTTTATATAAAACAAAAATATTTTTTATATTTTTTTATATTTTATTTTTATTATATTATATTATTATATTAATATTATATTATTATATTATTATTTAGGGTGAGATTGGTGGTCGCCAATTCACCTGCTTGGTATCTGGCTGAAAGCCCGATCCATCTCGATCTGGTTGTCACCCGAGAAGCTAGGTCCAGGTCGAGGCTCAGAGAACTGGACCAGGCTTCGGTCCGAGTATGGAGTGGGCTTCGAGGTCGGGCTTGTGGCCCGCCTCGCCACTATCTTGGGTCGAGTTTCGACCGACGGTCAGTAAGCTCGACTCTCTTTGCTATCGGACCGGGTAAAAGCCCGACCCGATCGAGACCCGGTTACTGTTCATACAGCAGTAATCGGGATGAAATTTCGGAGAAGAAGATAAACAATAATTTGCATGGTTTTTCAAGTACGACGAATGGCTATTCTGTTTATACCTTCGTGTAGAGGACGTCGAGGTGGTCCTTGTGGTCGTGGTGGGGTCGAGAATGGCTGCCTGAGGTCGTCGGAAAAGGCGACGAAAGTGTCGGGCTGATAACGTCAAACGGGGCTGCTGCTGCTATTCTTCGTCGGAGACGATGGGGGAGTGTCTGGCGTGGCGTGGAGGTTGCTGTCGATGGTCTGAGGTGGGATGGAGGGTGGTCGAAGGTGGCCGTTTATAAACCGAAAGGGAGGGAGGGAGAGAAGGCTGCGTGTCTGTTATGTTAGAGAGAGAGAAGAAAAAAAAATGAAATTTCGAGAGGGAGAGTGAAAAATGAGCAGATGTTTTATTTTCTTTCTTCCCTCTCTTTTGTAAAACCTCTTCTGTTCTTTATTCCTCTGTCTCCCTTCTTCTTCAAACCTCGTTAAATTTTCTCTTCTCATTGCTCACTTTCTCTGTTCCTCTTATCCTCTGTCATTTCTTCCTCTTTCTCTCATACTGTTTTTGTTGTTTTTATTCATCAACTTTCCTCCGCTCCCATCTCCTCTGTTTCTATTTTCTGCTCCCTCCTGCCCCTGTTTCTATTTTTCTGCCTGAACTTCCTTCTCCCCCCGGTTTCTATTTTTTCCTCAACATTTCCCCTTCGGCTTCATCCCCCTCCTCTTTTTTTCTGTCCTGTTTCTATTTTTTTTGTGTCCCCTTTCACTTTGCTTCCTCCCCCTTTATTCGCCTCCTCTGCTCATCTCATGTAGCCAAAGCAGGTTACCAACGGTAACCTGCTTTCGGCTCAAGATTTTTCTATCCAGGTGGCGAGGTAGTTGTCTGCCATATAGGGGTTTTGTTGGTGGCTCAATGTTTGGGGTTTTTGGATACAAAGTGTGATTTGGTCCCTCAACTTATTACTCTTTTAATTGTACCCTCCATTGAACTTAAATTTATGATTTTGTGCAATTATGTCCTTATGAAAAATTCAAAGTTAACTTTAAATTTTGCGCACCTTTTTACTTTGGTCCTTGATTTTTATCTGTGCAATATAGTCCCCACTCAACCATTAAACTCTTAATTTGTTCAATTAGGTCCCCGATTTCGCCTAATTGGCTTGGAAAAAATTCAAATTGATCATCGAAAATTCAGATATCACTAATTGACCCCGAATTAATTTTAAGAACTGGATTTCGTATTGACTAAGCCTTTAATAAAAATTAATTTGATCAATTAAAGTATAATTAAGTCGTCAAGCTTAATTAAACCCTTCAATTGGACCTAAATTAAATCCTGAATATAATTACGTTTTTTATATTAAACCAACGACTATATGAAATTGGTCCATAAAAATATAATTATATTTTATGCCTTAGTTTATGCGCGGATTTATCTTATAATAAATTATACTTTAGCTTTGGATCCACGTTTTTTCATTTCTGGGCACAAAAAGGGTATAATCGATTTTTTCAAAAATATTCAAAATTTTAATTTGATTTTTTACCGACACCATTCCCTATTTTATTTTATTTTTTGTTATTTTCTGATAGTTTTGGGGCATGACCCAAAATTGGGTTACAACAATTTGTACGTCATATTTTTTTGTTTGATCTTTTGTTAAAGTTTTTATGATTTTTTTAGTCTTTTATTTTTTTTCATTGTTAGCATAATAATAATAATAATAATAATAATAATAATAATAATAATAATAATAATTTAATGTTTTTCTCTTACTTACTCTTTTGTTAATGTTAGTAAAGTTTTTATGATTTTTTAGTCTTTTATTTTTTCATTATTAGCATAATAATAATAATAATAATAATAATAATAATAATTTAATGTTTTTCTCTTACTTAATCTTTTGTTAATGTTTTTTAGGTTTTTTTCTTTCGGGATAATTTGATAATTTTTATTCTTTTAATAGTTATACAAACTTTTTACTCAGCCCGCAAAGTAGTGTAATATGTTTTTATAAATTTTCAGGTCAAATAATTTTTTTTAGAGTCAATAATTTTTATTGTTTTTTTTTTCATTTATTTTATTTTTTTGATTTGCTCTTTTGTTAATGTTTTTAGAGTTTTTTTAAACCTTTGATTTAATTTTGTTTTCTTCGTGTTACGAAAACAATAATAATATAAATATTAAGAATAATAATTGTAATTTTAGGTTTTTATTCTTACGTGCTTTGTTATTAATTTTGTTTGGTTTTTCTATGAGATTTATTAAATAGTGTTTATTGTTTTGACAGTGATGGTGATGATGATTTAAGAAGTTAAGACTTTGATTTAATATTATTATAATAAAGGATGTTGATCTTTTTCATAATATCAAATTTTATATATTAGAATATTATATTATAATCTTAACAGTTATGAAGATTATTTGTTCTGGCATCACTATGCCCGCAACGTAGTGCGGGCAATCCAGCTAGTTTATACTATAAGAACTCTAACTCTCTCATGTCTTCAATAATTCTCCTATCAAATAAAAAATGATCATTGTCGCAAAAACAAAACCATTTTATTAGGTGTTTTTTTTTAATCTTTTCTCCCCTAAAACTTATAGGCTAGTCCTCTTTGTTGTTGATATTTCAACTCTAGTCCTTATTCTTTTAGTTTTAAATTTTTATTCTTGGTTTTTTTTGTCAAAATTTAATTTATTTCAATTTTATCCTTCAATTCTAATTTGCCATTGATGTTTTTTTTCTTCTCAATTTGATCTTTATTCTCTTGATTTCAATTTTTTTTCCATAACTCTTTTTGTAAAAAATTTAATGATTTTCAATTTCATCATTGAATCTAAATCTATGGTATTTTTCTAATATGATTTGTATTCTTTTGATTTTTGGTTTTGTTTTTTAGAGTTATTGTTTTATTTTCACCCTTCAATAAAAAAAATGGGTTCCTCTTTAAAAAACATTTATGCTATTTTTTTTATTTTTTTTTATCTTTTGTATGTTTTTTTTACTCTATAACATTTGATTTGTTAGAGATTGGGTTCTGCAATTTCCGAATGTATAGCGCTTTTGATCTAATGATCCATATCATAGGTTGTGAAATTCACAAGGTTGATATTTTTTTTTTGCTTATTTTTTTTCCTGATTTTTTCTATATTAGGTTATCACAATCTCATAACGTATGTTGTAAATTTAAGAGGTTAGCTTGGGCTAGCTCATCTTTATTTCTCAAGTTACATGTCTATCATAATAACTCGAGTTAACTCACACTAACTATTTAGTTTTTTTTTACACAATTACATCCTTTCATATCCAATTAGCTAAAAAATTTAAAACTTTTTTTTCACTCATGAAAAAAATTTGTGAATTTCTTTGTTTGTTTACTATAGTTCTCTATTTTTTATTTGACTAAAATGAAATTAATTTATTTGACCAGTCAAGACTATAACACGAGTAGTAAAATTTTCTTCTTTCTTTAAAGCAATGTTAAGACATCTAAACCTTGTTTATATATATATATATATATAAAATAACGAGGGCTCATGCTTATTATGTAAATGTGTGTGTACACTAGCCATGAAAAAAAATATTAAATATTAAGAGGAAAAAAAAAATAAATGTTAGGAATGTGATCTTAAAACTAGATTCGCACCCTGGGAAGCTTTTTTTTGAACTAAAAGAAAATTAAATGTATTTGATATTTTTAAATTATTTTAATGTAATAATTTTAAAATTAATTTCTTTTTAAATTAAATAATATAAATTAAAATCTCTTTAAAAAACAGTAATAACTACACTCTCAAACACCCTATTAATTGTGAGTCTCATACCATCGATCCATTTTTTTTTTTTATTATTGCTATTAATGTTCACCATTCTTATTAATTTTCATACCTTCCTCGCCATGAAAAAGAAGAAGAATATAAATCGATAGCAATAAAACCGCCAAGTATTATTTTTATAATTTCCTCCCGAGAGAGCGAGCGAGCAAGGCAAACAACGAAAGTTGACTGCCCAAGAAGCCATCCAATGATGGGAGACACGATTTTCATGCATGTTTTTATCTTCTTTTTTTTTTATATCTTTTTTTTTGGCAAAACGTTGTAGTTAAAGATTACCGTCTTTCCCCTTTTATATTTCCTATCTCTTCCGATTCTCAATTTTGCCTATTTTAAGCTCCTTTTTGCCTAAATATCTGGCCATTTCTTCTCTTCTCTTTTATCAAGCTTTCTTTCATCTTGTATTATCTTTATCTCCTCATCAGGAGAGATGCCTGATCCGGGTTTTCACGTTGATATTCTTGAGTGAAATTTAGAAGTTCTGTTCTCTGAAGTTTGATTCTTTGAGGCTTATTGGGAGATGGGTTTTTGAGATTTTCAATCTTCAAGAAGTCCATGGAATTGATTGGAAATTTGTGTTTTTGAGGGAGAAATTCATGAGAATTTGATATTTGAAGGAGAATTGGATAGCTTGAAAGTTGTTATGTTCGTTTTGGCGAAGAAGTAAACACGTTGGTGTTGACAATTGATCTGGGAATTCGTTATTGAATTATTGGGTTGATTTCTCGAAATCCACGAGATCTTTAACTAGCTACAAAGAGTCACATTCAGCTTCTTTTACTTTTTTTATTTTTTTCTCAAGTCAGTAGTTGGAGAGACCCTGCTTCTTTCATTTGGAATTTGGATGCCAACAACTGTCTTTTTCTAACCTTTTCCTTGTCTCTCTCAAAACTCACCATAGGTATTATGAAAAGTCAATGAGATTATGACTGTTGCAACCATTTCCTTGGTTTATTTTCGAATTTTGGATTGTTATTAGTTGGATAGGTACAGGGAACGCTTTCCCTTTTCCTTATGTTCTGTCATGTTTAAACAGGCTTGTGAATAGTTTGGGGGTTAAGGATACAAAAGGCCTCTTTTACTTCTTTTTTGGTGGAAGATCAAGAGAGTTCCTTTGGAGCTAGAAAAAAAAATATTGCTTCTTCCCAGAAATCATGAAATTTCTGAGCATCATGGGCAATTCACTTGGTTGTTCTGCCTCGGGAGAACGTTTGGTTTCGGCTGCAAGAGATGGGGATATTCAAGAAGCCAAGGCTTTATTGGAATACAATCCAAGGCTTGCAAGGTACTCAACATTTGGTGTTCGAAATTCTCCACTCCATTACTCTGCAGCTCAGGGTCACCATGAGGTATTTTGTGGTTAATCTTTTATATTGAGCAATTATTGAGTCATCTGTGTTGTGGTGATGGTGATTTCTTACATGCCTTTAGATAGTTTCTCTCTTGCTTGAGTCTGGAGTTGATATCAATCTGAAGAATTATCGTGGCCAGGTAATTTCATCAACCTCAAATGGAGTTTCTAGGCTTTATTTGTATGCTATTTTAGCATTTATTTATTTGAAGCAGCCGTTCATATAGCTTTTAGGTATTTTGAGAAACTTCAAGACAGGTTAGTATCTCTATGAAATAATACAATATTTAATTTTTTTAAATCTGCGTGAACAGACTGCTTTAATGCAAGCTTGTCAACATGGTCACTGGGAGGTTGTGCTGACTTTGATGCTTTTTAAAGCCAATGTATGTAGTTTACTTTAAAGTCAACTAGACCACACTTCATTAACCACTAATAGCTTAGAATATTTAGGAACTATGAATTTGACATTGTGGAGTATTGGATTTTAGATTCACAGAGCAGATTATCTTAATGGGGGTACTGCACTTCACTTGGCTGCTTTGAATGGCCATTCTCGATGCATACGCCTCCTCCTTGCAGATTATATACCTAGCATTGCTGATTGTTGGGAGATTTTAAGTAAAGGATCAAAGGACAATGACTTCATCTCTGAGTTTGATGAAAGGTACTTTCAACTCCGAGTTTTCTTCGCACTTCTATCATCCTTTATTATGATTTTTTTTGCTGAGTTGTGCCATTTTGCATGCACCAGTGCTCTTCGTGAGGTAATCAATAGACCTGCTGATGGAGGCATAACTGCTTTGCATATGGCAGCACTAAATGGGCATGTTGAGAGCATGCAGTTACTCTTGGACTTGGGAGCTTCTGTTTATGAGGTCACTGTTGAAGATGGAACTACTATCGATCTAATAGGTGACCCCATTTTACTTTTAAGTGATGATCGCTGCCCCTTGCACTGTTAGGCTGACTTCCGGATAATTTTAGAGGAATAGTAATGCCATTTTTTGTAGTTCTTATTTTTGTGTAATACTTAAACAGTGACACAATTCTCTACTATGGATACAAGAGCAATTGTTTTATGCCATCAATGCTCATTAATTTCTCCTGCTAAGTTTCTCACGTAGAGAGGCTGAGACACTTTTTAAAATGGAGGCCATTTGATTATTTTGTTTTCAAATCACTGTTGCAACTCTCAGTAGATACAGTATACAGAGTAATTAGATTCTGTGTCATCCAAATCAAAATAGCAAAGGACACAGTTATCAAAATGTCAAATCAATACGTGGAATTCCAAGATTTCACGATCCAGAACTGCTTGAGTCAAGTTTCAAACTCAGGAACAGCTAAAACTTTGTTTTGGACCTGTTGACCCAGCCAAAGGGGTTCTAGGAACTCTTTTTGCGGGTTCCGATTACAACCAGTTTCTCTGGAAATTCTGGAGCTTGTCCTTTCGTGTTTGATCTGCTCTCAAAATTTCAGAAGAATTTTGTGAAGTTTTGACTTTCCATGTCTTCATTGAGATCTGAATTGTTATTTACTCTTTTTTTTGGAAATTGTTTTAGGGTTTTTCTTTTATAGGAAAAAAGAATTGAAGCTTCAAATATTTTTTTTTCTTTTCCATCCAAGCAAGTCTTTTACTTTATCGCATACTCTTTTTCCTGTCCATCTTGACATTGAAAGCCTAGAAAATTGTCACACTTGAAGCTTTTTGGTAGCAGCTGTTTTATTACTAAAGTGATAACAATAAAGAATGCTGTTTCCCTGCATAACATGAAATAGATATATTTCTTGTCTGTGCTTTCTACTTAGGATATTTTATTTTACCGTTGTGAGAGCTGATCTGGTTACAAGCTGTAGTGTTATTACTGTTTAAAATTCTTTCTAGCACCATAAATATTAATCATGGTTAGCAAATATGCTAGTGATTTATTTTAATAATTGGAACATTACATATAAAGATACTATTATTTGAATGTCCTGTATTTTAAAATAACTTCATGTTGCTTGAAAAATCTTTTGATTTTCTGAACCCTCCACCAACCCTAAGGAATCATTAATGTTAAACTCGCTATCAATAAATCATACATCTATATGAAACTCAAGTTTTATTGCATTTTCTGTTGTTGAATCTAGATGATAAAGAGTGACTCTTATGACAACTTTGCTATGTTGATCGGATACATATAAGATATTCAAGTTTTGTTATGGGAAAGATTCATTAAACATATCTAGATGATAAAGAGTGACTCTTATGACAACTTTGCTATGTTGATCGGATACATATAAGATATTCAAGTTTTGTTATGGGAAAGATTCATTAAACATATCTAGATGATAAAGAGTGACTCTTATGACAACTTTGCTATGTTGATCGGATACATATAAGATATTCAAGTTTTGTTATGGGAAAGATTCATTAAACATGCCCTTTCTTATTCTCTAGAGATGGAAATAGTGTAATTTTAGTTGCATAAACAAAATACTTTCTTTAATGTCATTATTCAGCTATCAATACCCTATCTATAGGACGAGGCTAGACACTAGGGTTTTGGGGCACAATAATTCTGGGCTAAATTGTTTAGCTTGCAATGCCTAATATTTAAATGTCTACCACTGGTTGTTGCTTTGCAGGTGCTGGAAGCACGGCTCTTCACTATGCTGCATGCGGTGGAAATCCACAATGTTGTCAAGTATGTTTCCTAACAAAGAAAAAAACAATGAAACTAAAAATGAGTTATATATATGCTGAGTATGTCATTATCATGTTTTGTGATTCAGATTTTGATTGCCAGGGGTGCTAATTTGACGGCTGAGAATGCAAATGGGTATGAATCTCATGTGGAGTATTTCTGGATTTAGTACTCTCATATGTTCAATTAATATAATAATATAGCGATTTGCAAGTGGCATCTCCTTGAATCTTGCGTTAAAACGTTTTGCTTTACCAGTCATTATTTTGATTTGCATACTTATACTTTGTGCCTAGATATGAGGGTGGGCAGTAGAAATCTTAATTTGTTGAGGATGTCGCAATGATTTTGGGTTGGCAAACATTGTGCATGTCTTACAAATAAAACATTGTTAACAAGTTGGCATTGAAATTATTTAGGATAAAAATTTCCCATGAAACTGAAAAATCACACGGAGGACTAATGTGTCCATGGAAGAGTTGAAACTGATGTCACTGTGGCATTGGGTGCTGAAAAATGAATTTTGGACTTCATAATACACCTGCTTTACCTTCTCTTTGTTCATTGTAACACTTACTAAAACCCAAAATTGGAAGGTGCATATTTATGACTGCTTTATATTGAGAGATATCAGCTGTGAAGGTCGTTACCTTTAAATCACTAATATCATTGAATGATAAAGAAGGGAAATATCATAGAAGTTTCATTATGACTTTATACCTGGCCTCTGGTAAATTGATCTTTCTTTATTATGTGTTGGGGAATTAACCTTTTCTGCCTTCCTCCCTTTTCGTTGTAACGATACCTGACAGTGAAGATATTTTGCCCTTGACTTTAGAATGTAGATGTGGTTTTGCCAGTGTCTTTCAAGTGAGGATGACCACTCTTCAGAAGAAACCTTGCTTGCTTCATTTCACCTTATACACCTTTGTGCCTTTTTTGCATTATATTTACTTCATCTTAGGCAATGATTATGATTTTCACTAGCAGTAATATGAAGATCTCATATCTTTTGTAATTAACATCAAGTCTACATATTAATAATGTAATACATACCAAGCACAACATAATTAGTTTTCAAGAACAGTAAAATCTGGGTCTTTTAATCATTCCATTTGGAATTATATCATCGCAATGATGGATCCTTACTTTAAAATGTTGACTGACAAATGTCCAAAGCTGTTGGGTGTCCAGTTGCCCCATATTGTATGATTTATTGTATAGATTTTATTGAGATACACCACATTGTTGTGTTAAAACACCTCTGGTTTTCTTTTGATTGATTCAAGGTGGACTCCTTCAATGGTTGCTCGTTCATGGCACAGAAATGAACTTGAGGAAATTCTAAGCACACAGCCAGGGAACCGATCTCAAATCTGTCCTTCATATCTATCTATTCCCTTTATGAGCATTGTCAAAATTGCCAGGTAAATACAGTTTTGTCATATTTTATTGGCTACTCTGCTGTAATGCATTTCCATTTACAATATCATGTGACTAGCTACATAATTCAAAATAACCCCTTAATGTTACCCTTTTGTATATTTTACAAGGTCTCAGCTTCCTGAGAAGTTTTGTCTTGCCTTTAGTGTCTTTTTGTGTGTTAACATCTTGCCTGGCTGGTAATGTGACTTTCAGTGAGTTACATATCAGTAGCTGCCATCAGGGTGGCATTTGCAAAAAATATAGACCCCTAGAAGCACTGAGGGATAAAACTATTGCACATGATGTTAAACCACTGACATGCTCATGGAAAAAGGCTTTTTATTAAACATTCAGTGAAACTTTTCTAGTTCAGATTGAGTTCCATGTGAATGATATCACATACATTGCATGAAATGTTTTTAGAGTTTTATTTGCAGAACTTTTCTAGTCCAGATCGAGTTTCATGTAATAGAAATCACATGCACTGCGTGGAATTTCTTCATGGTCATTTTAGTTCTTAGAGTCTCATTTACAATTACATATATTAATGTTTTGTTTCCGAGTACAATAGTTAACTGTATAATCAAGGGATGTTATCTTTTGTTGGGACTATTTGCAGAGAATGTGGATGGAGGAACAAGGATTCCCTCCCTACATGTGAGGATGCATGTGTGGTTTGTTTGGAAAGGAAGTGCACAGTTGCTGCAGAAGGTATGTTACTATCAATTGTTAATATTTTCCAATTTTCTATCATGTTTTCCCTCCTTGTTTTTTTCTGGAAAGGAACTATATTGTCAAGTGGGAATGGTGAAAGTAAAATTATAGGAAAAAATAAGGAAAGTTATTTTACCATTTCTGCCTTTTCTGGAAGCTATTGTATAGTGCAACGATATATGTTTTGTGGCTTGTGAAGTAAAATGTTGTGGGCTTGAGATGTAAGAGATATCACTTTAAAGAAAATGCTGAAGGGTAGGTGTATCACTGAAGTCCATTTGCTGAACCTCATTTTTTGATTGAATTTTATTTATCCTCTAATTTTTGCTGTTTTGTTGCCAAAAGATGGCAATTAATCTTGAAGCATTCTCTTAATATCAATGTGTCGTTTCATGTGTTTCATTCACATAAATGTAGTTTTTTAGCCCGCACATATATAGATGAATCTGGAACTCTGAATAATCAGTTTTTGCACCAAAACTTTGAATTTCCATGTTTTGTTTTTCCTCCTGAAAGAGCAAGAAAATAAAAAAAAAATCATTTCAACATACGGAACAATACCTCTTCTACAGGGTTATGTTTCTGGATCCATCCAAAGTGGTGGTACGAGTTGGATGCTCAGTTGTTAGGCTTTGTAATGAGTGATGGTTGAGGGTGATATCGATAGCAGTAGTGGCAGATAGAGATATCGATAGCAGTAGTGGCAGATAGAGATATCGGTGGTCTGACACCTTCTTAGACTTTGTTGGTTGTAGTTTGGATTATATTTCTTCAGGCTACAAGGGAAATAATTAAAGAACAACCGTGACAATCCCTTTAAATCTATTATGGGAAAATGAGAATTATATGTGAGGCTATTAAAACTCAGCATGAACAATTCATCCAGGGAAGTAGCAATGTAATATTCCAGGTAACAGAAAAGTCTAGGTATGACGCTCTTGGATCATACTCGTTTTATTTTAAACCTTGAATGATTTTACTGCATATTTTCTCCGGAGTACTATACATATTTCGTGTGTATCATTGCTTTTATCCATTGATTTGTAATTTTCTTTTAATTCTACAAAAACCTTGAAGTTTGGGATATTTGTGTTTCGTGTCGCCATATAACAGCTGAAATTTGTGTAACTGATACCACACTTTATATTCTCACTTCTTCTCATTATGTGCTTCTATTGAATATTTACTCGTCATTATAAATATGTCTAAACAATATCATGTGCAGGCTGTGGACATGAATTTTGCACGCGATGCGCATTATATCTTTGTTCCACAATCTGTACCTCAACTGTTGCCCAAGGTCCAACAGGGTCAATTGCCTGTCCCCTCTGCCGGCATGGTATAGTTTCATTTGTCAAGCTTCCTGGAACAAACCCATTGGTTAAACCTATTTCCAGAACAAGTTTATCTCTATCATTTTGCACATGTTCGGGTGAAGAACAAGACTTCACTTCAATGAAAACCCAACTTTGCAAGCCTGATTTCCAATGCACCAGAATTTCCCCGCTTTCATCTTCATTCCGCTCTTTAAGTTGCCAGAAGTTTCCATCAATGAATTGCAATGCCAGCCGTTGCTTGGGAACTTCAGATACAAGTCCCTCTTTAGTTCCTTGTACCATTGATCGGAACCTGCGTGAACGCCTGGTCAGGTGTTCGAGATCAAGAATTCGACAATCAACTTCGAACACAGAGCGCAGAAGGTCTTGGTTATCTGCACTCAATCAGTATGTAACTACAGGAACTGGGTACTAACCTTATGAGAACAGACTGTTTGCCTCTCACCTGTGATGATTTTTTTCTGTCTTTCTGTCCATAATTAAAGATCATAAGTTTTTGTTGGCAGTGATGATTGGGTTTGTATATATGAAATAGCATCGGCAATGTGTACAAAGGAATCAAATTAATAACATCGCGCTAGTCTGTCTTTCATTATTGGACAACTATATTTTTGTTGCTTGTTACCTGGAAGATGGTAGGGTGGACAAAAACTTTGGAACACCATGCAAATAAATTTAAAATATTTCGGGTTATTCATCGCACTGAGTTTTAATTAACAATGACTTGTTTATCTAGATTTTTTTTTGCTATTAATTGCTTAATCTTCATCACTGTTTTTCTGCCAAAAGATCTGGGCTAAAAAGAATTGGTCGTGTATCTTGTTCGGAAATTTTTATTGAAGTAATATTTCTTTTTAAACAATACTTTTAATATTTGTTCTTCAAAATAATCTAAAAAAAATATACATTTTTAAAAAATATACATTTTTAATAGAAAAACTATGAAACTTGCCATCGCGTCCCAAAAAAAAAGATCATTTGGCACCTGAGGCATCATCAGATGAAGGACCACACATGCAGCAGGGAAATCTCATCACGCCCTTTTATAACATCTAGCTACTTGCTCGCTAGAACTTGAAGAATATCTCAAGGTATCTAGGCAATTCAAACATCTAGCCACTTGCTAACTAACTAGAAGTATCTCTAAAGGTGAATCCTCTGTGCAATATAATGTCCTTGCCTTCTGCCATAAACCAACGCTTAAATCCTAGACTTCATCCCTTATTACGTGAGAAAAGGGCGGGATTGAAGCTCCATCGGCAAAATTTGCTAGCTACACTTAAAAGAGAGGCAAACAAACACGCATTGATGTTCTGCGGACTGCAAAACGTACACAGAAATATCGAATCTTTTCTTTTGGTACATAGAAGAAGGTTTTCTATAGATTGACAAATACAGCTCCATGCAAAATTGCAAATAACAGCTACCAGTCAATAGTTTGAATGAAACTTGAAATCTTTTTAACTATCCCTGAACTTGTTCAACAAACTTCAATTCTTTCAGGCACGCTCATCCCTGTCAAATAGTCTTCCAAAATTGGTTCATCGTCCAACCAAATTCATTGATGTTCCACAGAGGTTGAATGCTCAACAGTGGACAACACCTACTGATTGCTTTAAAGAACAACTGTTTTCCGTATCTTGTACTTGACAAGACTCATATAGCGCACATGAATTATAGCCATCATGAAATTGGATCAAATTAAGCTCCATATGAACTTATACATGATTTGCTGATCTAATCACAACCATTGCTCATATATGAATGAAGGTATAATCATTCCCCTAGTTAGGTTTTGATTGAGCTAACATAGTTGCTGCAGGAGAAACCGGGCCATTGACCTATCTTTTGAAAGATTAAAACACTGACTCTGTAGTACTTGACAGTGTGTGAATACAGCCTGGCATCATTGTAAGTAGCGGAAAAATACATACAATAAAGATAGGAAGCATTTGCTTAAGTTGCAGATGCGACTCTCCTGTTACGAAGTGAGATATTTAACACATTAATTAGCTTCCCTCGTTTCAGCAGAGCAGCTTCTACGTATCTTTATGATTATTTGAAAACTTCAATTACACAAACAACTAAACGAGGAAATAATCAAATTTCCTTGCACACTCGCTTGCTAAAATCAAGAGATTACTGAATTATAGAGATCCTGATCTGCAAACCCTTTTACTTCATTTCTTTTTTCGATACATGCATCTGATTAATGCATGATCCATCAGAAGTTGTGCTCTAAGAAGAATACCATCAAAAGTAATGGTATATACAAGCAACATCTCTAAAAGATGAAAACAAACACAGAAACAAGGGGTTGAAGTAAAGTAGCTTCCATTTAAGGCACTTGAATAGACATGAACGGTTACAAAGCTCAGGAGGAATAGATAAGATAAGAAAATACAAATTAATTAACTAAAACAAAAACAAAATTTCTGAATATACAAAAAAGAGAGAGCGCTGAAAATAATTATACAAGACATGCAAAGTCTTGCAAGGTCAAGAAAAAACATTAATATATTTTTCTAGAAAAAAATTAAAGAAAAAAGCTCAGGTAAGATAGCACCATCAAAAGCTAAGCTTCTGGCATCAATTTCCTCCTGGGATCAAAACAATGGTTTGGGTATGAAACGTTACAGATCTCTGCAGCTAAAGCTGGATATTTGTTTGACTCCATCGCGATGAGGTCCTTCACCAAGAAGGACACGAAGCTTGAAAAATTAGAAATGGGATAAAAGGTCTGAAAGGAAGAAACTCATGACAAACATGGCAGCTGGTTTTCGACGAATAAGTGGATGCGGTTTATATAAAGAAAAAAGGAGATGCAAACAACTGCGATACAAAAAGTGCTGACATTCCCAAAACACGTCAAGTCCCAGCTAGGGCTAAGGAAAATATCAGCAGAGAGAGAGGACCCGAAAAAGCCTAGAAGGATCTCTCTCTGTCAGTCTGAGAAGTCTCAGTCTAGGATTATCAACAACAGCGATGGGGGCTTGACTGATTTGAGAGAAGATAATGGTCTACGTCAGTAATGTGACTCAACAACCGTTATATCACAAAATGAACCAGTCTATCTCTCATCTGTCTCGCATCGCTTACCCTCTACGTCACGTAAATTCGAAAGGAATGAGAAGCATGGGGGCTCGGATTTTCAACTTGTTGAGAAATGGAAAAGAGAAGTATCAGCAACAGTATGGGCGAGCAATCAATACAGGAGAAAGGGATAACATGCAGTCTTTCCCATGTCTTTTTATTTCAGACAATCCATCCCTCTCTAGCCCAACACTTCTTTGACTTTGTGCTGTTTTTGAGTATTTATTTTTTTAAGTATTTTTTATTTAAAAATATTTTAAAATAATATTTTTTAAAATTATTTTTGATATCAGTGTATAAAAATAATATAAAACATTATTATTTTTAATTTAAAATAAAAATAAAAATTTTAAAAATTAATTACATACACTTCTTTATCATTATCTTGCGACCATATCATGCCCTATCCTCGAACGTTTACTTGAAATGTACATGGTGCTGTTTATGCCGATTAACAATAAGCAGCGGGAAGGCACTCATCTTTTATATATAGTAAATGATCATTACCTTCTCACATAATTGTGTTAATTTCGAAACCTTAAAAATATTGTAGACATTTCAAATACAAATATATAGGAATAGGAGAGATTCCGAATCTCAAATCAATTATAATATAGAACATTGATTGTTATTTTTTATACATCGCGACTGTTTTTGCAAAAATAGGCTTACACTAAAAAGATATTAAATTGAACGCTTTCTCTTCTTTCTTTTTTTATTTATTATCTTCAATTGTTTTGATCATCTAAAAAATTATTAATTTAATAATTGGAAACAGGCTGTCTAAAATAAGCACAGCCATCCTCCAGCGTTTGCTTGCAAAGCTGCTTTGTATTTTTTATGTCCCCGTAAACCATCAAAAGATATCGTTTGGCAGTCTATCTGGCATTGGACGCTGTGTACGTTATCACCAGTCATTTCCAGGCTCATGCTAAGAAAGCTTCCATTTCTGTGACAGTCCATATACATACACATGCATATGCATATAGACACACACATATGTAGAGCCAGCCTTCCCATGCTTTGGTGACAGAAGGGCTCTCTGCGTTTTTCACGCACCCAAAGGGTTGGTCCTTTCTTTTCCATGCATCTCTTTGTTTTTCCTGTACATTTATCAATCCATTGCGTGTGTGTCAAGTTTTGGAGCTTTGTTTTCATTGACAAGAGACTGCAGCTAGCTAGGGTTTCCAATGGTTCATCTCGCTCCTTCAGATTTGAAGCAAGGAATCCCGTGTGATAGACAATCTGTAACAGCAAACTTCATATTTCATACCCCTGCAAGTCAATCAAGCTGTAGAGAATCTCATGCACTAATCGGGATTTTGTAAGAAAGAAATTAGAAATATAGCTTGTACATGCCATAATTGAAAAAAAAACGTGATATTTATAATTTTTCTATATTGGAATAGCAACATTTTAAAAAAATATCAAACTTATAGGAGAACGAGGGGAAAAAAGAAAAGGAAAAGATTTCGAATACATATCAAAATTCTAATTGAACCCTAAAAGTTTTTAAATAAAATGAATTCAACAATATTAATAAAAATCATAATTGATAACTCGAATAGACCACATTTATGGATTTTTTTATAATAAAAACAATACTTTAATAAGAATTTGGTTTGTCTATATACTTTTCTCCCTCATATATTCAATCAATTTAGTAATTTATTCAGAAGTCACAATCTAAAATAGTAACAAGCTATAAATATCATGTTCTTTATCATTGTAAATGCTATCTCACCCCAGAAAAAAAACACTAATCATATAATTTCATCAATATTGTTTTTAAAAAAGTTATTTTCGTTGGTGAACTGCTGCCTGGTCCCGATTAAAGAAAAGAAAATGCTCTCCCGTTGAAATTGTGCTATGATATGAGAGTCATTTTTAGGTCAATGGCCTCGAATTATTAAAAAACAATTCTAATTTGTAATAATAAATAGAGCAGGAAGTAGAAGAAGTAGGTTAGGAATTAGGAAATCTCAGTGGTCAGCTTTTAATCTTGATAATCATCATTACAACCTTAGCGATGTGACCAGACATGGCCAAGAATTGTCAGTGTCTTTTCTATCTCCTTAAAGTCCATTTCTTTTTCCAACACCGGAAAAAGGACCACCTTACAAGACAAAAGATATGAATATATATTGACCAACCTCATAACTCTGCCCGTGCTGCTGTCTGTGTCTCTCCATATACATATACATATACATATACATATACATATACATATACATATACATATACATATAGCTTCCCCCTTTATACTCTGTTGCCGGGATGCAGGTGCGATCGAGTATATTTTGACTATTTCGTGCATGTTCTCTTAGCAAGATTTGGTGGAAAAAAAAGGGAGATAAGTGTATGTTTCTATGTTATTACTGTGGATCTATAGGTGGCTGCAGTGATTCTTTATTGCGTTCCCTCTGCCGCTAGCTACTGTGGAGGGAGGTGGGATAATATATATATATGGAAGACGTCTTCAACAATTTGCAATTTTTCTATTTGTAACTGCAAGTGATGAATTGAACGTTGGGTTTCTAATCGCATTTCAAAAGTTTTTTTAAAAAATTTACTTGTATTTTTTGGTTAAATTAATTTTTTAAAATTATTTTAGATTATTTTTATATGCTTAAAAAATACTTTTAAAAATAACATCATCTACACTTTCAAACAGTAAAAAAAAAATCTAAAGATAGTAAGTGCAGGCCTTGAAAAAAACATTAAATAAAAAATGAGAATAACATTTCATTTTTTTTTTTAAAAAGTTAGTATTAATATCTTACAAACATTATTTATAGTGATTGTGTTTTTTCACTAGTTTTTATTATCTTTGATTTTTTTTAAATTATATTTTTGTTTTTGTACGAGATTTTTCTAGTGTGATGACTTGTATTTTAAGTTTGATAAATTTATTTGAGTACACTCATTATTATTTTATTTTTTAAAATTATTCAAAGTGTTTTAAAATTCATCAAGTCAGCTAGATTATATCATATTATTAAAAATAATTATATCAAATATATTAAAATACAGTTAGTTCTTATAAATTATTTTCTTAACATTTGATTTCATTTCATTTAAAAAAAACTATATTTTATTTAAAAAACCATGTTCTTCACAAATGAGTACAATTTACGCACCATCTCTTGATCAATAGTTGTGGCGGCTTAATATTCAGGTGCTGTTTGGAAACCATTTTATTAAAAAGCATTTTTAAAAAGTTTTTAATTTTTAATTATTATCGATATAAAATATATATTATTTTAACATATTTTTAAATAAAAAAATATTTTAAGAAACATTCATGAACTTGCCGTTACCCTGTGCTACGTGCTTCATACCATTTCCGTGCAAGTGTATTATCCATCGCCTAGACAAAAAGCAACATCATTGATAGTACCACTCTTCTGACGGCAATTTGAAAGGAAAAACTTATTTGGAAAAACAATTTAAATATAAGGTTTGTTGAATATTATAAATAAATATATTTCAATCGAAAAAAGAGCAAAATTTATTTTAATATGTATAATATTAATTTAATTATTTATTAATGATGAATAACTAATACAAACTCTTTTTTATAGAAATATATTTAATAATTTTTCAACTTTAGTTATAACTCTTTAATTTAAAATTTTTGTATCATTGATATATTACCAAAAATACTAAAACATATCCGTAGTTCATTATACATGCACACCATATGCACAGTTCATTTGCAATTTACTTTCATTCATCGCACAAGTTCGTCATCTTTTTTTTTTTTTGTATTTTGAACAATGGAATAATGATTTTGTCCCTCGAAAAAAACAAAAAATTGTTCCACGTTGGAGGGTCCCGAGGTAATTGTGTGTGTACGGACTTGTCCGGTTTGGTCCGACCTAGTCCGGTCAGCCGCACTTTTTTTATTTTAATATTTTTTTAGAATAGATAAATATGGATATAGTCTCGAATAAGACGCAATTGATGAATAAGGCATAGGGGTATCCCGATAATTGACCAATATTTTTTTTAATTTTTTTTGAAATATTGTCGGCGCGTGCGCGACCCACGGTATTTTGCTTGCGCCCCTGTTAAGGTGACGCCCGCGGCATTATACGGTGGCCCAAAAGGGGCTCCTAGCATCTCTGTCGCTTCGTCGTCCAAGTGATCTTTCTCCTGTTGTGGCACGTTGGGTCACCCAGTGTCCGTGTATGCGGCAGTGGACAGTTAAAGCCGTTTGTTCCGTCCCCTCTCTCTCCTGGATGCTAAAGTACAAGAGAGGCCCTAGTTTTGTTGATATTCTACTTTAGTCCTTGAACTTCTAATTTTCTGTATGGTATAGAAGAGGAACCAAATTTTTACTTTGCAATTTTGTCCCTTCCCTTTTAATTGAGTACTTCGATTGAAATTAATTAAATGTTAACGTTTCACTTCGGTCCTTCTTTTTTAATTTCCAAATTGAGTTTAAAAACCTTAATATATTTGGTACTAAAGTTGTGATTTTTTCAATTTCATCATTTGATTAAAATCAGTTTATTTTTTAAAAAAAAATCACAATATTTTGATTTATATTGTGTGAGATTTAATATTACTAGAGAAAAAATTCAACTCATACAAAAAATAAAATGACAAATTTACTTAGGTTGTCTATAATTAAAACATATACAAACAACTTCCAATTCTGATTACTCTATAAAATATTTTAGACTAATTATATATTTTAATATTTATTGAATATTATCGTCTAAAAATATATATATATAGAGAGAGAGAAATGACATAGGATTTTTTTTTTCAAAAAAAACCCTATTGAATAAAAAAATATACGTGAAAAATGGCTTGATGGCTTCTATAAAGTTTATAGTAAATCATAAAATAAAGTGTATATATCAAACATATAATACACACACATGTTAAAAGAAATATGAATTTAAAAATAAATCCGTGCAATTAATGTCATCAAAATCCACCATAGCACATTGAATCGTTGATAAATGGATGGATTATGTGAAAATTTCTGGGTTTGACTCCCGGCCGGCAGCGCAATCAAACCATCAAAGACATTAACTGAGGGGCCATCTAGCACTGTACAATAACCGAGGGCTGTAAGCCATCAAATACAAGCAAAAGCTTTGAATTCAACATGAGTCAAAGATCGAAAGAGAAACATATATTCGTAGAATTGAATAATAGGGCTAAAAATATATGAGCATGAAAAAAACGCTGTTATGATGATAACATGAATTAGACAGTAAGACAACGCGAGTGCATGCTTGATATATAGCATTCCAGTTCCAGAATCGTCGATAAAACTCAAGTCTATTATTTATCAATGCCTGTTGAAAATGTCATCTGGGCCATCCACTTCTTGTGTTAAAAATGAAGACAGCAATCATTTTATTGGATCAGGGGCGAAGTTGACGATGAGCTCTAAAGATCCATGCTGATCCAATGGCCTGCATGCATTGTAGATAAGCATGAAAATACCGGAAGCATGCATATAATCTGTGGGATCATGGTTTAGAGGCAACGCACCCGTTCAAATATTGTAGTGTTGACTTGATTCAAGTAATGAGACAAATGGAACTCCACTATGGGCAGTGGAAATGATCAAATGGGTCGGGAAGGTGTCAAAAACCAGCAATATCTCCGAGAACAGCAACAAATTGTTGTCTAGCAATACTAGTTTGAAATTATGCCAAACCTAATTTTCCACTGACTTGCATCCTTCAATTTTTGGTCACATGTACGTGCCTTACCTTTTCTGTTCCAATCTTAAGCACCATGATCATACTCAGTATATAAATAGCTTAATCTCCATATATAAAGCTGTATAAGGTTCTCCTTTATCTAGCAAATTATCAATTAATGCACTAAGGTAAAAAGAATTGCATTTTTCTTTCCTGCTACAGAGGTCATTTACTATCTGTAATCAAGTTATATCTTGTTGTGACCTCACAGCAATGGCTGCATTTAAGTCTTTAGTTGCTGTTGCTTTGCTAATTGTTGCTATATCAAGCACAGTGTCTGAGTGCAGAGTAGCAAGGAAAGACTTGGGTGTGGGTCTTGGTGGCATAGGAATTAGGGTTGGAGTTGGAGTTGGTGTGGGCATTGGCGTAGGAGGTGGAAGTGGTTCAGGAGCTCAAGTTGGATCCGGCTCTGGTTCCGGTGGATCCAGCTCAAGTTCAAGTTCAACTTCATCTTCCTCCAGCTCAAGTTCAGGGTCTGGAAATGCAGGGTCTGAAGCAGGTTCATATGCTGGATCACAGGCTGGGTCAGGATCGAGGGGTGACAAAAAACTTGGAGGTGGTTCTGGATAGGGTGAACGAGGGGGCCGCGGTTCCGGTTCAGGTCTGGCTATGGTGGAGGATCAGGAAGAGGAGTTCGCTCAGGGCAAGGTAAAGGTTATGGCCGTGGTGAAGGCTACGAGGTAGAGGGCTGGTAGCAGTTGATTTTATGTATTTCTTTATCAATTTATATGTTATGATGGAGAGTACTCGCAACAATGTTTAAGGCCTTGTTTGTTTCAAGGAAAGTGAATTCCCGGAATTCACTTTCCTTGCTTTCCAGTGTTTGTTTGCTGGAAACAACTTTCCTGGAAAGTTGTTTCCGGCAAACAAACACAGGAAAGTTGTTTCCTGTGTTTGCCAAACACCGGAAACAACTTTCCAGGAAAGTTGTTTCCAGCCAAGGAAAACTTAAGGCTTGAAAAAAGGAAAGTGTACTCCTCTTTTAAAAATCCGGAATACACTTTCCGTGAGCTAGCTAGTTATTGTTTTTTTTTTAAAAAAAATAGAAACATGTTAAAGTATTATTTTTTATATAAAAAAAATAATTCTGATATTAACAATTAAAAAACACAAAAACTAATAATTTAAATCTTAAAAATTCTATTTTTTTTAATCACCCTAAATTAAAATTTTGCATTGAGATTTTGATTTAAAATTAAAAAAAACTTATTTTAAGCTTTTAAAATTGGAAAAAATATATATTAATAATAAGTTTTACTTAAAAAATATTTCACAAGCTTATTTCTCTATAATATGATATGACATATATTGTTATATTTTATAAAATAAGCTATGTATGAATATAGGATATAATAAAAAAAATTCATCATTATACTTTTTAGATTTTATTTTTTTTATTTTAAGTGATTAAATATTTTATATTAAATTTTATATATATTAGATAATCTTGAAAAAAAAATTAATTTATTAATAAATTATTTTTCTGTTAATTTTCCATAACACTGTCAAACATCGGAATTCACTTTTCAGGAATTCACTTTCTAGGAAACCACCTTCAGGAATTCACTTTCCAGGAAAGTGAATTCGAGAATCATTTTTAGGAAACCACTTTCCAGGAATTCATTTTCCAGGATTCACTTTCAGGAAACCACTTTCCAAAGAAACAAACGGAGCTAAGAGTTCATGTTGTCTCTCGTGTATGTGTTTACAAATATATTTACTTTATCATCAACAAAATCCAAAGTTTATGTATATATAGAAAGAAGAGTTAAAACATTAGAAATAAGGTGAGGAAAATTGTGTAAAAATCTAAAAAATTCAAATTAAAAACTCACCATTCACATAGCCAATCAAATACTTGGGACTCCTTTTGGGTGCCAACCTGAAAAGAATTTCAACATGGAAGCCTGCTGTTAATAAATTCCGCACTCGACGAGGAAGATGGAAGGAAAGATTTTTAATTAAGCTTTAGCTAGACGTGAACGCCTTCTCAAGTTTGTTATCTCCTTCCTACCATACCTAAGAAGATTATGAATTGGACAAGCTAGCATAGAAGCAGTAGCCTTGCATATTTCTTTTCGCTAGCTGACTGTTTATACATCTTTAATCTATTGTTTATCTTTTTCTCTTCTTCTATAACTATCTTCTATGTTTTTCTAAATTAATGTCTGTGTTAATCAATTAAATTAGACGACCATATATGTATATAGAATAGAAAAGAAAAACAACCCTGAAATATTGCAGATCTCTGTCATGAATCAAAGAGATTTTGAATGTGCTGGTATTAGTCATCAAAGCTAGTGATGTCCAAAGAACACTTTCGATAGTCCTCAGACAATGACCATAAGGAATTAAAAAAATGCCAACAGAACGTTTCCACAATGGTGAGTGCAGATATAAGTGGGGCGGCAACATCGTAACACATGTCCAAGAATGCAGCAAACTCAACCAGGTTAGCTTTTCTTAGCCACAAACTTCTGTCCAGCAAAACCCAAGATTAATTAGCCAAATCAGCCTCCACTTCCGATTCAATCAAATTGTGAAAAATATTCATTTATCCGGTAGTGCTCTCGTTTTCTGTCACAATGTAGCTAGGACGTTCAGAATCATCAACTATAAATAGCATGGTCTCTCCATAGTCTCTCCCACGATACAATCAGTCTTCCACTCTCATAATTACTTGTAATATTGAAGAGCTATACCCAGCTAGTGTTCTCTTAGTTATACTGAAGTCTCCTTTGTGATTAACAGCTAGCCTTAACGAAAAATGGCTCTATACAAGTCTCTAGCTTTGATTACATTGCTCGTGATCATGTCAGCTATAGAATCTGAGAGTCGGGTTGCAAGAAAAGACTTGGGTGTGGATCTTGGTGGTGTGGGAGTTGGGGTTGGAGCAGGAATGGGCGTGGGTTTAGGAGGTAGCGGCTCAGGGTCTGGAGCTGGTTCCGGTTCCGGATCAAGTTCTGGGTCAAGCTCGTCCTCTTCATCCTCGTCCAGCTCCCGGTCAAGGTCTAATGGAGGGTCTGATGCGGGCTCTGAAGCGGGTTCCTATGCTGGGTCTCGAGCAGGATCAGGATCAGGTGGCAGACAAGGTGGTGGGGCAGGTTCGGGGTCCGGTTCTGGACATGGCGAGGGGTCCGGTGAGGGTTCTGGCAGGGGAAGTGCATCCGGCAACGGTGAAGGCTATGGCGAGGGTCGCGGACAAGGATCGGGCTATGGCAGTGGAAGTGGCAATTAAACGAGAATACAGTACCAGTTTGGTGAAAATAAAATAGAAAAAAATCACCGTTTATATATAAATAAATAAATAAACAGACGGTGAAATCAGAGCACCCCTTTGTCCTTAGAGTCTTCATATCACATGTTTTATGCTAGGTGTCTACGAGTTATGTAACTCACCATGACTCGTGGTGAGTCGCTGTCTCTGTGTATTGTCGTTGTGTTTATGTGCATGGCTTGTCAAATAATTTACCATCCTTGTCTTTTGACAATGATTGATATATATAAAAAAGTCGTGTGGTTCATCAAAGAAAGCAAGACGTTGAAGATGAAGGAAAGCGCAGATCAGATTCACGACATAAAAATATGAAATAAGTTAACAAATGAAAGATATGTCGGTCCATCAATGCATGTGCAAATTAAGAGCTACCGGCGTTAGACCAAATATTGGTATGGAAGTGTCAGGAGGTTACTGCTGTCTAGATGCCACTATCATTAATTTTGTCAATTCTTTCGGGTTTTTTTTTCTTTTAGAATTAGAATCAAATGTTTTGGTTTCGAAATACTCTGTTTTGAATATATATATATATATATATATATATATATATATATATATATATATATATATATATTCAAAACAGAGTATCGAAATGTTTCTAAAAGAAAATATATATATATATATATTCAAAACAGAGTATTTCGAAACCAAAACATTTGATTCTAATTCTAAAAGAAAAAACCCTTATATATATATATATAAAAATATTTAAAATATAAAAATAAAATTATTTAGAATTGTGCAATTTAAATTTTAAATATAAATAAAAAATAAGAGTTGAACTGATATAACTCGACCGACTTGATGAGTTCAAAGATAACATGAAAATATGATAAAAATATAGTTTAATTACAAAAATCAAGTTGACATCTTAAAAAAATATTGAAATAACGATATATTGAATTAACCGGGGTGAACCTAGGTTAACCTTTCAAATGTGTGATTTGTGTTATAATACCATGATAACCATAAAAAAAAAAACAAATCAAATTATAAATTTCAATTCATAATAAACTAATTGTTGAATAATAAAATTGAGAAAAATTTAGTCTAAAAAAGACACAATAAAATGATTTTTCTGAATAAAATTATAAGCATATATAATATTACGAGAATATCATCATCAATCTCGCAAAGTCATTACATTCTCTGATTGCTCTGAAATTTTAACATGATATATATAAATATATCAAGAAACTTCTCATAAAATTTTATTTCAATCTAACGATAGGATTAAGAGATAAAATTGATATTGTAAAATTATTTATTATTTAAAAAAATAGTATTTGGCCGAAACGAAATAGGCATAACAAAACCGGACTGTTCCAGCTGGAATTTAAACGAAATTTTCATAACAAACCAAAACTTTCAATAAAATAAAAACTATATCATTTCACTTTGTTTTTTTAATTAGTACAAATCATTCCGAATATTTTAGTCAACAGAACGAGAACAACAACCCTGCTTTCGATACTCCGAAGATAATGACCACAAGAGAAGAAAAAAAATAGCAACAGAGCGTTTCCACAATGGTGGGTTCAGATAAATTGGGGCGGCAACATTCTAACACATGTCCAGGAATTGTTAGCTTTTCTTATTAGCCACAAACTTCTGTCCAGAAAAGGCCAAGATTAGCCAAATCAGCCTCCACTTCCGACTCGATCAAATTGTGAAAACTATTCATTTATCCGGTAGTGCTCTCGGTTTCTGTCACAATGTAGCTACGACGTTCAGAATCATCAGCATTCCAACACATGTCCAAGAATGCATGAATCTCAAGCAGGTTGGCTTTTCTTAGCCACAAACTTCTGTCCAGAAAAACTATAATTAATTCCGCAGATAAAGCTTGTTCTACTTTCTTCTTCTTTGACTTTTATCAAGTTAGCAGTCTGGTAATCATACTCCAGACATTACCATGCCTTCCTGGTAATAAAACTCGTGTGTTTAAGCAACTACTTTCTTTCAAATCATCCTTAACAGTACAGGCCAATGAAAGTCCACTATCTATCATGGGACGGCACCATCTTCAGAATGCTGTGTCCAACGTATCAGCTTTTTTGCCAGCAAATGTAGAAAAAAGGAGGTTCACGCTATACTTGGCAATGCATGGTGGAATTCATAAAATAGGATGCCCTCCACTACATTCTGATAGTCCTCGCGCCTGCAACTTTTTTAATTATGCCCACTACCACACTCACCAAACTGCACTATCTTCTACTATATAAACGTAGCTCTATCTTTCCATCTCCCTCTCACAGAAAAAACTTGTGATAGCTGAGAAAACACTCTTGTAATAATACCTACGTAGTATTTGGTATTCTCGGACCTTTGGTTTCTAGGGTTAAGAGATGGCCAACTTGAAGTGTTTGGCGGTTCTGGGCCTCCTTGTTGTGTCTTTAGCTGTGAGTGAAAGCCGGGTCGCCAGACAAGACTTGGGCTTGGACCTTGGAGGCTTAGGGGTTGGTTTGGGTGTTGGACTGGGTATTGGGCTTGGAGGTGGTGGATCAGGTTCCGGTGCTGGAGCAGGTTCGGGTTCCAGATCTGGGTCTAGTTCAAGTTCTAGCTCATCCTCTTCATCAAGCTCTAGTTCTGGATCGGGCGGCAGTTCTGGTGCCGGTTCGTCTGCTGGTTCATCCGCTGGTTCTAGGGCTGGGTCGGGCGGAGGCTCTGGTGCCGGATCATCTGCCGGTTCATCTGCTGGTTCTAGGGCTGGGTCCGGGTCAGAAAATGGGAATGGTAAATAAGTAAAAAGGACCTTTTATTTTATTTTGTTTTGTTGAAGGAATAAATCAGTCCTCCACCATGAATACCAATAAGCATTAACCACACAAGACAAGGTTGTGGATGTTTGTGTCTTGCTTTCTGTGTTATATGTGCACTGCACTAATAATGTAATTTGTACCTTATTTACCTTCAATGCATCTATTGAAGAAGGCTTCCTAGTGTTTATGCGATCTTTTGTCTTCTATATTAGCTTTTATTATTATTTTAATTAACATGTTTTTCAATTCCTTGACGATTGACAGTGGACACCAAGGAATATCTTCTTCCTTTTCTTTTTTTCATTTTTAATTGACACAAAGGATGTTTGATACCTCAAATTTTCCACAGCCTGCATGTGTTTATGTGCTGATGAAGTACTTTAAAATTTAAATCCCATCATGTATTATTGTTTCTTTAAATGATCCAATCTTTGGTCTTATATTTCTTGGCTACTGAACACATTCAAAATTAACAAATAATTTCGAAATCCTAAGGGCAATTTTGTAAACGGATTTTATAGTTAATCATTTATTATTTTATACGAGAAAACTTCATCCCTCAGAAAGTGTATTTTGTGAGTTTAGATGAGAGAGTAAAACCTTGATTGTCCCAGATTCTTACAAAGAGTACATGTCATGACTCGAACTCGAGATATGGTGTTGGATGTCACAAGCCTTTTATCATCATGTCACGCCTCTTGGAGACTTAAAACATTGTATTTGCCCATTAATTTAATATTTCATGATACTTATCACTAAAACAAATTTAATTATTCACGTTATTAACATATTAGTAGTTAGTTTATCATATTTTAATTCTATGGTATAAAGGAAAAATAATAAGATTTGATTATATGTATATATTTATTAACCTTCATGAAAGATAAGAATTATTTATGATGGTACATGATTTATAGAGGCTTCTTCACGCATCACAAACTAGGGTTGAGTAAAACAACTGAAAAACCAATTAAAATTCTATCTCTTGGCCGGCCCTATATGTTTTATCAACCATATGATTTTTTTTTTCATGATTTCACTTCCATTACAATCTACTCTACCCAAATATCTGTCATCACAATAAAATGAATCTCAAACGCTAACCTGTAAAACTAAATTATGCTGTTCCTCTTTTCTCATTGATTCTGGTGTTGAAATCTCCAATTTTTCTCTCTCCTCCCTCTTTACAAATTCTAGCCGGCAGTATATAGAGGAAGAAGAGCTGAATATTTCAATTTTTAATGTCTTTAATGAGTTTCTATTTTACTTTTCTTTTCAACTACCGATGGTTTCTTATGGCCTTCCCAGTTTTTTCAGAAAATATAAAATAAATATGTTCGAATTGTCTTCCACGCAAGCTTGTCAATATCATTCTGTTTGTCATTCCGGTTTTCTACTTGAACGAAACGCTCTAGTTTCACATGCGTTTGGATTGTACTATTGATATATATATATATATATATATAATTAAAATATTAATTTAACAAGATAAATTAACTTTAAATTATACAATATAGCCACAAAGTCAAACAAACATAATATCAAAAAATTTTAAAAAAATCACAAGTTAATTAAAATAAAAGGTACCGAGATGTTCCAGCCAAAATTTTCGAGAACGAGTCGAATTAAAACCAAGATGAAAATAACGGCATTTTATCTCGGTTTTTAACGGAATGGAATTGACAAGCGTCTTCAGGTCTGAAACAGTGAAATTTGCAAGTATGCAGCGACTAAGCTTGTGATGCATCTTCACTTCCATATCATATAAACCACATTTTTGCATGATCGTTAAATTTAAAATCATGAATTAGTTGAAATATACATAACCTCAACTTTAAACACCCATAATAATAATAATAAAAAAAAGACACCATTGTTTCGACCTTATTCTATATGTCACCGAGAGATGACATATGGATTATTGTCATCCAAAGAAGAAAAAAACATGTCTTTAAGAAATCTCCTCGTGTCCCGAAGGTGCATCAGATCATCATTCAAGTAATCAAAATGGAAGAAGTCTAATTAATTCGCATTAAACTGTCAATTTCACATCACCTTAAAGTGAAAAAGAAGCAAAACCACAGACATTAGGGTTTCAATGAGCGTAAATCCCTAACACCTTGCAAGTAGGATCATATATTGTGTTAGAATTGCATACATATAATAGTCATTATATATATATATATATATATATATAAAAAGGGTTGAAGATTGATCATGAAAACCAATTTGCAAAATGTCATAAGGGATATCTTAGTGAATTAAGTATAGAAAGAAAGTTTATCTTTTTATTTAATTTACTTAGATGCTAAAAAAAATCTGATAAGCTGAAGCACTTCAATTTCTGGGTTCCTCTCCCTGGAACACAATGGCATTATTCTTCAAATTTTGACCTCTCATTCAACTTGTTGACCTCGCAGGCATGTTTTGACGATGTGTAGAATCTATTCCTAAGCCACTACTCCCCGTAGTTTCGTGATTTTCACCTGTTCTTGTGACCTTTCCTGCTTCAGTCAAGCTATGATCACTCTTCAGATCAAATTTATTAAAATCATAATTTTAACACGATACCAAAATTACTTCTAAACTTGGATTATAAAATCAAGATTATAAAATTATATCATCTATAAAATTATATAATCACAATTAGAATTGTGTAGGTAAAAAGATTATAAAATAATGAGTAAAATATTTATAAATACAATATTGTTAGAGTATAATATAATCATATTATGGGGTCTCACCTATAAGCTTAAGCTTTTAGGTTAGATGGTTCCTTAACATGGTATCAGAATCTTATTGACCCAGTGGTCACGAGTTCGAATCTCACCACTTCCATTCTATGTGATAAAAAAAATCAAGCACAAGATGATATGGGCCTGTGTAAATTTAAAGCCTAAAGGGTTTTCACTTGAGGGGGTGTGTTAGAGTATAATATAATCATATTATAGGGTCTCATCTATAAACTTAAGCTTTTAGGTGAGATGGTTACTTAACAAATGCTTCATAATTATGACCATAAAACTTTATTAGTTAAGGTTAATATATGATTTAAAATAACTTAAAAATATATTACAAAACAACTATATCTGTAGAATTTCATTAGGTAAAAACTAACAAATTTCAAACAAATACTCAGCTGACATGCAAAATCAACCTCATTTTTATCTACCTCATTATTTTTAAGACTTGCATCAATAACATCACTTTCGAAAAGATTATTAGTACTACCACTGGTACCAACACTGATATTATTTGTACTAACTTCAACTCTAACAAATTATTTCGACATCAATACATGAAAATTATTTGAAATCATTATTTTTATTAATTTAAAAAAAATCTAAAATTTAAAGTATAAATTTTAAAATTAATATTAAAATGAATGGTAATTATATCATTGATGTTTGCCGTGTAGGAGTTAGAGTGAAGGCAAATGAAAAGGGGATTGTCACCAAAAGAGAGGTAGAAAAGTGCATGAAGGGAAGTCCTGGAAAGTTAAAGGAGCAACGCGATAAGAGAGAATTCCGATAAATGAAGGAAATTAGCTAAAATTGGGTATAAAAAGGGTTGACTAACCTAAAACCATTTTGTGTTTTTTTTTTATCATTGTTTTTTTTTTTGGGGGGGGTATAAACTCTTGGAAAAACATTTTTAACCTAAATCAGAAATAAATTGAGGTTTGACATATAAGATAAAAATTATAAACTTTTGAAAAAACATGTTTAACCTAGAACACAAATAAAAAATTGGGATTTGACATTAAAAATAAATAAAATGTATTTGATTAATTGATATTAAAAAAACAACTGGAATTGAGAATAAATGATAAAATAAAAATTGAGATCTTGAATAATTGATAACAATATGAAAAACATGATAATTAAACACTTGATATTGTTTTTCATTAACCTTTAACTCAACCACAGTTTTAACCAAACACTTCAATAATTATTATTATGAACTGCAACTAAAAATGTTCTTATAAAACTATTTTTAAGAAAATCTCAGCCACAAACTAAAAACAATACCACACACATCCTAAAATATATATAAAAAATAGAAGTAAAAAATAGGTTAAGGCAATTATTTTCAGTATTATTTATATGGGAGCATCACTCATAGATAACCTGTACTTGTTGATATTGTCATTGACTGTGTCGACATAGATCCCAGAAATTGCAGTCTCCGACTGTATGACAGAAAGAAAAAAACTAAAAAGCAAGCGAAATCGTAACTTGGAAAGTAAAATGAATATGAATTGGTTCTGGCAATGGTAAGCGAAGAGACTTAATTTTGATATTCTAAAAGTGATTTTTATTCATAAATAAAAAATATTCTTCGTATTAGTATAGAAAAATAATTTAAAAATAATAAATATTTTAATTAAAAATAAAATTTTAAAAAAAACATTTTTAAATCAAAATGTAAAACACCATTTAAATCCGTGCCACAGGAAGGTGGATGAAGAGAAATGATATTCATGTTATGCCAGCCAGCTTAACCGATGTCTTTGTCCATCTGGCCATTGAAGGACTCCACTTTAATGGGTCCCATCACCGCAGCTGGATAAAGAAAAGAAAAAAAAGCCAGAGAGATGAGAAGGAATAACAATATCAAAGATTAAATAAAAAAAAATAAAAAATGGAGAGGATAAGTTCAGTCAAAACAGAACTTTAATTTACAGCTGCTCCTTTAACTTTATGAAATTGCAATCGAGTACTGCAGAATCTATCTGGATTTGAGATTGATCCATTTCAAATTATTTTCTTATGTTTTCAAGTCTTATAAATGTGACAATATCAAAAATAAATTTTAAAAATTTAAAAATATATTAATTTAATATATTTCAGATAAAATATTATTTTAAAAAACAACACCAAACAACTCAAATAGCAATTATCCTTTTCTTTTTCTTTTTCTTTTATCATCTTAAAGATAAGAATATCGACTATCACCATCCAAATTGATTTTAAACTAAAAATAATATTTTATTATTGTTTTTCAACAAATTACATGTACGTACTTTAATTGGACACTTTATTTATATTTATTTATTTATCAAATGATAAATATATTTATGATGCATAAAAAATACATGTATTTATTTATCAAATGACAAATTATAAGATTTATCCTTTTTTTTTCTCAAATCCAGAGAAAAAAAGTATATTCATGATTTACAACCCACTATAATATGAATAAAATCTATAAATACAATCCAAAAAAATATAAAAAAATCCCACGATATTAATAAGTATTAGAATTGTAAAATTTCCTTTCATTTGTTGACTTGGAATTGCCAGCTGGAGAATCTCTGATTCAGATGAAAATATGTAACCGAACTTGTCGGCATGAATTATGAGTAAATTGCAAGCAACTACTTAAAACCAAAGACATTGAGGTAACTAACTATAATCCTGGGAAATCTCAAGGAGCTATTAGTTTATTCACCGTCAAATTCCGTTAAGGTGGCTGTTCCAGGTTCCATCTAGTTTTGTCTCCTCCATAAACTGTCAACTGCGGCAGCGGCTTACGGTCATGGCCGGCTCTTCCGGTATTTAGCACCGCTAAAATTATCCAATTCTTTTCTAGTAAGTTAATTATTATTATTATTATGCAAACATATTTCCAGCTCCACCAATGGGCTATTGGCCCCTGGTTCTCACTTCTCCCACGTTGTCCAAAAAAGTCACCATGTATTTACAGATAAATATATAAAGACCAGTTCCATGCCATTTTTCAAACAACATAAATTAAACACCAGTAAAAAAAACAAAAAAAAAACCCAACACTATCTTAAGAATAAAAAATATATATTATTTTAATGTATTTTCAAAGAAAAAAACACAATAAAAAACAAATTCTATTATAATCCCAAACACCCCTCATATTATCGAGTTAAAAAAATCTACCAATCATATAGTGAAAATAAAAAAAATTATAAACATATTTTTAGAATTAAAAGAAACAGTGTGCCTTAACTAAATTTTAGTAAACATCTTACTCCTATTATTTTTATATTTTTATATCTTATGTTATACTGTTTAATTGGGGAATTATAAAACCATGAATAATGTAGAATCTTTTCTACTAATAAATATGTATATTTTCATTTTATATCAAACTAGTTTCTATAAACTCGAACCATAATTAAGAGATTCACGAACCATACCCTTCCATCAATCCAAAATCTTCCATATTTTAAAAATAATAATTTAATATTTTTCACGTAAAAGGCAAATTATGCCGAACAACAAAAACCATGCACTCTCAATCACTCATCTATATCCCTCAAAATTATTTGCTACTGCCATTTCATTTTTCAACAGAGTTTAGAGCAAGTCCACTCTCTCGAACCAATCTCCGAATCGGTGGGCTGAGTTCCCGCAACACAACCCCTGCGATCTATATTTTTCTCCGAGGAAAAATTTATTCGAAGAGATCTCTCTCTATCTTTATCTATCTGTTAAAATTTGAAAGTCCAAACTATTTTCCTTTTTTTTTTTTATCTTCTGTGTCTTGACAGCCCCACTCCCCCCTCGCTGTTTCTTTCTTTTTTCCAATCTGGCCGTCCTTTAACGCGTTCACGCGTATTCGTTGTCGCTTCTTTGTGGGTTACCACTATATATATCCTTCTTCTCCTTCCTTCCATAGCAGGTGCAGTCTACCCTTTATTCTCTGCATCTGTAGTGCCCCTTCTTTTGTAGTTTCTTGTTCGATTCATTTTCTCCAATCCAAACCAAGGCCCGATTGTCCTTTTGAAATTAGACAACCAGCACCTATTTCAAGAATCGGATAATAGAACCCCAAGGGAATCGAGGCGAGATGCCGTCGCTAGAGGAAGAGCTATTTCCTTCAACACCTGGTAAGTTCAAGATCGACCGTGGCCACACCATGAATCGCCAGTTCAACCGTTGCTTCGCTTCAACAAGCACCATGTTCTTATGGGCACTTTTCTTGATTGCTTTAACGGCGTCCTATTTGAGTTTCCAGTCTTTTGTCGATTCCGGTAGCCGATATTTCACTGCTTCTTGGGGCGGCATTCAATGGGAGAAACAAATACGAAGTTCTGCCCAGATCCACCGCTCTAAGGGCATGTCCGTTCTTGTTACCGGAGCAGCTGGTTTCGTGGGAAGCCACGTTTCTTTAGCCCTCAAGAAACGCGGAGACGGCGTCGTTGGAATTGACAATTTTAACAACTACTACGACCCATCGTTGAAGAAAGCCCGAAAAGCTCTCCTCAACAGCCGAGGGATTTTTATCGTTGAAGGAGATATAAACGACGCCCGGTTAATAGCTAAGCTTTTTGATATTGTGGCTTTCACCCACGTTATGCATTTGGCGGCTCAAGCTGGAGTCAGATACGCCATGGAGAATCCACACTCTTATGTCCATTCGAATATAGGAGGCTTGGTTACTCTTCTCGAGGCTTGTAAAACGGCTAATCCTCAGCCGGCTGTCGTTTGGGCTTCTTCAAGCTCCGTGTACGGTTTGAACGAGAAGGTCCCTTTCTCTGAATCTGATCGGACGGACCAGCCCGCGAGTCTTTACGCGGCAACGAAGAAGGCAGGTGAGGAAATTACCCACACATACAACCATATTTACGGTCTTTCAATTACTGGGTTAAGGTTTTTCACCGTCTACGGTCCATTTGGAAGACCCGATATGGCCTACTTTTTTTTCACGAGAAACATTTTACAAGGGAAACCGATTACAATCTTTCGGGGCAAGAACCGGGTTGACTTGGCCCGGGATTTTACTTATATCGATGACATTGTGAAGGGTTGTGTTGCGTCATTGGATACTTCGGGTAAAAGTACAGGGTCCGGTGGGAAGAAACGGGGCCCCGCTCCTTATCGGATCTTTAACTTGGGTAACACGTCACCAGTTACGGTGCCGACACTCGTGCACATACTGGAGAGGCATCTGAAGGTTAAAGCGAAAAGGAATGTTGTCGATATGCCTGGAAACGGTGACGTACCATTCACCCATGCAAATATTAGCTTGGCCCAAAGAGAACTTGGGTATAAACCGACTACCGATTTGGAAACCGGGTTGAAGAAATTTGTCAAGTGGTATCTCACTTATTACGGCTATAATCGTGGGAATGCTGGACATTAGTTTCTTTTATTTTCTTATTATCTCTGTTTTCCCTTTGAAAAAGGGAAAAGACAAACGGGAAATAGAAAATTCTCGCAAGGTCAGCCGACGGTGTGGCGAAAAAAATGAAGAAAAAGAAAAAGAAAAAGAAAATATTCTTTTCTTCTTGGAGGGTTCAGCCCCTGTGATTTTGTTTCTTCTCTTGATTTGTTTTTATATGTAAAGTGAGAGGTAAGAAACATTTTTTTTTTTGCCAACTCTTTCACTCTCACCTTGTTTTCTTACAGCTTACATCCCTTTATTTTTTAATATTTATAAGATAATTTATCGATCTACAAATATGTCATATTTTCATTAAATAATCATGCTAATTATTTTTTTATTGAAGAAATTGAAAATGTTCTTTATTATCTGAGAATATATATGCAAAAAGTAGAAAGGTGACAGCTAAGAGAAAATACAGACAGCTGGGACAACCATGGTACGCCTGTTTGGAAGTTGCGTCTCACCTTGTCAAAACAAAATGAATACGTACGGCGCCCACTGGTTTCGCTAAATCCAAGGGCTCGGATCGCGTCATTTAGATCCAGCTGTAAAGCCTGCACTAGTCAATGTCCCATAAGATGATTTAACTGCTTGCTTGCCGACGATGATGGGAATGGCTCTAGAAGGTTTTCGATGGGTGGGCTGTTAATGGGCCTTATGGGCCCTCCTTTTATCGTTGCCATCTTTTAATTGTCTTGTTGCCATTTTCTTTCTGCGGTTGATGTCTCATTGTAATTAATTATAAGTTTAGTATCACATGTACAACCAATTTTATAATTGTGTTATTTTAAAAATAATTGTAATTAAATGTGCTAATTTAAAAATAAAATTTAAAACATAGAATTCAATCTAATAAAATAGTTATAGTAAATTTGAGTTTAAATAAAATTCATTAATTTCGTTAAGTGGTTGTGTTTTTTTCTTTCTTTTTTGTAGAAGTTCTATTTTTTTTCAGAAAAAAAACCCTTGGCTTGACAGTTTGCCTCGGTAAATCTAACGTCACAATGATGGAGAATTGTTCATAATATATATATATATAAGCCACCGACAGTTTTGTGGACCCATTTTTGATTGGCTAGCATGTGGGATTGTGTTGGAAGGTGATTTGCTCGGTTAATTAGAACTTTATATTGAATGTTGGAGCCATGTGTTAAGCGTGAGGCAATTGTACACTACAATCACCTTGGGTGTATTTTTAATTATATATTAACTCAAATTATTTTTAATTTGAAAAACAATCTAATCATATGAAAATACTAGTCAATTTCATGATGAAGTTAATTTCTTGTATTTTGACTGATTGGTTTATTTAATTACAAAATTTGATTTTTGAATTTGTTCTATGAAATGAGAAGTGATTATTTTTCTCGAATTAGCCTTTGAAAAGTATGAATGAACACTAATGGGTTATGTTTTATACTATTTATATTTGAATTTGAATTTAAAATAATTATTCAAATTCAACCTGATAGTTATTCAAATACAATATCTACAGGGGGCTTAAGTCGTGGATTGCTCTTCCCTGTTAGTTTTTTGTATATACAAATTCTCGTTAATCGAATAAAAGCACTAGAATATATAAAATGTCCTTTAACTAAATGATGTTTTAGGAAAATTAATATAGAAATTACTTAAAATACCCTTATCCTTAAAGGATATTAAAGTAATAACTATAAAATATATTTGGATTTGATTTTTTAATTTAATTAGGTCCACACCTAATGAATAAAAAAATTAGGTCACAAATCAAACTTGTTAAAATGATGATGTCTACACCGTTATCTTCATCTTATTACTTATAACGTTCTTGAGTTGGTTATCTTAATACTCGTTGTTATGTCACAGATTGATATATATATATATATATATATATATATATATATATATATATATATAAGATTTCTTGATTTCTTGAGAGAGTAAAAAGCAAGGTCGAGTTTTGAAATCTTCTACTAAATTTGAATATCGTGCTATGTTTGCGTTTTGTTTTGAAATTAGTTGGCTTTGTGCACTTCTCTCAATGTAATCTCATTCTTTTTTATGCTTATAGAACTAGCGTTATTCAAATTGCTACTAATCTAGTTTATCATAAATGCACGAAACACATTGAGATAAATTACCATTGTACTCAGAAGCGTTGAACACTTGTGTTATTTTCTCCCTTTATTTTTAATGATCTCAAATCTTTATGAAAGTCGAGACTCATTAACATCATTAGCTTATGGTGAATCAATTAAAGCTTCTTGACTTCCCCGTATCAATTTGAAGAAGAGAATGTGTCAGATGATATGAAGATATATCTATGGCATGATTTGTATTATATATATAGTTGTAAATATTTTATGATTATTTATATATATTACTTTTCTTTTTAGTCAGACAGAATTGATGTAACGGTTGAGATCCGATCATGTAATGTAATACAATAAGAAGAATCTCACAAAGAGGTGCTCTGTGTGTCATGCCTACACAGGTTGCACATAATTTAAATGCAAGGCGACCCTGGAACTTTCTTTTTTATAAAAATAAAAATAAAAATAATATAAATATATAACAAGCTTTGACTATTTCTTAGCACCATCAAATATTTGCGCTGACTATGCAGGAGGTGGAAGAAAATTTTATTTTTTATTTATCAATAATACAGAGCAGTGGCACCAGAACAAAGCTGGCAAAAATAAACCGGGCTTGATGTAGATCCAGCCTGAATTCGACCCGGCCTGTCCCATGAACCGATCTAGGCAGCACCCTCAACCAGCTTGTTCAACTTCTTCGTCCTCAACCTCTCCGCGTGCACCTCACTTCCATGGTATTCATACCTGTACATAATAATGAAAGCACAGAATTAGTCAAACTTCTGCGTCAACGCAGCATCTCTATCTCCGTTATAACACTACCTCTGCGGCAATGAAATCAAAGGGCTCAGGCTTTGAGCAAGCTTGACAGATTCTTCCTCAGTATGCACAGTCTGATTGAAGCAGAAATACCGCCCACACGTGGAGCGATCCAGGAAAGCTCGAATATGGACATCTACCAGGAAGTTCACGTCCACACAGGCAAGGACTCCATTTTCATACATTTGAGCTACCCCTGTTACACGATAGTTGAAACAGATTGAGGATCATTTCAGAATCTCACGCTGAGATTTCAACCTGCCTTTTCTTTTTAGGTCAAAACTTAACAAGCAGTGAAAATGTCATCGCATGCATGATCTGTACCTTTGAGGTATGACATGGTTGATAGAGGGTTTTGTTGAGAGACACCAGGACCCAGAACTAGTCCAGCATTTATGGAAACCATGTTAAGCTTACGGTCCATGGCTAGAGCCCAGGCAGCATGTTCAGAGAGTGTCTTTGCTAGGGCATACCATAACTGTCAAACAACAAGGTAAGACATTTCAACTACAGAACCAAAATTTAATCCAGGTGTTTATTAAATCCCAGTATATGTCTAATAAATCTGAGAATCTGGTCCCGACACTTTTCAGAAGTAGTTTTCAGATGATGAACACAGAAGAAAACCATCGATTTAAGACAGCAACATTAATGGTTTCAGTATCTTTCGAAGAGTCGGCGAAGCAGTCATCTTCAAGTGGTAGGTAGGCACGAAAAGATAAACGACTCTTTCGCTTGTTTCCCCTTTTGATTGTAATGTTCTTTAAATATTAAGGGTAATTAATGTTCAAATATTTCTAATTCCCTACTGTGAACGGAATAATATGTACACGCACAAACAGTCTTTTTTTTAATCATGTCATGACATTGTTTAAATTCGAAAAATAAAAAATAAAATTCGCATTCGAATCTTATAGGTCATTTAAAATCGAGCATGATATTATTTGTTTTCTTTTTTCAACTTGAAAAATAAATTTAAATGGGTTTCATAACATATGGGAGAATTTTCATAACATATTCTCTGACTATTTCAAGATGCTCACTAGCAGAGGAAAGAAGGGTAGATAGAATCATAATGTGTTCATAGCATGATCAAAAGGATAAAGAACCCAACAACAAAGGCAAAAAACTCTCAGAAGTTCAAACCTTCAGTTTCCTGCAAAATTCTTGATCGCTCCAAGACCTCTCGTCTACATCCTCCTGTGAACAAATGTTCTCTCTCCATATTGCAGCAGTTAGTGAAGAGCTGAAGATAATCTTTTCAATGGTATCAGTCTGTGCACAGGCCTCCACGACATTGATTGCTCCCCTAACTTCCAAATCAATCATTTTGTCCTGCCAAGATTACATGAATACGGAATTGAGCATATTTGAAGATGCAGTGGATGATTAGCTAGCTAGTTTGATTGGATAATTAATCAACATACATCGTAACCATCTGGGCAGTCCAGGCAGCAGAACATTGCAGAGCAACCCTTCAAAGCAATTAGAATGCTATGGTAATCCAATACATCGACTTCAAAAACCAGCAATCTCTCCTCCTCTTTCGCCAAGTCCCTTATCTTCTTCACTATCTCAGTCTCACCTGAAGAAAACCCAGAACAGGAAAGCTGATAATTAACAGGAGTTTAAAGACACAGAATTAACAGTATAAATCCAAGACACCAGAAAGTGAAGGAGATAACTTGCCATTAAACTTTTGGATGGCTGCGTGAACTGTGTATCCTCTACTCAATAGTCCCTTGAGAATCCAAAAACCCACATAGGTTGAGGAATCGAGAACACAAACTGAGGGCAGCTCTTCGATATCCATTCCAGCTCTTCTGGTTTTCTTTCAATTTTCTCTTAGCTGCACCTCCTCCAATGGGCTTTTACATGTATTTATATATACATGTAGCGATGTTTATGAGAGAATGCCAGATACAATAATAGAAGAGTTGGTGAACTGTGTTCCTACACGTTCCCATCTACTCACCATCTTTTCTCTTGAAAGACCTTTTCGGCTTTGTTTCAATTCTCATTAACCTTAATTACATTTATTATTCTACGCTAAACAACAAAGGCTAGGTTTATCAAGCCACTAAAGATTGAACATGCATGCAGTATCAAGAGTGTGTCTAGCCGTAAAATTGTTTGTTTCGGTAAGGACTAAGGACCCAAAACTTTATTTATTTATTTATTTATTTTTCCTTTTGTCTTAAATTAAATTAAAGGGGAAAAAACCTTGGCTTAATTTAAGTAGGTAGAAAACGTGATAACGTATGTGATGGAGAGGAGAATCATTAACTATTGACATTGAGGTTTGACAAGTCAACAAAAGGGTCGTGTGGGCAAAATGATCCTTCGGCATATTTCATAATCGCCCACCAGGTGCTACGCAACTACTTAAGAAGCCGACATGTAATCACTGAACTTTCTTAAAATTATTTTAATCTGGATGGTTATTGTATCTTGGTGTTTTTTGAAATAATTTTTTAATTTAGTATATCAAAGTCATGATTAAAAAATATGTTGTTTAATATATTTTTAAATTAAAAACATAATAAAATAAAAGCGGAAGTTGTGTCAAATGTTTTTTTTTAATAGGAGTTTTTTTGAAAAAATAGTATAACTAAAAAATTATTTAAGAAAGATGCGATTCATGCACTTCATAAGAAAGATGTCTACTCGTTTGATGTATGTGTGTTATATGAGAAAGATGTGACTCGTGCATTTCATAAGTGATACACAAATATCCAAAATCTAATGGAATAAATGGGAATTAAATATCTTTTCTTCAAAAAAAAAGGTTACATACATGCACATTTGCTGTTATTAATTATGATGTATCATGGTCTGATACTATATGCATATATGATATTTGCTATAATTTGAGATTAAAACTAGTATTTATTTGTATCATAGTTGCGATATAGAATTATTTATTTATTAAATTCAGAATTTTAAATAACCTTTCTAAGAAACTAGTAAAATTGTCCATGCAATAAGTTTTTGTAAGAAGTCATAAATGACATCTATAGCTTTTTAACCTTTTCCTTTATTTCCAAACAAGTTTTCATCTATATTATTATTATTATTTCCAAAATATCTTTCTTACTGCGCTACTTGCCCTCCAGAATCCTATCCCATGAGTATAGGGTTTGGTTCACTCGGAGTTCAGAATTCGATACTAAATTATAATTAGAAGGAAGAGGTTCATTTAATGGAATCTACATTTAAATCCATTTGTATGATGAATGGAGCATCAACTTTACGACTAGAAGAAACTTGCACCAATTTTACACGTATGGTACTGCTGAATCATTGGACATAAAACTGGTGCTTATACCATGATTGCGTTGAATCTTGGACTGGATAACCTGTTTCTTATTTAATTAATCACCAAAACTCTCGGTGGTTCTTGGTGGGTGCAGTCGCAGCTTTAGTGCCAAGTCTGACCAAGGTAACTTGTGTGAGTAGATGTGGCATGCAAATACTATCTGTTGTCAACCACATTTTTTTATATATATATATAAACATGTATTTTAAAACATTTCAGCGCAGAGAAAAAATGATTGAAACGAAATTGACCTAAACCATAAACAAATTCAGCGCAGAAATAATTTGTGACAATTACTGTAACCTGCTTCGAAGTAATCTCTAACGATGAGGAAAACATTTCGCTGGCCAATTGCCTATTAAAATAAGGATCCAGCTAGCATACGCTTGTTCTTTCATTTTTAAAATACTTTTGAAAAAAATAAATAAACTTTTAAATTATTCTATAGGCTGACGTGAAAAGTAAATTTTAAATAACATAAAAATATTATTTTATTTTTTTTAACAAAAAGCATTTTAAAAATCAACTCACAGTATAATATCAAACAGCTACTAGCCATTAACATCCAGAGTATATCTAATCGAATGATGCTGGCTGCTCAAGCCTCGTGCCCTTTGTTGGTTGCAGAGAGCGTGCAAATTTAGGAAATACAGCTGACAACAACTTCGGTGCCTAACCTTTTCCCGTGCATCCACACCAGATTGCTCTTAAAATCACATGTCAGGCATAGAGTAACTAGATAGGATTAGAGTGCCAGCTACACAGCCATCGGAGGAAATAAATCTAACCACAGGATTTCCAGTTTAAAGTGGGCTTCAATTGTATACCAAGTTGCAGTTCAAGGCACAAGTTCCTGTTATTTGATAATTGGTTCTGCAAGAATACATGATCATAAAATGAAGATGACGGAAATAGTGTACCAAAAATGCAATTCAGGGTAACGATCCAATTGCTTACCTGAAACTATAACAAAAGAGCACCACAATTTTTACCACCTACTGCACTCATGTATAAAGAGGTCAAATATTCAGCTTCATTTATAAAATTGTGGGCTGCCTGAGAATGTTTCGATTGACGCATTCTGTTAGTAAATCATGGAACCAAAAACATATGCAAGAGAATATATTATTCTACGAGTAAATAGGAACAAGGGAAATCTTCTCCATGTTTAGAGAAGTTACCTAATCTCATAATAATATCAGACAGCAGCTTCCCACATACATGAGAAGAGCATGCTCTGCCTCTTCAAATTCTAATGCAGCTAAAGAATAAATTAAGCATTGCATGCAAAAACGAAAGAATTATTTGATTATACCTATTCCTATTGAAATAACTGAAAGGGTACTGTCATGTGCTCATTGCTGAAACATCATTTATCTGAACGAACTTTAGTGTCATCATCCAAAGATGCGAGTCAGATGCTGAATATTGGCAAACCAGCCCCAGATAACCATGTTGAAAATGAGAATCTATGGATTCTTAAATAAGCTTGATGGAACCTAAAAAAAATAAAGACATACATTATACGCAAAGAAGCAGATAGATATAAATGGATGGAATGTTAAGAAAGACTAAGAAATAGATATCAGCACATGAGATCAAAATATATTATTGCTATCTGTAAACTTCCATGAGAAATATTACGCTCCTTATTCAATATATCTGTAATTTGGGTTCCCTGAAAGAAGAAGGAAAAGGCTCCATGGGCACTTAGGTTCATGAAAATATTACAAGATCAACATTTTCAGTACAGACCAGCTAAAGCTTGGTAAAGAGAATTACAGAAGTATCACGTCTATCTAGCTGAACATAGATGTATTCAAGTTTTAGACATTGAAGATATAAAATTTGAGCTACTGCGCTAAAAGAAATAAATCTAATTGCAGTTCACAAGTCTTTAGTTGATGATTTGTCAAGCTGCTTCATCTCATTCGTATAGAAAGGAGACAAAATGCTAAAAGCAGAGACATGAACTGGAAAAGGGAAAATATATTTATTTTCTTCAGAATTGAGATCTAGCATCATTCTATTAATGGAGCATAGTCTTAAATGACAATGATATCCACATTAAAAGGTGATGGGACATCTAGCTCCAACATTTAGCAGAACACTAATAGGGTTCATTTGTTTTGAGAAAAAAACAGAACCAAGAAATACAATATGTTTCTGAGTTCTGACAACCCTCCATGATTTATAAAATGAAAGTGTAACATTAGGCCAGGCAACCATGTGGACAGCTTTCAGGATAGAAAGAAGAAAGCCTCACATAGAACAACAATATATTCAGTTATTTTCTATTCATTAAAGAAGAGAATAATGTTGTTTTCCCCCAGTCAGAGCAAACATACCTTCACATGATGTGGCATGATCTTGATATCAAAGGGTACATGAAGCCATGCTTCAGGCGGGTAGAGCAAAAAGTTCTCAGGCTTGCTTGTATAGACGTCTGCATATTGATGGATGTAGTACGCAAAAGCTGATTCTTGACCTGTGTCAGTTAGGAAAGTTGCTCCAAAAGACTTGTTAAACATATTTTTCATCTTCTGCCTTGCCTTTAGCCTCTCATTATTTAGCTCCTCTGAAAGCAACCGGCACACTTCACTTCTCTGACTATTGGCAACAGTTGCATGTAGTTTACCAAGCAGTTCTTGTACAATATGAAATTTTGCCTGCATCCAGGAGCAGCGTGGACCAAAATAGGGCTTATTATCAGCCAGAAGAAACAACTTTAAGCCAGACAATTTTCATTGAACAATTTAATGAAACAATCATATTCATCTCAAACAGACAGTTTTTAAGGCTTTCTTTCATAGATAGGTGAGATTGGAGGTAACAAAGGAGGGTTTTTTGAGTTCAGCTTTTCCTTTTCTTTTCCTTTCTAAAATGCACACGGCAGAGAAGGCTAGATAATTGAGGATTCAAGCTGATCATCAACAAAAACAATAAACATCTGCTTCATTAGATATGAAACATAAGATGAAGTTGAAAGCCAATTTAGGAAACTGGGCAAGACTGACCTTCTCAAATCAATCCTAATTTCAAAAGGCAGCTGGTGAACTCAAAATGTAAAATCTTTTGAATCTTATAGAACTTACAATATGCCATGAGTCTTATATCATCTTCCTATGATCAATACAAATACTTCACTGACCCAATCACAGAAGTTGCTCTTTGGCATTCTTTTTGCTGTGCTATAGTCTACTTTGTGGCTGATTACCACTTTTTAAGTTTGTAATCACTTGTGGATCTAGTTCAGAACAGATTACAATCACTTCTTTGATGTCAATAAGAACATTGTTGGTCTGGTGCCCTAGCTGTTATAGAGTTTTAGTCCATTTTCTGAAAAAATCAATGAAATCTACAGCACAATCAATTGCGGGCTTTAATCATGCCTGTGAGGACTTCACTCAGAAAATTACTAAACATGACAATATCAGCATTATGTGATGCAAATAAGACGACCATAGTTATAATGCCCCAAGTGTTCAAGAGTCTTGGTCCATTTTTCAACAAATTAGTGAAGTCTAGAAACAATAACATTTTTGTGCTTTTTGTAAGAGATAAATTTCTCTAATCATTCCAATGAGAACTTAAGTCATAAAATTCATATACTAGACATCATCAACAGATGCATTTCCACTTCCTTGAGGTATCAAGATTGCCCGCAACTTGAAAGTCATCAAACCACATTTAGCCCTAATTTATGCTGGGTAACTTGCTTGCATGAGACATTTACAAGATCGAAAAATTTCATAGCTCAATAGAAAAGCAAAACAGAGCTGTACTCTATATAGGTGTTAGACATACAGATATGTCAACTCAAGACTAACAACTAGCAGAATAATCTAACAATATAGATGAGGAAGAGGATACATCAAGTGAAAAGAAAAATTTTCAAAAAACAGAAGCACTGTACTTTAAACAACAAAACTTTCAAGGAAGCTAAATGTGCCAGACACATGCGGATATTTAGCCAAAGTCAAAAGATAATAAATATAAAAAGCTATTAGCTATTACTGTCAAAAGGCTGAGCAGAGCATACCTGTTCAAAACGATAATTATCATCATTCTGAATATGTATTTCATTCTGCATCGTGAAAAAAACCCAAATAAGAGAGTGCTTGATAATTTGAAATTTAAAAAGATGGGCATTTACTTGACAGGTAGAAAAGAACGAGAAATGACCCATACTTCTAGTTCATGGATTATAGCAGCAGTGCGCCAACCAGCCCTTGAAGGCCCTCTTAGGTCACTAAAGAGGTGATCACCAAAATATATCACCTACAAAGGAAATAATGGTAAATTGTTCAAACGTCACAGGAGAAAACATTTTCAGTATAATTCTCAAACGAGGATTTGCCAAAGTGATTATATTTTGGTTTGTCCAACAAGCATGTGAGAAAAAAATAACTCATTTCTATTAATTGTTAATTTTCCATAACAAATGAGAGGGGGGAAGCAGATAAGGACTGCTTTCCTTCATTACAAATGAAGTGTGTTTTAATTTCCAGTTAATAAAAAAAAATCCAAAGAAATTTAATTACTATAGAAGAAGTGATTGTAAATTAAAACCCTTAATTATCATAATAATATATCTTTTACAACACAATTCATAGCCTTTGGGTACATAATCTTAAACATCAAATAATAATTAGAGAAACCTTCTTCCTTCAGCCAAATAACCTGTTCTGTCCTTGGTTTCAGTAAATATTTTCTATTAATTATTGATCCAGGAATTTTTCATTATAACAAGATCATCAAAGCAAAGTTATACAGGGAGGTGGTATCTAAACCCAAATTCTAAAATGAATTGATGTGATTTTGGCAATGATCAATAAGGGAAAAAAACATGTTTCTCAAATTTTCATCATGGTTACCTTTATGCAGAGAAGGATGTTAACAAATTAAGAACGGACAAATTCTATGCTGAAACACTTATATTTGTTTTGTAAAGAAAATTACACTAAAAAAGCATAGGAGAAAAGGATGTATATTCAAGGCATGTTTCTTTTTGCCCCAAATCAAGAATATGAGCAAATATGTAAATCTAATTTCAAGGAAAAGGGTTTGTGGGACAAACTTACTGAACTTACATAAATATACTTTTACTTATTGGTCTTTAACCACAACATATAAAATATATTGAAACATTCCAAAAACAAAAAATCATATATGATGTACCTCTGGACCATTCCACTTGGTAATTTGGAGAAACGATTTGAGAGATCCGTGGTAATAAATTTTATTCGGAAGAAACGCGTCCACCTTATTGAAAGCTAGGGTGTCGTTCTCCATATCATAATAGCTTCATAAATATCAAAAAGATGGACCATCAAACAATAAATTATTATACATGGAGTTCATTGTTAATATACAGAACCAATGTGTGGGGAAAAATGAAAGAGTAGGATGAAGGACCACTGCTGGCAGCTTAATTTTGTAGCATAAGATAAAATAAAACAGGCAGTCATTTCCTTTTCACGTTTCTGTTTTATAAATTCAGCAATAGACACAGTTCATCAAGGTTCGACCACATGGGTAAGGAACTTGCTGTCAGCAAGATAAAGTAGACCTAATTGAATTTCCATAATCTCATTGATTTCACATTTTGCTAATCCTGTTGAGAAACAAATGCAGTAAATTTTAACACCATTACTACAACTCATAGGTTGTTGGGTACAAAAGGCCCTCTTTTTACGAAAGAAGTAAATCTAAGTATTTAAAAGGTTTTAATCCCTATGCTTAATAAATTTATTTTCAGGTTGCCTACAAAAGCCCAACCGATGGAGAATGAAGGGCAACAATGGAAATTAATATTTATATTTAGGGATTTTAATATTGCATTACTATTATATATGTTATTGTTTAGGAATATTAGTATTTATTATTTAGTTGAATTAAGATTTTAGTTTCCTTATTGAATTGAGACTTATTAGGTTTTCCTATTATGTTTGGTTTGGTTCAAATAAATTAGCACCTAGACATTAGATATTAATCATTGAATAAAACAAGTGAGTTTTCTTCAAGATTTAGTTTGTCTCTCTTGTCGGTGGTTTGGCTCCTATTCCACATTAATTCCCTTGCTTTGGTGATTTTGCTCTCTTGTTCTGCATCACCAACCTCTCTCATGGCTGTATTTGTTCAGTAAAGCATATCCATCACTTCATTATTCGTGACAGCTGCAGTTGTTGTCACAAAGCCCTCACCAAGATTTAATCAAAAACCAAAGAAGATAATTAAGAACATTGTGAAGTGGCAGAACAAAGCCCCATGTCTGGTTTCTCTTGCATATAGATGTACAACATAAATACAAAACTGCATAGGTTGAAGATACTAACCGAAAGGGATGCTCTGAAGTGTAAAACTCTGGCTTATTGGCTTTGGCGATAACAACATCAAAAAGCTCCCTCCAAGACTCTCTGTAACCCAAAGAATCCTAAAGAGCATGTTGAAGCAAGCCAAGAAACTTACCATTAGTTTTTCTGATGGAGTAATGACAGCATCTTACCGTAATGATACTAACAACAAACCCACAAACCAAACAAAAGACAAATATGCATTCAATCTTACACTAACTTTTTAAACAATTTCCATATCATTTCAATGATGAAATTCAGCACTTCCATTCATACCATCTGGAACGAAAAAATAAAACTAAAAGCATTCTGACAATAAATTAACCTCTTATTTTATGAAATAAATCTCAATGACCTGCCTTTTTTTAATTCAGGAATATGAGAAAATATTACCTGGCAGGAAAAAAAAGCATCTCAAATACCATTAAGTTGCAAAATTAATTCCAAGTGTCAAAAATGAAAGTTGCAATGGTGGATAGGATTCACTCTCTTCGTCCATGAGAGCATTCACATGCCTCATAACACAAATCAATTAACCATCAATGAAATTGTGCCATTTATATCATTCGTAGGCCGACTTCTATTTTACAGCATCCTATTTTGTATTCCCAACAACAGCAAGAACAATCTTTTAAAACAATGCACTGAAGATCTATAAACATGAAATATAGAATGCATTTGCCTCTAAAGTATCTTAAACTATTATAGGGAAAGCAAACTAACCAACTTGAAAGAAAAAGAAAATTATTGCAGGCCAGCTGTTACATTGCAATAGTGTAATAGTGAATGTGACAGGATATGATCTTCCACTTTTAGGACACAAAAGGAGGTTAAGATTAGATTCTTGTAAGTGAATACCTCCAGCATAAAGCACATCCCTCCATCCACAAAATTGTAAGGAGAGTTAGTGAGCAAGAAAATCTTCTTTCCCTTCTCCCTTAGCATTGTAAGAAAGCGAAGTACCTGGCCCTGAAATATTCACCCACATGGAAGAGGTCAGAACTCAGAAGTATCAAGCAGAAATGCCATCTCACATTCCTGATTGTAACAGATTTGGGAAACAGCTCTGTTTAACTTCAAGCAGATTGTAAATACAGCCAAATATCTAAGGAATTGGAACCAACATTTTTTACTAGGTATCTGCAAGGATCAGAAAGAATTCCTCTATGAACCAACCCACTGCGATGAACATGCTGAATTGCACGATCTACATCTTCATATATGTAAGTTGCATCGAATTCCAGTTTAGCATCAACAAAATGCTGTACAACATCTGCAAGAAGGCAAGCCTACAAAATAAAATGATGACATAGTAGTTTAGGAATAAAGAGAAACACAAATGCACAAGCCAAACAGTTAAAGGTCCATCATATGGTTCCATGAAGGGGATTGTGCAATCAAACAAGTATAGCAAAAATAAATATATGACTGTTAAGCCACTGTGTATCAGCTGCAATCAAGTTCAAGTCCTGTTAAGATACTATCTGAAACATATAGCACCAAGGATATCCATGCCGCGCTGTAAACCTCTTTTGACTACAAAAGATCAGCAAGCTGACTTAACAGCATATGCTTGGTCCCTAGACATACCTAATTATGTTATTTACATCTGTGTGACATTCCAAAAATACTCCTACACTTTACCAGTCCTTACCAAGGGAGATTTCAATAAGGTACTCTATGCTATAGTTCCAGTTAAAAGTGAAAATAATACTCTGGGACATCTTAAAATAGGGAAGTGGACATAATACATGGAATGGAAAGACAGTAAGGATGTGATGCATCATAGCCTAAATTCAAAAAGATATGATGCTTCAGAAGTTGACATAATAAACATTCAAGTTCAGACCTACATAAATGCTCTAAATACAGGAAAGTTTTCACTAACTTGCACATTACGACAGTAATTACTAATAATGCCAGGCGGATTTAGGTCTCTAAAGCCAAGCACAAGATCTATAAATTCTTATAGCCAGGGATTAATCCATCCCTCCAACCAACACACTCAGGATGGGATTAGCTTAATATTGCTTTTCTGATAGAATTATAATGAGACTAAAAACAATGTAGAGGGAAGCTGATTATAGTAGCAAAAGTATATCCTAGAAAATAAATAAAGGGGGCCCTCTGCTACTTTTTTAGGAAACAAAAAAGAATATAACTTATCTTGTCAAGTAAAAAAAGTTAATATTTTCCTTATATTTCAACCTTACTGGTTTTGAATATTGATTATTCAAAGAATTCAGAGCCATAACATTTTCCACTCATCCTCAGGATATAGAAGTGCAATAAAATCATTAATGTCACCTGGCGTGTTATAACCATACTTGTGCCATCAACATTTCATTACACTGTTTTTTATTTTCTTTTTTGTTTGTGATTTTGGGTTGGTGGTCTACTAAGCATGTTGGAAAACAATGTGATATTAACCTCACTAAAGCAAAAGAAATCCATCAAGCCAACAAGCCCTCGTGCTTGGTCATGACCAATATGTCTTGTGCCATATATCTGTTCTATTTCCTTCCTGCTGAGCTGAAAATAAAAGAATATGACAAGTCACAGTGTTTTCATTAAAAAGTGTATAAATCAAAACAATTAACTAAACAACAGCATCACAATATTCTTAGCACATAAACCACAATCTAATTCTAGAAGTCTGTTGTTGTGTTGGTTATTGTTGAAGGTTCCGGATTGTGAGAAATGATATGAAGGGATAAGGAAAGAGTAAGGCAATCCTTCAGAGAATATAAGCTAACTGGTAATTTGGGCAGAAACTTGAATAGAGTGTAGGAGTGACTTTCAGCTTTGAAGAGTGTTGCCAAAAATTGGAGGGTATGATATGAGGTTTCATATGGATCCAAAACATTATAGTCTGCAGGATGCTTGCAGAAGAAAAACTAATAAAAAACACTAAATAAACAATAATCAAAACAAAATACTCGTCTAATAAAGGCAAAAAATCCAAAACTTTGATTATTAATTGGAAACTCAGCCTTGAAGGAGACAAACTACCGTAAATATTAGTTTATGCCCTACACCATTAGAATTTCTGAAAGCCCACAAATCTACATTGGTAGCAAACACAAGATTGATTAGTCCGAGATTATTCAGCCTTTATCCCATCACCTGAATTCTTCAAGATTTTTATTGTTCCTTTATGCATCTAGAAAAGAGTTTTCTTGTTTGTGTGAATCCAGCTATTATGTTGAAATTTCTTTCAATCCCTTGCATTGGCTATACATGGCCTTGGTGCTTTCCTTACAAAGTTGCATTGGTATCCCTGTATAAAGCACCTTCTTAACCAGTTAATCATCTACCTCAACAAAGAATTTGAGTTAGTATGTACCATGTTGAGGTAGGGATTTCTCTTGGGATGTCACAAGTTCAGTTGAAGCAAGTTAACTGTTTGGCAAGAATGTTGGTTGGTGTCAATCTATTTATTTATGTATTAATTAATTAATGGCTGCTGCGGTTCAAATAAGCTATCTGTTTTTCATAAATAAATAAAAAAAGGAGCTTTAATATAAGTACATGAGACCTGAAACGCAACAGGGATGATAAGATGCCCGACATTTTCCGGTCATAATTTTTGACGTTGAACAGTAATTGAAGCATTAGAGCTCTTTTTCCTACCTTGCTTTATGAAGAAAAAATCCTAAAGCTAACCAAAATTTATCTACAATCCTTGGGATCTATAAACAGGGTAAGGATATAAAGTAAAATATATATTCTGCGGTACCTTGCGACGCCCGAAGTAGCATCCATCTGGCTCGATTGACCCAAAAAAATCCAACTTCAAGAGACAACCGTTTTTCTTATCATAATGTAGGCCTCTAATGGGAAAAGTTTGATCATATCTGAATTTCAAGCATGTCTCAGGGTATCTAAACTGCCAAAAAAAAAAAAGATGTGTCACTTAGCACAGAATTCTACATAAGCCAATTTATAAAACAGTTATAAAAGAAAGTTCGATCTAACCTCATTAACCATATGCTCTTTTGCAAGATCATAGATCAATCGGTGCAAGTTAGGAGAGTAATGTGCCAACGTGTAGTCGTAATCAAATCCATAAACTTGAATATTTTCCAATCTCAGGTTCTTATTCACATATATGCCTAACCCATCAAACAAGAATAATAAACACACAGACATTGCAATATGTCATGAATAAATAAAACAAAAACTTGGACAAAACATCATGGAACGCACCTTTAGGGTTCATTTTTGGCATTCCCTTGACTGTCTCAGGAATCCTAAGAAAACCCTGCTTCGCTGCTTCGAACTCTCCCCGAATTCTTGCTACTTCACCATCGAGAACCAGACCATCTACCTCATCCAATTTCAAAACTGTTTGTTCAGTTGACGCAAAAGCATTGTAGCTCCGAAAGTTTCCTCCCAGCCCTGGAATTGAATTAAAAGCCAAATAAATTACTTTTTTGCTACATGGTTTATTTTACGTACATCTATCGGTCGGTCTGAGTTCCTAGATATCTCAAATCTAAATATTAAACAAACATAATTATATGCAAATACGAATTAACTAAAACATAATTAATTAAATAACAAAATATGATCAGTAATTCTTTCATTCATTTCAAAGATTATATTATTATATTATGCAGCCGCCTGTTCGGATATGAAGGCAAGGTGGGGAGACGCAAAAGAACCTTCTCCGATTCCAGTAATAGAAGAAATATTCGCTCTCTGCAAGCCAAAGATAAATGCATTCATCAAAATTAAAATATAGTAATAACGATATAAGCAGAAACAGAGAAAGAGAGAGAGAGAGGTACTAGAAGGGAAGAGGGGAGAGCAAAAAGCCTTCGAAAGGAAGCCATGGATTGGTAAGTGGATTTCAGAGATTGTGCTCCTTCATTGTTTGGGTATAAATTGAGAGAAATGTCAAAGAAAGAAAAAGATCCTCCGAAGATTGATTGCCGCAGTTATTTATAGTAGCCGCCCTTTTCCTAAATCATTTCACACTTTTTAAGGATTTTTTTAGCTGTTTTTCTATCTTTTTAAAAGTTTTATTTGTACTTATTTTTTAAGAGAATTACTGGAAATTAATATTTTTTTAATTTTTTTTTATTTTTAATGTAAAAAAATTAAAAAATTAAAAAACACATTATTGTAATATGTTTTTAATCAAAAACTTATTTTACAAAACAATCACTATTACAGTCATATACTCATATACACGTTCTTAGAGTTTGTGAAAATAGTTAATTTTAAAAGTATTGTACTTTAAAATATATTAAAATAATATTTATTTATTTATTTTTATACCACCATGAAATGGTATTAATTCAAAAAAAATAAAATGAAAAAAGAAACTTGCTCTTAATATAATCAAACGGTGAGATTGTGACAGTTTAAGTGGTCGTTTAGTATTGTGGTGCGATCGCGAATGCCAAACAGCTTATCAGTTTTAGTATTTGAAAAACAACAAAACAACGTTTCAGCGTGTGGGATCCACAGAAATCGTTCCATGAAAAGCTAAAAATAGGTGTTTTTGTATCTGCGATTCTTTTCTGTAAAACGCCGATTGTATTTGAAGTAGAAAATATTACCGTTGAAAAATAAACCGTACCTTATCCTTCTGCGCCTCATCCCTTCCTCTCCTTTGCACAAAACAACCCTAGACTCTATTCATTGTATCTAGAAAATGTTTTTGAAAAAAATTAAAAAAATTATTTTTATCTTTTATTTTAAATAAAAAAAATTGATGTTTTAAAATATTTTAACATGATCATATAAAAAATAATTTATAAAATAAAAAATTATCATTTTAATACTTTTATAAAAAAAAATATTTTAAAAAACAATGATAATCACAATTCCAAAAAGTCTCTTCCACTTAAACAGCTCAAATACTCTTGGGGCAACCTTGCTTAAATCAGTACTAAGGGGGTGTAATTGGAAGTTGATTTGAAAATTATAAGAATAACGAAGGAAACGGTGCGTATAAGGGAAAGAGCGAGCACATTCTTGTATGTATAAAAAAAAAATGATTAAGAAGACGGTTCGAGAACATTTTGATTCTTTCATTTCCTTTCGTGCTGGGGAGAGAGAACGTGAGCTTGATAAAAATCAATCACCACCACCTGTCTCTCTCTCTCTCTGAAACGAAACAATGGTGGTGATCGAACCAGAAGAAACCGTACTCGAAAATACCCTAAAACCTCCTCAACCAGCATCATCAACATCAAAAACGACGACGGATTCGACCAGCAGCGAAACCACCACAACGACAACGAAAGCAGCAGCAGCAAAGGTGAACGGAAGCGACTCCGATGGATTTGAAACGGCAAGCGAAAGCGGAGTTAGCGACAAGGAAGAAGAGCAGGAAGAAAATGTCGATAAAGAAATCAGCAGCAAAAGCACCACTGAGGATCAGCCAAAACAAGATACTCAAAAGGACGATGAATTGATTCAGGTTTTCACTCTCGCTCTGTCATTTTAATCAGCTGAGTAAGGAGGCAAAATCGGTGTTACTCTCTCCATTTATTATTCATTTAATTTGGTTGTTAAAACAGAGAGGTATAGAGGAAGCAAATGAAGCAAAGTTGGAAGGGAATAGGTTGTTTGGAAATGGGCAATATGAGGAGGCCTTATTACAGTACGATGTGGCCTTACAAGTTTCCCCACCGGACGTGCCTTCTTCCGTTGAGTTGCGTTCCATTTGCCATTCCAATCGCGGCGTTTGTTTCTTGAAATTGGTATTTTTGTTGTGCCTGTTAATTCGTGTCTATTTGTTTGATTTGATACAGCAACTATTACAGCTTACAGAAATTGAAATTGAGTATAATTTATTTTATTTTTGGGGGTTAAGGGAAAATTTGAAGACACGATCAAGGAATGCTCAAAAGCATTAGCATTAAATCCTTCTTACATGAAAGCTCTTGTTAGAAGAGGAGAAGCTCATGAAAAGCTTGAAAATTTTGAGGAGGCTATTGCAGGTGAGTCCGGATTCTTGAAATTTAAAGCATGGATTCTATTTGTCAGGAAAAAAAATTTAATCATGTTTTGGCATTTGCAGATCTGAAAAAAATCTTGGAGTTGGATCCTTCAAATGACCAAGCTAAGAGAACAATTCGCCGCTTGGAGCCGCTGGCTGCTGCTAAGCGAGAAAAGATGAAGGAAGAGATGATTGGTAGGAAGAAATGAGCTACTTTTTTGGTGCATTTTATTTACCCTTTTGTTTTCTCATTCTTTAATACAATTTCTTTTCTTTTGGTAGAAGCCTGTGTAATTAGAATTATATTGCACCAAGTCTGCGTTGAATATTGGAAGATAGTTCTTTCAATTTCAATCGGCTAAAACTTGAGCTTTCTTACTTCTCTTCCTCTCAACATACACACCCACACCCTTTACATGAAGAAGAGGAAATTAAAAAAAAAAAAAACAGTAGTGAAACTCAACCTTTATTGCCCTTTTATTAAGGACATAACTTAAATTATATTCTTAAACAAATTAAACATTTTCTGCAAGAAAGTAAATGAATTGTTTAAAAATGAATTCTTTCTTTGAAATCCCAACAAATCTCATAAAAAATTGACAAGTAAAAATAAATAATAATTAAAACATCATGTAGTTATTTTCTTAGTAAATATAAGTATAAGAAAATCTAATTAAGATTCATACAAGTGAGAACTAATATACTTAATTAAAACAATTTAGGTTAGTTAATTTTAAAATATTTAAGGATATTAAATTAACTATGTAATTAAATATTTGTTAAGTGCCATGTAAATTTTAAAATATTTTGAAGTTTTTTAATACTTTTTGAAATGGAAGCTAATATACCTCTAACCCGTTTTTATAAAAAGGACCTTTCACCCTCAAAAGGTAAGTTGATGATTTTTAAAATATTAACCAAACGCTTTTTTTAGTGCTATACTTCAAAGCAAGATGGTAAAAACAAGGGGCCAAAGAGGGTCTTAAACACCTATTACTCCCCTCTAATCTTCTATAACATTGAGGCTACCAGTGGTGAGGCAGTAAATAGATTCTGTCAATTCAACAGTCCATCATTTGCTAAAAAACACTTTAGATTCAATTGTCAGTTTTTTTTCCCTCTCTCCCGGTGATTATACCAATCTAGTAAGTTGTCTTATTGTGTGCTTTGCCTTAAATTTATAGAATTATCATTTTATATTTTTTTTTCTCAGTTATTGAATTATCATTTTTAGGCTGCACTTGTTCCGCATAGAACAGATAAAATGAAATTCGTTTAACGTTAAATTTTCATGGCTTAGAATTTTTTGTCCTTGTCCTTATCTGCTATTTATTGCTTGTTCATTAGAACTTCACATTTCACCTTTTCTTTTTTAAATTGTTTTGTTTTTTGACATTTACCAAAGTTGTAGAAGAAGCAAAAGGTGAATGAGAAAATATTTTAATCAATGTGATGATATCCCAAAGCTTTGTTCTTGTCGAAATCATTTGATTAAAGGAGCTTAAGTGCTTTATAGCGGTGAAGTATGTCATTGTGTTTTGTCTTGGCAATGTGCTATTTGTTCCTGGCCATGAACTTCATTTTCTTCTTTACTGAGAGCACACACACGTGTCCACTGATCCTGTATCTAATTTGAATTTGTTTCTGGTGAGCAGGAAAGCTGAAAGATATGGGGAACTCTTTGCTGGGCCGCTTTGGCATGAGCATTGACAACTTCAAAGCTGTTCAAGATCCAAATACTGGATCCTATTCTGTTTCATTCCAACGTTAATTTTTGCCTGGATCAGTTGCCTTGAGTGCAACATCTTCTGCTGCATGAAGAACAGTGTGAGAAGAAGGAAGTTTGTCTGATAGAAAGATAGTAAAAACCGACCCGATACTTTATTGTGTGTGCAGAATTTATGAATACAAGTAGGAAAAAGAGTCAAGGAGGAGTAAATTCAAGGGATTTTTTTTCTTTTTTGTTCTCTTATCGACTTAAGTGAGGCAGTTTTCCTATATGAACAGTGAAATTTTAGTTTTTAAATCATGGATTGCTTGGTTTTGTGGTTTAAGTAATTGCTATCCCACTTCATTCATATTGAAACAGCATAGCGGACCGATCTGTGGCGCCCTTGATTATCTTAACTTTCCTGTGATGAACATTGGTAACTGCTTCCTAAATGTTCTTCCCTGTTGCGATTATTTCACTTTCTCGCTTCCTTGATTCCTCGAAGTTTTCATTAGTCTGAGGATCAACTTGTGGCCATTGACTCATCACTTGTTCAAATGATAGTGTCGTGAGATAGCCGTCAGCTCAAGTGTACATAAACAATCTGGAGATTGTAAATATGTTTTCACAAAACTAAACTTCATCAAACTTTCAGCTATTTAGGTATTATCATGTTTTTCTAGATTTCTGATTCTTAGGCCTGAACTTTGATATGCGTGTTAGCAAGTTGTCAATTTTGTTATGTTTTGTCTTGTTTAGAATAGTTGGTATATCTAATTTTAATTTTAAAAACAGAATAGATGTTATCTCGTTTGGAATCTCCTACATGTTATAACTCATGTTAAGATTATAAAACAATCAAAGTTTAGGAAAAAAAACTTACAACAGTGTTAATGTGATTTTAAAACAATCACATGGTGTCTGTCATAGATCGGTATTCAGCTTCTGTAAACAATCTTGAAACAGTGATTTGCTTCTTGCTTTTCCATAATATGAGGGACATGCTAAGAAAAATACTAACATCCAGTAATAGAGCGCCTTGTAAGAGGGCATCATGTCCAATTTGCATCGTAATATGCAGTAAAGTGTAGTGGCTCATTTGAGAAGAATAACAGCCCTTGGCCTGGAGCTCCTTTGAGACGATGAAGGAGTCGACTTGCTGAGTCGAAATGGTGCTTCTGAGGTTCCTGCATAAAATGCTTAAAATTAGTGTTGCAAAATAAAAATGCTCTCTCTTCAATGCTGAGATCAGAAGGTGTTTCCAGCAGTTATATGCGTTATGGTGATATATGTTTGCAATCAGAAGCATGAAAATGCAATCAAATTTTGAACATTGAATCAATAGAACACAGAGTCTTTTCATGATGAATTATTTAGATTTTTGCCCCCCTAGATAACAGGAGAAAGACCATTTCATCAAAATAAAGGAGCTGAGAAGTCATACTACTGCGCATTGAAGTGATACAAGATGTGGAGCTTCTGCTACATAATCTTCTTCCATGACAGACATAAATGGTGGAGGAGGCCGCACTCGGACATATCAGGCAAGCATGCGAGTGCAATCAGCTTTATTCCATTGTTATCATGTGATCAGAAATCAGATCAACACATCATAGAAGTATCTTCTTTTTTTCTTGTGATGATCTTTCTGGCTCCTGTGGTCATATTTTTTTTCTTAAATTGCTGAGGTTTTTTCCCATTTGTTATTTGTCCTTTTCCATCCAGATGGAAATCTTTGCATGGAAACTGAATAGGAGAAGAGGAAAATGATCTTACACCAGTCACTAACACCATCAACAAGATCTTGCCCGACTAAGGAGATGTTTGGAACTACCTTTCAAAAGCATTGTTGAAAATATTAAAAATAAAAATAAAGTAAAAGTTTAAATTTAAAAAAAAAATGTTTTTAGATCATTTTAATATACAAATATTAAAAATGATTTTTTAAAAAAATATATAATTTTAATATATTTCTAAACAAAAAATATTTTTTAAAAACAAACACAATCACAGTCCAAACAAACAGGCTATAAATTGAAGCACCCTCTACATCGTTTGATGCTTTCGCAGAAATTTATTGAATTCCGGGTATTGGCTTTTCAAGGTTTCAACCCAGGAAGTCGAGAAACTTTAAAAATCAAGACAGCCCCTCGAGGTTAAAACAAGGTCTTATCATATTTGATTATTACATTGGCGTTAAACTTCTGGTCAGTAGCAATGACCTGACAAGATGAGAATCTTGTAAAGCAATAGACACCAGATTTTATTACAGGCTACTGTAAATACTTTACAGATGAAGAGGTACATTTCATTCAAACAGCAGCTTTCGAGATTTGGCACCAGAGCGTCAGTTGTCAGCTAATCTTCGAGCATATAACCTTGTATGGTTTCATTTTTACCAACAATGATTTATCAAGTTTAGATGAAGACGGATCCTCCTCCTCCTCATGCTTGGACGGCGTTGGTGATGCTAGCTTCCTCTGCGAGCTGCTTCTCTTCTAACGTGGCAGCATGCTGCTCGAGGTATTCTTTGCTGTTCATCTCTGTTAATCTTCATTGGTTGGCAGTTTAATTAGTTAGGATAATGATAGAACATCATAAGCACATCCAAATTAGTTACACGGGACAGAAAAAATATATAAAAAGTACAAAGCTGATATGGGAAGATTCTGTTGTAAGAACTTGAACATAAAAGATGTGAGAACAAGACGAAAAAGAAACATCACTCAACAAGCAAAAACAAAGAGAACAAAACCTAGGTCATTGACTGGATATGGCATTTACAGTAGTAAATCAATTACAATTGAACCTGCTATGGAATTTGTTTCAGAATAGTGGAAATGGAAGACATTCCATCTCTAAAACTTCATTTAGTATCCAACTTATTTGGATTTATTTCTTCCTTTTCTTTTACCAACTTGTGAAGTATGGATTTGGTTCTGTCCCAACTCCACCCATTCCATTTAGACCTTGAGTCAACTGCCAAGTCCAGGTGGAGCAGCATTTGTGACCTTAAGAGTGGCATGAAAAGTGACAACCGGGAGATGGTGCTGGAAGCTCTTAATTTTCCATAATGCATGTCAACAGTGTTCTATAAACAAGGTTTGGGGTATGTTTTCATGGCCCCTCTTCCAAAATGATCCTATCAGATTCGGTTAGCCAACTATGAAGCTATTGGATCTGGTTTTTACTTGGATAATATTTCAAAAGAAAACTGAATAAAACCAATGCACTGCTATTTTTCATGGAATAGATCAAAGGTAATGTACTTCAAATAGCATGTATAAATATAAAACATCCCATCCAAGGACATTTAAGCAAGAAACATGGTAACTGCTCGTCTCCTATTGGATCACATCAAAGTATATGCATTATTCAATCCCCTAACGTCCATCTCAAAATCGAAAGACGAAGGCAAGCTAAAATCTCATTAGTTTGATTTATGGTATCTATTTTTCTTGTAAATTTACCATTGGTCTCTCAGATGGATTAGAACATACCCGATGAGAAATTAAAGTCATATATACTCTGATACAAAACATCAAAAGAAAAATCCATAATTACCTGCTAATGGTGCGCTCTTTTGCAAATCCAAGTTCGTTGTCCACACAGAGATCAGAATCATCATTTTTTCTTGATCTTCTAGAGGTTCTAGGTGCCATTTGCTGGGCATCAGCAATTGTCACTATCCTATCAAAAAGATCTTGGGGACTCCCCTCAGCTGTGCATAACAATCTGGCTCTGTTTTCATAAATCACCTGTGGCCATAACAGGGAATGTTTCATATGACACCTTTGTAAAAAGAAAATGAAGAACAAAAAAGGAATAGACATCTCTGCCCAGCGAATCCATGAGATGAAAAGAGACCAAATTTATATTGCGATTTTAATGCCAGAGATCCACTTTGCAGAGAAGTGATTATGGTATTATATAGTGAGTGGGAAAATCATCTGCAATGATATCCTACAAAATTATTTGAAAAGGAAAACACGCTGATAATTTCTTACCCTAGAGACTTTGACACATAATGCAATCAATAGATTACATTTATTCTTATTGTGATCTTTTAAACCTAGACACCAGCAAAAACAGTTTCAATCCTCACATTCAAAAGAACATGAACACTATCAGAGCAAACTAAACAGCAGCACAAGAAGAACGGAGCAAATAGATAAATTTCCATTCAGTGCCATGAGTATAAAACCAAAAACCAGGTACTGCTCAAAACATAAGTTGACAACGAAATGTGGGGATGTGCATCCTATGAAGGACAACTTTATAATAACTAAAGAAACTTGGGAAGTCAGGAAGAAAACAATTGGCAGGGTCATTTATTATACTTCGCCAGACGAAACCCTTCTTAGTCCTAAACTCCAGGAGTAACTGCATAAGAACAAGCCAAACTGCGGCTTAAGCAGGATGGGAACATTGAAGAAACCGCAGCACAATTCCATAGTACACAGTAGGTTCAAATTCAAGATAGTAAAAACAAATATAGAAACATTGGACATACATCGACTAAGGTGACAAATCGATATGCAGCTGCTCTGTTATGGAGTCCAAAGATCGGGACACCTTCCAATGCCAGGGTATGAAAGTTATCTGTAAAGAGAAAAAAATGCTTTCCCTCAAGGACTCATAAAAAATGCATGAATGTGTTTGAGACATGGTGCAGTAGGTTTGTAGGTATTTGGCATCCAAAAGATGAAAGAAACATGCGGGGACATCTCCTACCAACGAGAAAACAATTTTTTTAAAGCAGGAAAAAAAAACAAGAGTATTGATACGATTTCTTGTTTCTTCATATTTAGTAACACTTTTAGTTCTATATTTCAAACCATGTCTAGTTTAATTCCCAGTCTCAAAATGCCAAACGTGAGTGCATTTGACATTTCCATGCCCCAACTATCACTTCTTTTCATGAATAATATGCATGTCAAATTGATTCAGCTGAGCATGACTCACTGGATAATCCAAAATAATCTGCAGCTCCAAGTGGTTTGTCACAAAGTTCTTCAAAAGGAAAATATGCACATCCATTGGCACCCAGTGGAACCTTAAAGATTTAGATTTTAACAACTGTAAGAGCCAAGTCAAAGGATAGTGCTTTATATGTCCTAGCAAAACATATGATAGCACCTACCTGCAATATTCTTCCCATTACTACTTCCACCTCTTGTGGACAAGCTTTTTGTTCCCCAATCAATTGTTGAAACTTTTGTTTAAGCAGGCTAGATGACTCTTTTCCAACAAAGTAGAAACCTTGCTGAGCCTGTAGTCCAGGCGTAATCATTGAAATCAGAGATATTTTAAACAGGAGAAAACTAGCAGCAGGAAATACAAAGTGAGTTTTTCAGATCTGAGATAATGGGACTCATACCGAAGTCATCTTCCGATAATCTACTGCTGAACCAATTTCATGAGCCACACATCTTTCCTACAACAATATAAGGCATCTGAATAATACCTTCATACACCATGGTAATATCAGAAATGAATAATAGCTCTCAGGAAGTCCTGCCCTGTGCTAACAGCAATAGCAAGACATTTTCTATAGAATATATATACCTTCAAAGTCGCAATGAAGGGCAGAAAAAGATCCCTCTGTAATCCACGCTCATACAGGTTATCTGGGGCACGGTTTGAAGTAGCCACAAGAATCTACACTTGTGTCCATCATGCACAAAAATAAAAGTTTTGCCTTAACTTTCACCTTAAACCATAGATGTAGTGGCACATTGCGAAGATAGATTACACAAATAAACTTACAACGCCATTGTTGAATAAATGTCTAAAAAGACGGTTAAGGATCAATGCGTCAGCAACATCAGTCACCTATTATGGACCACTCAAAGAGAGTAAACATATGAAAATAATAATATAAATCTATCAAATCGGGTCAATAAGCACAAGGAAATTAATGGTGTAACTAGCATACCATAAATTCATCGAGACATAGTAAAATAGCCTCATCAGATATCTCTCCAGCCACAACTTCAAGTGGATCTGCAACACCCTTGTGTCTCTGCAAGAATTCAATATTTAAGAAAAGCTCGGTATCTACAATTGATCAAGAGCCGAGCTGGATTCATCTAAAAAGCATGAAGTAAAATTCACAGGATATTACGTGCATGTGCACATGATACAGGAATGGACACGTATGTGTGCAAGTGCAAACAATGCCACTATGAGAGCCAATTTCATTTCCTCATTAACAATACAACTATACATATGAGAATAATTTACAAGCTAGCTTTTGTATATTGCAATCTCTTAAATTTGTGTGTGTGTGTGTGATAAAAGTGCAGATAAAATTACACTCAATCATACAGAAACAAAGCCTGCTTCAAAGGAAAATATTTCTATTTTGAAAATATAATTTGGACAGGTATATTATGAACTACAGTCTTACTTGCAAGCGACTATGGACATTCAACATGAAGTCATGAAAATGGATCCTCTTTTTCCTCCAATTGACGGGCCTGAGAAAATAGATATCAATAAGGAATAAGACTAAAAATAAATGTTTATGGGGCAACATTAAAGATGAGAAGATGATCTACTCTAATTCTTAAATATTGTCATTCCACTTTAAGTTTTCCCATATTTGTTTCTCAATAATCTTGGAACAGCACAGCAATGTAGCAAGGAAAGTAAACTGTAGCAAATTATACCAGTACAGCTTGCTTACAATTGATCAAAGAACAAGTCCATTAGCATAGTCTTTCCAGTGCCAACGCCTCCATAGAGATATAGTCCTTTGATGGGTGAATACCAAGACTGTGGCATTAAACGCGACCATAACCACCTACTCCTGAAATAAAGAAAGTGGTGGCAAAATTGAATTTGAAATCAAACCCAAAGAAACTGCAGTTCCAAAACAGAAGGTAAAATAGATAAGAAGAAGAATCCAGTGGAAATATAAACATATGAGAAACAAAATGGAACATGAACCTTCCAGATTTGTCTGAAGCAGTATAGCGATCCAATTTACAGGCATCAGCTGATTCAACGAGCTCATCATAAAGCCTCTGAAGCTCTCTTAATGTGCCTACCTGCAAAAATCAATTTCAGCAAGCCCTTCACAAGGAAGGTCCGATAATCCCTCTAGAAATCTCAAATGAACCATTCACCATTCACAATTTCTCTTTAATTAAGGCACAAGTTTCCAAAATATTCACAACCAAAACTACATGAAATTTTCTATTTAAGCTACCAGAAGGTATGGCTGGATAAAACATCTCAATTAAAACTCCAAAAACAAGCTGTTGTTTCACAGAGCGTTGGCAACGAAGAAAACCAGAGCACTAAAGGATGGCTCATGTTTCAGCATTCACAACCAATCATTTCCCTCTCTGCTCCTTAAAATTAAAAAAAAAAAAAAAAAGATTATCCAGATTAAATATAGACAAAACTAGTGTACAATTTTACACCTCCAGCACTCAAGTGAACCTCATACCTGGAAGCTGTCACCATCCACAAGCTCACCAGCGGCAATCCTTCTTTCATACTCCACATACGGGCCCCCTCCATTAACATCTGCAGATCCAACAAAATCACAGTACCAAAACAAATGAGAAATCCATTTGCAGAAACACTAAACTCCCCAAAATCAAAGCCAAATGGACCCAGAATAAAATGCCACCTCCAATGGAAACTTTAGCCGCATCCGTTGACAAAGTTCTTGAAACAATAAATTTGAGGCAACTAAATTTATCGATATTCGCATTATCAGTAACTCTGTAACCAGTATCTATCAAAATCTTTTGACATTTCACCAAACTAAAGGAGTAATTGCATTCTTGTCGTTGAAAAGCATATCGAAATTGGCGAAATGATCGAACACTCCTCATTTTCAGCTTCAAAACTTCTCCTCCGCGGAGCTTTTAGCAATCAAATCAGCACAAGCTCTCTAAAATTTACAGAGTCCTGTATTTAATTGGCAAAAAGAAAATCAGAATTCTCCACTTCATACAAAATTCAAATTCAAAAGGAGTCATGAAAATAGGAAAATCGCTGCTAAAGATAACTAAATTTCGGCACTTTCAACGGTGACAAGTAAAAACAAATATCAGCATCAGATAAACTTTTAATCTTCCAGTAATTAAAAGAATCATTCATTAATCATAGGTTTAGTTTAAAAAAAGAATATTACATAAATAAAAAGAGAAAATAAGAAATAAGAAGAAAGCAGCGCGCCTGTTAGGATACAATCTCCTTTCTGAATTTCTGGTCTTCAAAGAGAAGGAATGATGAGAATACAGAGAGAGAGAGCGTGTGTTATTACCTCCTTAAAAAAAAAGAACCAGGTAAATAAAATATTCTTATTTAATGCTTTCGGGAAGAGGGTGTAAAGGTTGTTGTGGTAGGAGGGAGAGAGAGAGAGAGGGCCTATGTTTTAGGAGAATCCTCGATGAAGGAGAAGACCTTTTCGAGAGAAACAAGACAACTCCGAGTTATTTTGAGCTGGCTGCTTCGTGGCTCGTTGCCTGCTTTTATTTTGACTCGCTTTCGCTTTGCTGCTGCATGGTACGGTAAAATAATTTATTTAAAAATATATTAAAATAATATTTTTATTTAAAAACATTACAAATTTAATTTAATTTAATTTTTCAACCACTAAAAGAAAATTATTTTCAATATTAAAATAGAGTGATTTTGATATGAAAGGTTTTAATAATATGATTATGATTTTTTTATTTTCTCACTTTAAATTAACATTTATTTAAAATACCTTGTTTCAAATAAAATTAAAATTATGATTTTCCAAATCAACCCAAATAATTTCTTACCTTTTCGAGTTTAATTAACCTTATTAATACATTACACATTGTTTTCAATAAATTTGGAACTTTTAGTTCGGTAATGATGTATTATTGAAATCTTATAGCTTTTCATTACTCTATTAAATAAAAATGGTTTATTTAATATATATTATCATTTTATTTATTTATAAATCGTACTTTTTTTGTATTTTCATATACTCCTATGAATAGTTATATCTCTTATATAAAAAACACGGTATTTTTTTTATCAGAATTATAGATTATACGGAATGCAAGTGCTGTAAAAAATCACAATTCTACCCCATCAGTATTCATCACTATGACTTTTCATTGCAAATATACAGAAGATTCGTGCCTTTTGATCACATCTCCTTTCTTAAGCAATTCATTTAATTTCTTAAAACAAATCTATAATATTTTTGAAGAAAATGTGTAATTAAGTTATGTATTTAATGATAATCTTAGTGTAAGTGATTTCATTAGCAGCCCATTATTATATAGTTTATTGTCTAATATATATCACAGCTCAAGACAACAAGCAGACGTAAGAGACATGGCTGCTGACTTCAAAGTGGATACTGCTGTTAAGAGCCGAGTTATCTACGCATCAGTGGTTAAAAATGAAAGTCACCGTGAGATGAGATGGGAAAACAATTACCCAACCGGATCAGATTTGACTAACTTAGTTCGCCCAGCACATTGAGTTTTAAAATATATTTTTTAATATATTAAGATAATGTTTTTTTTAAATAGTTTAATAATATTAAAAACAATTAACTCAAAATAAATAATATTTTTTAAAAATATGAACAAGATAATCTAAACCCAAAACCAAATAAAACTTAAAGCGTCGACATCCATACCATCATAAAACGAAGAGACAAGGTGTGAACAAAACATTTACAATTGGGAAATGTGGGCCCCTCTCCGTCCAATTATCCCATCGCCACAAAACGGACCTCGCTTCTTCTTTTTTTTTTTTTAGTGGCCCCCATCAACTAGACATATCTTGGTGGGATTTGTCTCAAGCATGATCATCGTGGATTTGATGGTCTGTGGATGTGTACAGTGCGATCGTGTGGTTTTAGCCAACTAATCACGCATCTTACGGTATTTAGACTACTGCAGGCGGGAGGAGGTGGTATCCAGCTGGGCTCTCGAATCAATTCGACAAAACTGCGGCTTATCTTCATAGTTATTGATTCTTTTCTGTTATTTTTAAAAAACTAAAATAAAAAAATAATATTTTTATTTCAGTTTTAATTTCATTTGATTCTAGAAATTTTGGCTCAAATATCTGTTCCGTTCTGAATTTAAAATCTATTTTTTTATTTTTTAAAAATTATTTTTGATATCTATACATCAAAATAATTTTAAAACATCAAAATATTTTAAATAAAAAAATTCAAATTTTAATTTTAAGACATCAAAATAATTTTATTTTTTTCATATATATATATATATACATATAAAATTAATTATATATAAACAATAATACATCAAAATAACAGTTCAGAAAGCTCTAAAACTAAACGATCCGTTTCAATCAAACTAGAACGATCAGTTTGAATCAAAAAAGGGACTGTATTACTTATGATATTTTATTTGTGATTGAAGTAGGGCCCACATTTGGATATAAATGGGAGCTATCAGCCGTGCTGGTGCCCACTCTGCATGCAGCATGCATCGGGGGGGACCACTGGCCGGCTGTTTGTATATATCGCTGGTGGGGGTATTTTTGGATGCGAATACAATTATTTTACATTGACTTTCTTTTTTATTTTATACATTTTCATTTATTTATTATATAGGTTAATTGCCATTAACAAATGATTTTATTTTTATAAATACGCCATACAAATATAGTTAATTTATACAGAACTTGACGGAGAGGAAATTCGAGACAAGTCCACCTAATTTCTTTGAAGTATTATAAATCTATCTATCTATCTATCTATTTATCATTAGTTAAAATAATAAACTAAGTTAAATAGTTTTAAAAACAAAAGATAGGAAATCAATCAATATTTAAATAGACAAGATTGATAGGGGAAAAAAGAAGAAGAAGATATAAGCTGATGAATAGACTTACGGCTTATGTTTTTTTCTTGGTGATTTAATAATTAATTATGAACAGGGGAGTTGAAATTGAAGTCATTTTCCACTATATATAAAAAAAAAAGAAGGAATATTTGGATTTTGGACAAGACGGAAGGTACAGGTGGCAATACGGCAGCATGCAAGGGGAACAGGTGGTCGTTTGTGAATCGTTGGGAATGGGGAAAATTTTGGGATCTAGTTCAAGTTGCAACCCTGCCTGGTTATTTTTTCAAGATAGAAGATATGAAGACAGCAAAAAAAAATTAACATGTTCTAAAAATATTTCATGGAAAAAAGAAAAAAAATAATTAGAAAAAAAAAACTAAAAATGAAACATAATCAGAAAAAAAAAACATTGTCACAGTCCACAATGTCTTTCCAATTTAGCTTATTGTTAATATATAGCTCTCTAATATTAAATAGTATATATTACAAAAACACACAAATAATTACCCTAACATAATAATAATAATAACAATATATTTGAACTGAAATAAGGATTTACAAAATACGGCATCTCGTGTAAATAAATATTATGTACATTGGAAATGATGGAAGAATCAAATGAGCATCGGGAATGAGAATCTGATCGAGTCCAAACACATTTTATGCATCATAATTAGTGCAATATTCGAAATTTTCAGGCTCAGCAGAGCTATTTAATTTAATATGAGACTAAAATAAAGACTCTCTCTCTCTGTATCATGTGAATATTCACACACGGCAAGCAATCGTTGCACAAGTGAAATTTTCATTCTAGACTAGTCAACGAAAGGAAGTTGATTTTTCCTACCAACACTCAATTAAAACAGCTAAATTACCGGCCTCGCACGCTACCTGGCATTCTCCTTTGACACAACACCACGACATCCATGTACTTCCGTCGCTATACAAAATGTCTTTTTAGTTCCTGCACGGCAATTTTGCAATTCTAGAATATTATCTTTTTAATATATCACAACCTTTCCGCCGTCACTGTTCCTTTTTAACATGAATAAATATCATATTTATCACATCTTGAGACTAGGACTAATAATTATTTATTTTTAAAATATTATATCAGATATATGAATAAATATTATTTTAGTCCCACGTTATTTCTTAAATTAAAATAAATTTTAAAAACTTAACAAAATTGCATCTTCTATATTGTTTCTTAGAAAGTCTAATACACGTGACTTTCTAAAACGTTTAGTCAAAATTAATTAAAATTGAATAAATATTAATGTATTATTTGAGATATAATTGATCCCTTTACGTGAACAGTTGGAAAAACTTAAACGCATGTAGATTCCTTTTACAATGCACGCGACGAGAGACAAGCTGACACGTCACATAATTATTATGTCCTATTCAAAAGTATGTTGAAGTACAAAATTACCCAGTCGAGAGATTTTTCACCAACTCCTAGACTCCAGGTAAGTAGGATTGAAATGGTCAAATTACTTCTTATTTATTTATTTATCATTTCCTCCTCTATTATTATATCATTGCCTTCCTGATGATTTGACAAGTACAAGCGTGCAATCAACAGACATCACGTGGAATTTAAGAATTTATCTGATTAGTCAAGGACACGGGATAGCTGAAACAGCACACGCTGTGATTACCAAAATAACCCGCCCCTGATCTTGATTTTATTTATTTATTTCAATGTGCTAATGATGATCGTCTAATGCCGACGGTGCTGGCTTAGACTTGATGAAATTCTTCAATAAAATCATAAATTAAATATTTTAACAATTTACATTTATATTTATATTAAAAAATAAAAAATATTTATTTTTTGCTAAACAAAAAGCTTAGATTATTATGGAAGTAGCTCTTAACTTGAGCGGCGGCGCCGTTTCTCGAAAGAGATAATTACATGCTATCATTTAGGAACATCAACGATTATTACCCTTTAACAACCCTATCTTTGTCTTGTTGAAAAGTTCAGGCCTTCAAATTTCAAAAACAAATCCATTCTCAAAAACAAAGTCTTCGAACCTCCTGCTTGGGTTAAAAGAAAGATAACTGGGCCGAGCCCAATAAATAAATATGGGCTTCAAGTAAACGATGGAAGGGTCAACTTCGACAACGCCATTCAGCCGGTCGTCTACACTGAAGCACTGGGATCTGGTTGGTTCGCCTTTCGTTTCCTTCACCTCTTCGGTTCGCTGACGTCCCCTTCATTCCTTCACAAACAGAGAGCAAATAAAGTGATATTTTCATTTTTGAAGCCCTGAATTGAACTGTGTGAGCTTATTAGGATCAGTCATCAGAGAGGCAGAAAGAAAATGGCAAATCAAGGCGCAAAGAAGCGGAAGGAAGAGAACGCCCGTCACATGGCTAACCTCCGTCGCCTCATCATCGCCTGTAACGTACGCTCCTACTCCCTCATAACTATCATTTCACAATTAACTTGCCGAATCTTCCCTCTTTCTTATCATTGTTTTGTTGATTTTAGGTTATTTATGTGTTGGTGAGGATGGTGGTTTTCCATTCCAGCTTCACGTGGAAACATTGGATTGGTCTAATTTTGACATCTGTGGCCTATTTCATACCTTATCGACAACTTGCTGCTATGGCAAGTCCTGCTTATGCTGAAGACGGCGACCTTCTTGATGGTGGATTTGATATGAGTACCGGTGGGATTTGTGGGTATGTTTTAATTGTTCTAATTTCAATGACTTGACTCGTTTTATGAGGATAAATGAATAGTTGAATTAAGTCTTCTATTGGGTATTTTGGCTGATGATTCTGTATGAAAGGTGCTTTTAATATGTCTTTAGACATTGTGTTGAGTGTACGATGCCAATTTTGTTTCTGTTAATGGATTACGAGTGTTATTTTTAAGAAAAGATATTGTTGCCTGATGTTGGTGATATCTTGCCTTGCAGCTATCTACATGATATTATCTACATTACGAGCTTTGTGCAGCTCATGTCCATCATATCTGGAAAGTTTTGGTACACATACTTGGCGGTAAGTTCCCATTGACTTGATTGCTCATAAAGCTGCTTCTATATGTGCATGTTAAAGCACCATGAGTGGATGCTTTTGGATTTTCCTTGAGAAAGAATTTGTTGCATGGATAAATTGTAAATGAACACTGCTCTTCTGTTCTTGTCTTTGAAAGGGAAGATAGGCCAACATTCACTTGGTTATTTAAAATATTCAACTTAAGTTTCTTAACCGTGTCTGAAATATATATATCTGGTATTTCTCAAATATGATTTGGATTTGTTATTGTCATTGTTGATCTGTAATGAGCTAATCCTATGGTGATGAAGTTTGAATATCGATATATTTTGATGCATTACTGTACAGCTATTCTAATCTGCAAGCATAGGATCTGAACAGTTCAATTTCAAATTGATGTGAAGACATGGTATATTTTGCTAGTTTATTCGCACATTTTGTAATTTTATCTTTCCTGCAACATTAGCTTGTTGCTTGCTATGAGAATATGGGTAACTCTAAAGAAAAGGGAAATTGCTTTTTTTAATGTCTCACTTAGAAGAGTAAACTCCTTGGTAAACTCTGCCCTTGCTTTTCCAACTGGGAACTTTCATTTCCTTCTTTGTAGGGGGGAGGGTAAGGGTTGGTGCATTGGGGAATGAATTGAGTTCATAATAAGAATGACTTGAAACTAGGACCTGAAGTAGGAGATATCCAATTTTGTTTTAGAGATGTAATTGAAGATACATATGGAGAGAATTCTTATGATTATGTATGGTGAGATGGGTTTTATGTTTCTTTCCAGATACCAGCATTTGGAGCATACAAATCTTTTGGATTCATCAGAGGATTTCTATCATATGGTTCAGAGGTCACTTTTCTTACCCTATTTTGATTGGCCATCTGTTAAAAGTCAATTAAAACTTTTTATGTCCTCTACATAACCCTGACTGTGATCTTCTGCTGATATAGGAAGGTGCTGAGGATGAAAAAACCCGCAAGAAGAGGGAAAAGTTGGAGAAGAAAGCTTCAAGAGGCAGGCCTGTCAGGACAAGAACTAGATAAGTCATACAATTGAAATTAGTTAAACCTGACTCATAGGTGAAGTTGGTTTTTATAAAATGGAGGTTGCTTGCCAATTTTAGACAATTATGAGAAGTTGGGCAATGTGGTGTAACTCGAGGAAATTCATGATTATACAAGGATGAATTTGTTTTTCTTTGCCTTTTGGAGAAAGGGAAAATGTTGATGAAGTTTGGTTTGGTTTTGAGTGGTTTATAATTGTCACCATTGCTTGTTACTAACGAGTATAATAAGCTAGTGGGACCACAGCTTCATTTGCAACGAAGGTGGTGGTGTTAGACATAACTTCTGCATTTATTTATGCTTTTAGGTGTTTTTCAAAAGTGCTTTTGGCTTGGTAAAATATTAAATTGATGTTTTTAGAGTGTTTTTTTTTATGATTTTAATGTGCTGATACAAAAAAAAAAACAATCTGAAAATTTTTTCAAGAGATATTTTGAAAAATACTAGCACTATAATCTCAAATACCCAAAAGAGAGCAAGCTTTCCATGACCTCAGAGCAAACCATAAATATTATTAAAGACATGACTTTGAAACCTGAATCCCATAGCAAAATCTGGGCTACTTGATTCTTGTCTAAAAAACAATATAGGTGGTGATCTAAGGGGATCATCTTCTTTCTTATGAGCTAATTGGACAGCTGAACAAACTTGAACAGCAAGGAGAAAAGTAATAAGGAGAAGAAAACTGAAGGTAGAATTATCAGAAGCCATGTTAACAGAGGTTTTACAGACGATTTATACAAAGCAAGTTATCAAAAAGATTGGTAAATCGATGACTCGGGTGGATGCTATCATACCAGACAGAGTTATGATTAATTAGTCAACTGTGTGGAAGAAAAGGATCAGGACCATGATTTGTAGCCAAAATATCCTCCACAATGGGAGATTTAAATCCCTAGCTGCGCTGTATTTTTATTTTATTTTTGAAAAAAAACCTTCCACTGTGCCTTCATTGGGAAGGCAAAGGGGCTAAAGGATTATCATTAATAAGATTAACTATTGAATTACAAAAATATTTAAATAAATTATATTTATCTCATTCAATAACTTAAATCTTTCCAAACATTTTAAGGTGTTGAAGATTTTTTTCCCATTTTCTCCTTCCATCTCCATCAAAATCCCTGAGCTCTTTTGTTTTCTTTTTGCATAGTTTACAAAAAATAAAAATCTCAAATCTATGGCATCCAAGGTTGTCCTTTTGATTCTTTTTTCCCACAGGGACCGAGACTTGAATACGATCTACCTTATCAGCCCAGTGAAAATTACGTTGCAGTAGAAGTAAAAAATATTGCAAAAAGCTTTGTGGGATGCAGGGTACAAAATCATGTCACTGAATCTCGAGAGGCATCTCATTAAATATTATACCATATGGAGGTGGTCGTGTAAGTGAGCTTGATAGCAAAGAAACCGGTCAAGATATTCGACAACAACACCATCACCATACTTGCTCCTGATGAAGCTTTTCGTCTTGAAGGTTGGATCGTACTTGATTACCAGTTTGTAACATCAAAAGTTGATAAAACAGCTTTTGAAAGGGGGTCTATTTCTAAGGATTCCATGCTGCTCACTTGTGATCTTCATTGGGATCTTATTGTCAGCCAAATGCCTGATCGGAAAGGTGCTTATGGTTCCATCAAGTAATGTGATAATCACTCGGTGGGACATTTACAACGACGGGCATATTCTTGTTCATGGAGTAGAGGATTTCTTTAATCCTCCGGTCTTTTTTGACGTCGTAGATGGTATACTATCTGGGTAGATCTATATAACGATCCCTCTTAATTATTTTCTGCTCCAAATGAATTACACTTATGTTTATTTCTCTTCTCTGCTAGGGTTTCTTTTCTTTTCTTTTTTCTCGTAGTGGTGTTTGTAAAATTGAAGTGTTGATGACTGGAAAATGTGCAAAATGATGCTTAACATGTATTTATAGCTTATATTATCCCTCTCCTTTACATATCTAAACAAACCAATTGTACAAAATGAGGGAACTGTAGAAATTTGCCTTGCTATATCAAAATTGGGTTTATTTACAGAACTCGGTCATCAGTTAGGCAGTTTACTATATTTCATTTAAAGAGCAGTTTCTTCAAGTTCCTTGAACAGTTCTGTTATGCGACCAACGGTGCTATTAGAGCATTCATCATACGAGCTGAAAATGTTGCTCTTCACCTAAGAATAGCAAAGATGTAGTAAATTGCCAGAAATAAAAGTGCGGTAAAAAAGAAAGAGATGTAGTCTAGAAATTAAATCATGAGCTTTCAGAATCACCTGATACCACTGCCAAGAGATTAAATTCACTCTCCAAACTCCACTTAGATTCATTTTGAGTGTTAATATTAACTGTGTACTCTAAAAAGTGCCCATTAAAAGTTATCACTGATAGCGTGGCCCTAAAAAGAGTTCAATTACAAGACAATAAGCAAATGAAAACAAATCCAGGAAAAATTAATAATGATGACAATATTATAAATTTATATGTGCTTGAATAATTATAAATAAGAAAAAATTGCACAAGGGAAATCATACAAGTTCATTTTTTATACTTCTGAAATAGGAATGTGATTAACAAATGATATAATGAAGCTCATTGATGGAATTGAGATTAGAAAATATTTTTGGCATATAAGGATATGCCAAATGAAAAAACATAAATTGATTTCTCTGAAGAAGAGATGCAGTAGGCAGAGATGTAATATGTCCAGTTGTTTAACCAAATACTAAATCAAGGTAGACAAAAGCTATCCAGTTTCTAGAAGCTGAAAATAGAGAAGGTGTGAAAGGAAGAGGAAATGGGCAATGAATAACAATCTCAAAGTGGCACTGCCAACCCCCAACTCCAGAACATTTTCTTTATTTTTAGGTGCATATTGTTGTATATAAAACCCCCTCATAAGTAAACAACACTGTATTCATCAAAGGGAGTCCCATGTTCTGGATACTAGTAGTATTTCCCCCCTTCCCTAAGAAAGACATTTTTGAAGCTCTGCCAGTGGGATACAAAGAAAGGAAAATAAAAACATGGAGGAATGGACATTGATGAGATGATATAGAAACAAAAAAGCCTGCCATAATACAAAAACTTACCTACAAGCTACAGCTTCAGATAAACCTGTGTCAGCAATCTTGTCTACCTTGCGCACGACCACATTGCTGCATTATGTCAGCTGATTAGTTAATCATTGAGCTTACAGAAAATAATAACAAATTTGAGCATGCATTTCATATAACATGAGCTGCACACTATAATTCATCTACAACTTGAAGACGACTGCTCAGATCACGCATGCACATCTTTTGGGGGGTTAGAAGACAAAAAGCACACAGCGCAGATGTTGTTTAGAACCAGGAACAAAATCATTTGTTCAATTGATTAAGCACTCTCCATTCTTTTGGTATTAAAAAAAGAAAACAAATCAAATCCATCCTGTAGATGGTAGAATTTAAGTCATAACTAGAAGAATTAGGTTAACCTATGAAGTTCTGTCACGCAATCTTTCCATTCCAGCAGAAGTTCAATTAACATGCCAAGAGTTGGCCTCACCGTAGGTCACCAGAGAAGGACCCTCTAAATTAGAAATCAGTCAGGAGCTAATTTACAAACTATTTCACCTTTTAACTCCAGCTGGAACAGCATTATGAAGCACACGGTGATGAGCTGGATCAAATGCATCATTTACAGAATCAGGTAATAATGATCCAAGAAAACTGCTTGATCTTCTGCCTCTGTTGGGCATAAAAAAATAAGCAGGAAAGATCAGATGACTTCGCAAATACTGCATAAAATCAAACACATTTGACATGTTATGTAGGAGAGCTTTGTAAGGCCTCTCATCTGCAATAAATTGTCAGTTCTGATGTTATCAATTACTAACACGCAAAGAGAAACAGGATCCATTTCAGGTATGAATAAAACCCCATGATAGTATAGACAAAAAATACAAAGTGATACCCTTTTAGGAGGAGCCAAAATTGTCCTTCTGGAAGTAACTAATTCAATTTCAGCTTGGAAAGTGCACAAGAAGGTAGACATGCAATAGTTTTGGAGAAAGCAGAGGCAGCCTTTCTAGCATTATGAAGCACATGGTACAGTAGCCTTTCTAACCTTAGACTAGTCATGTGCTGCATTCATGTGTTCTTAAAATGAAAATACATAGAAAGAACAGGATCAATACAAATCAACAGGACAAAATACAGTTGGATTTGAAAACCTAACCGAAAAAACATGATTTTACAAGAGGAAAAAACAATAAAGAACAATAAACAAGCAAATGTCATTTATGTGAAACATGCTATAGAGTGAAGGAGAAATTAACTGACATGTATGTATTAGACGTTTGTATTATACTGGTGATTATATAACATTATGGTAACCATGGGGCATTGCTGCATTCTATAAAGAGGTGAATGGACAGCAGCTACGTGACTTATTAGTGAAAGCATCAACAAGAATAGAAGTTTAGCAACAAAATATCATTCCTCAGCTATATCAACCTATCCAAAATATAGTTCACGTAGTTTCTCACCTCTGATTTATGGCAAGACCCAGTGAGAAGACATGAATGGAACCTGAACTACTCAGGGCTACAAGAATATCTGGAAGTTGCGTTGATGGTCCAAATGACAAGGAAAATATTGTTGATGGGTATGTTCCCCTTCGAAAACTATATGACTGCTCAAGAATTCATTAACAGAGAAATGATATAAGACCCATTGGACTCTATTAATGAATAAAAAAAGGTGGAAATACAAAAAAGGATGGCTGTTCATCATAAAAATGAAAGGGACACTATGGCTATCAAACTGATTATCAACACTCAACACCGAAAAACAGTTTAAGTAGCAGTAACAATAACAGGAATAATGATCAGAATGGTATTTATTTCATTAATAAATCCCTTGAGCTTGTTTTTGGCTTGTGAGTATTGCTAAGCTCTGCAGAAGTTGCAAGTCTCTAAATACACCTTATTTGCAAGCACATGTAATTTGGATTTCATAATTCCTATTTCATCCACAGTTTCTCATTTCTTTGTATTCATTGAAAGTCAGTTAAAACCATGTTAATGGTCATGCAGGGAAATTTGCCATAGAATTTTTATAGTACAGTCAGAAAAGGCAGTAGGTTCACTCTCCTATTTGCCTGTGCTGCACAGATGGAATCTGTGTTTGTTATCTTGCTGACAGGTCCAGACTCCCATAAGTTCATCATCAAATAAATGGTGTATTGTTGCTCACCTTAGTTGCTTCTGATATCAGATGAACTCTGATTATGGTCCCCTGCTCAGATGCTGTTGCAATGTACATCCCATTGAAAGACATGGCAATTGCAGCCAGTGGAGAATGGTGAGCATCTATCTGCAATTGAATTCAATAAATATATAAGTGAACAAGAAAAATATTATTTCTTATCCAATAACCATAAAGGAAAGCAAAAAGTATAAGATTCTGCAGGGTAGTGAGTTAGAATATTGTTAGAAAAAACTCCCCACCTTCCTTGAGAAATTCATAACAAAAGCAGGTATCTAAGATTCCTTCTTTTTTTTCCTTCTAATGAACTGGTACCCAAGATTTCAACTTATTTTTTTGGAGCTTTAAAGAAAGAAAGAAGAATTCCTAGAAGAGATGAGATTCTTAATCACATGTTATGCTTATCAATCAATTTTAAAAGATTTTTTCCGCAACCTCGCAATGTGAATGAAGCTCCATGACATTGTACACCAAAACAGATCCTTTAGTCGTGCTAGAAGGAAGAGCCAAGAAGCAGCCATCCAAACTAGGAGAGAATGCACAAAGTCCTGTGGAAAAGATAAAAAAAAAAAATGACGAGGCAATTAATGGCAAATACGATTTGATCTCCACAAGTCAAAAAATAACCAGTCAGATTAATAACCAGTCTTTCTCTCATCCTCGTAGATCTACATAAATTCAGCACTCATCGCTTGTCTTTTCTTTAACAATCACAGATTGGCATGACAAGAAATACAATAACTCATCTCTAGAATGTGCAAGATCATGCAATTAGCCACACCAAACCATTCACTCACAACTGTTTGAATTCATTCTGCAAGAACTTCTGTTTAAACATCAATGTAGTAATAAAACATAGATCTATAAAAGCAATCGAGAAGGCTGCCTCGAAAACCTACACAACGAAGATCTTCTGTCTCACCTTTTACATTGGGAACTGTATCAATGGCATCCAATATTGTCAGCGTGTTTGAATCATAAATATAAGTCTTTTTTTGCAAAACAACAACAAGCCTGCAATGATCAACAGCAACAGAATAATTCTTCCATCAAATCCAAGAAAACCAGTATAAGGACAAATTTGAAAAGGATAAAACAGTGAGTGTTTTACCTCTTTTTATTCAATCGGACGGCGAGGACTGAAGTTAAGAAATTCAATTCGCGAAGAGCAGTTCCGGTTGTGGTATTGAACAAACAGAGCCGCCGGGGAGATAAAGATGGCTGTTTCAGTGGGCGGGAAGGGGCAATTTAATGCTTTAAAAGGTAACAAATTAACAAAAAGAAAGGGAAATAGGGAAGCACCTGTTCACCGCCGCCAACAATGGCAAGAAGACTTGAGCTATATAGCATCTCCACGACAATAAAAGCTCCAACAGCTAACAAAAAATAATAAATACAATATTATTCAAGAGATATTCGTTTTCATTTATAAAAAAAGGAAAAGGAAAAATGGGTAGCTTGCCGCGTTCATAACAGAGACGTCCCGTATTAGAATCGAAAATTTTGAAACCATCTCTGGTGCTTATCGCAAAGCCACTGCGAAGACTCGATAGAAAAGGAAAGGAAATATTATATAGAAAAAAGGGAAAGTGTTTGAAGAATAAAATGATGTTGATTACCTGTTGTCCTGATTAAACGATGCGCAGAGGACTGGATACTGCGAGGAGGAGGAGGAGGGCTGGCCACCACTACTCATTACTGAATTTAGTGTTTACAGTTTGCTAGGCTTGGCTGTGCTTCAAAGATGGATTAACGGATGCTGGGTTCTTCAATTCTTTTTATATTATTATTATTATAATTATATTTATTATTATTAGAAGTCTCTCTTCTCTTGCTCCTACATGTGTTTTTGGATTATATGTACTGAAAACAGAAGGAACTGTGAAGAAGAGAGATGGGAGGTGTTGATGACAGCTTTTGGAGTTGGAGTGGAGGAGTACATTACAAGGCAAGACAACTTCAAGGGCTGTTTAGACTTTAGAGTAGAATAATGATTGTTTTTTAAAATATATTGTTTTTAAGTAAATGTAATAAAATAATAATTCTCTATAGTTTAAATAAATTATTTTTCACATATCACATAGAAAATAATTAATTTAATTTTTTTTAAAAAAATAGGGTTCAATCGAGAAACAAAAGTTGTTGTGTATGGTGCATCATCTCCACCGTCCATGGTGTAGTATTTTAAGATCACCAACCGTTTACTCCTTCTAAAGACTTGCATGTCTTAAGCTATGATTCATGCTATCTTTTTAATTTGGTTTAATGAAATTAAGGCTGTGTTTGTTTTCTGGAAAGTGAATTCTGGAAAACAATTTTTTAAACTTTCTTGTGTTTCTTTGTCTTCCGAAAAGTTGGTCAACGGAAAACACTTTCCGGTCAATGGAAAACACTTTCCAGTCAAAGAAGAATTTGGTTTGGTTTTCAGGAAAGTGTTTTCCGGAAAATTTGGGTTAAAAACACTTTCCGGAAGTTGTGAAAAATTTAGAAATATCATTATTTGCTGATTATATCAAATTTGATCCTCAAACTTTTGATTGCTATATATAATTTGTTTTGAATATTTATTTTTCAATTCCATCTCTTAAAATTTATTTTTTATATTAATTTTGGTCCTTATTTTATAATTGCTATTTGATTTTTTCTATTTGGTCCTCATTAATTTTATTGAAATTTTTTATTTATCAAATTTGGTCCTCATTAATTTTATTGTTACTTATTTTATTTGAAATAATTTATGAAATGTTAATTATTATTATTTTAATTTATTCACGTTTCATTTTTTTTAATTTTTTAGATTTGATCTTTATTTATTTTATTTGATATAATTTATGAAATTATATATTTTTTTTTCAATTTCATTCTCATTCAACCTTTTAATTTGTAAGATTTGTTCCTCATTATTTTAATAAACTTGAAAAAAAATAATTTATTAATAAATTATTTTTCAGTTCATTTTCCATAACACAAACAAATACTGAAAAGTGTTTTCCAGTTCATTTTTCATAACACTGTCAAACATCGAAATTCATTTTCCAGGAATTTACTTTTCAGGAATTCACTTTCCCCGGAATTCACTTTCCAAAAGGAAACCACTTTACAGCAAACAAACGGGGCTTAAAGGCTATTTGTATTGATTTTGACAAACATAGTTTTGTAAAGGGGTGTTTTAATCTTTTTAAGTGACTCCATAATTATTAATGATTGAGGGGATAAATGGCTTTTTTCATCTATTTTTTTAGAACATGAAAATGACTTGGTACTTTCATATTAATTTTTTTAAGTTAGTAGACAATGATATTTTTATTTTTTAATTTTCAAAATATATTTAAAAGATGTGTTTGTCTTGGAATCTAAAAAATAGACCATGGTTATTTGGGATTTATGTTCTTTTTAGTATGGTTTTTTCATTAATTTCACAATCATTCAAGGTAATTTGATATTTTAAGTTAATTAATTAAAATTAAAAAAACTGTTCAAGCGTGATGTATCAACACATGGGAGACGTTTAAGCCCTTTAAGTGTTGTGTATGGTGCTACTTGATAGACTAACCCATGCGTTCCTTGTATCATTAGAAGTTTTGTCATGTCCTCTATATCTTGCTACGACGCGTGTCAGCAAAGGTATGGCAATTTGTCACCAATGAACTTTTAAGTCCTTTTTTATTTTTTATATTTTAATTTCAGTTCTTATTTTTTATATTGACTTTATGATTTTTTAATTAATTTTTATTGAATTGTACCGATCTCATGGCCTAAGCCATGAGCCCCCATAATATGACTATATTATACTCTAACACCCCCCCTCAAATTAAAGTCTCTTGGGCTTGAAACTTGCACGGGTCCACATTGTCTTGTGTTTGATTTTTTTATCAAATAGAATGGGGTGGTGAGATTCGAACTCGTGACCGCTGGGTCAACAAGGCTCGGAATCATCTCACCCAAAAATTCAAGTTTGTAGATAAGACCTCATAATATGATTATATTATACTCTAATATTTCCCCTGGTCATTGCAATGACTTTTTTTCCATTCATTTGCATAAATGGTTCTCGTGTATTTAGTTAGATTGTTGCATAAACATATTTATTTATATTAAAAAAAATTATATTAAAATGCGTTGCAATAATGGTATTTTTCAGTTTGAATATTTATCATTTTATACTTAACTAATTAAAATTTGTTTTTTGTTTTATTTTTCAAGATAATATTATGATTTTCACTGTGTGCACAACAACGATAATAATAATAATAAAATAAATATTTTATAATTTTTTTTAATATTATTATAATTAAACTCATAATCTTAATATTTTTATTATTATTTTAAAAAATATTAGTTGTACCTGCGACGAAACGCATTAAAAGTGCTCCGTAAAATACTCATTGAAATCCTCCCAAATAAATAAATATTTTAATTAGTTAATTGTTATCCATGTAATCTTCATAATTTCGAAAATTATTATTTTTTGCGATTTCACCCTCTATTTTTTTCTATTAGATTTTATCCTTGTTTTTTTGTATCATTTTTATTTTCCTAGCCATGTTTTTAAAATTGGTATTTGTTTCTAACCAACTTCGTCATTCAACATTAAATTAGTTCAGATTTGGGTGTCTAGAGTTTCACGAGTTGTAGGTTTGAAAAATTAATGAAGATTCAGGAGGTTCACTTGTATTTGCTTTGGTTTTGTTTTATCATTTTTTTATTCTAATGTTTTATTTTTAAATTATCCTTCAATATTTATTTAATTGGAGATTGATCCTTTTTTATTTGATTGGGTTATCTTAGGTCCTTTTATTTGCTGTTCTTTGTCAAATTTATTCCTGTAAAAATAAAATAGATTACCCAATCTTATTAGATGTAGTCATGTTAATAAAAGAGTATTTTAAAAAACAATAATGTTATTTAAATATTTTTTATATAACAAAATAACAAGACCGTAACCTAACATTACATTTCCAAAACAACATCAACAAATCATATGACACACACTTGATCTTGTTAACCATCCAAATGCACTTTGTGGTTATAAAAATTTCACAAACCACCAATTGACCGCATGTTCCTTTTTTGCCCCGAGCAAGGAAGAACAAACCCAGACTGGATTCTTCTCCGGCCAAGAACTGGGATGGGCTTGGTTGCTTGGGGTCGGAAACTGCATCTCAAATCCCAAAACACCTGGCAATGCGATGTCGTTTTACAGGCCGGAATGAATCAACTCGCTGGTCCCAATCCAAACATTTTTGCTGCCCGCGGCTGCACGAATCACAAGACCAGGCTTGGTGAAAGAGAGGAGGCGTGTTCTTGAGCAGACGTCAGAAAGCAAAGGGTGAAAAAGGAAAAGATGGTGGTAATTGCCGATAAAAAGAGTTGAAAGGACCTAAAAAAGATACAGCACTGAGCAACCCGCGTGACCCTGCAAAAGCTACCACAGAAAACGACCGTTAACAGCTCATACCTTTGACAATACCTCACTTTCACTGTTCATCTGCTATAACACACGTGTCAAAAAATGAAAACTATATATTTATTAGAAATATAAAAACTAATATATATTATGTTTTTTACATTCTAAAATAAATCAGTTGTTTTTATAAGCAGACCTAAACTTGATATTACCAAGTTATCTTATATAAATAATATTATGTTTTAATCATAATACATGTTATTTTAATCGAGATAATAAAAAACAATCATTAAATGTAGCACAAACTATATAAAGATATTTGAATGATTAAAAGAAGATTAATCACCTAGTGTGAATTAAAAAAAAATATCTTGTTTTCAAATAATATTAACCGAGAAATCCTTGGCTAAGGTATAATAAAATTTAAAAAAAGTTTCAAATTTTATTCAAGCAATCAATAACTATTATGTAAAGAACAAATACGATATAAAAAGAAATATGCTTCATGATTTAATGTTAAATTATAATATTATTTATAAAATATATTAATGATAATGAGAAATTGGTCAGAAAAATTAAGTCAAATCATTAATGGTTTTTTTAATATTTAAGGGATAATAACATCATGTTATACAATGCACATGATCCTCAAATATAAACTAACCAATTTTTGAATTAAAAATAAATTAAATTGTTTAATTTATTTTATTCTATTTAATTAGAGTTAAAACTTATATTTTGGCCAATATATTAGGAACATAATTGAGTTGATTTGATAAAATATACATTAAAAATTTAAAACATACATTAAAAATTATTAGTAAGAAATTAAACTAAGATTATTTAATTAAGTTTAACTTGATAAAATATATTTTATAAATTAAAAATTATAATACAATTAATATAAAAAGTATATTTCTAAACCTAGAAATCAAGTAAGTACTTAATTGAGTTAATTTATAGAATTAACCTAAATTAATATATTGTGCATTTTTACCAATCTAAGGACTTAATTGAGTTAATGGACAAGTTGATATTTTATCAATCTAAAGGTTTTTTAATTTTTTTTATAAATAATAAGTTGTGCATTATTTTTTAAATGGATGTCAATTGGATAAAAAAAAGTAAATTATGATTTTTATTTTTAAATGGTTGTCTATAGAAAAACTACATGACACCATAATCGAACTTTATTCTAGAAACCAAACATAGATGAACACCATTGTGCACAAACATCCGCATGGCAACCACAAGTCACCACCTTTCTTCCTTCCTTCTGTAAATACTATTGGACCGCAACTTATTCGTAGAGATTCTTTCAGTTCGGTTAGAAATCAAAAGGGGGATATGTACATTACATTTCCATGCAGCTAAAATACTAAAAAAAAGACAGTTAAACAGACAGAAAATAAACCTATACAATTCTTATACAAAAGACAGCTTCTGCTTGTAAGGAATTACTGAAAGAAGAAAAAAAATGATTTCCCTGTTTCTTTAAACTTCGTTTTTCTTGATTCTTTCCAGTTTATCTTGGACCAGAGAGTTCCATTGCATAGGAATCTAAGGAGTGCTCATCATCATCCTCGTCCATTGTAGTTCCAAACATGCTGCTGGAACGATTAGGACCGCTTTCATCATGTTTTGAAGCAGAGGTAGAGCTTTTGTTGTTGTTTTTAGGATGCGAGAGGCTCATCTTGGGATTACAGTGACTGTGTGAGGCGGCCCATTTCTCCGCAAGACCATCACCTTCAAGCATCCGGACCACCTCAGACATTTTGGGACGGTGAGCCGGGAGATATTGAGTGCATAGAAGCGCCACCTGTAACATCTCCCCCGCCTCAATGCGACAGAAGTTGCTCCCCAGCTCTCTGTCCACCAACTCTTCCACTTTCTTCTCTTGTTGTATTTTCTTCACCTGTCACCATTATCATGCACATGTTATTTTACCAACTGTTACTGTCTGTGGATAAGAATTTGAAATCTTAATTCAGTCGCAACAATGCAAAGCATAAAGAGCCTGAAAACAAATAAGACAAATCATGTTTACGGTTATTGGCATGCAGGGCCCAACGGCAGGAAATGTCCCACAACGATAGGACTAATCCTATCAAATGATATGTCCTTGTCAAATGCTTTCCGGCAATTGGGAGTGCTATATGCGGTTTGGAATCCCATTGAAGTTATTCAGATTAAAGCAATCTAGAATCTAAATATAATTGCCATGATCGTGACTGATGGTACACACAATGCAGCAAGTCAGGAACCACCTGTTGAAGCAGTTCAAGATTATAGCAGCAGCAGATGAGACTTACCCATACAAGCATAGCTCCTTTTTGATTGACAGTTTTGCCAAATTCAAGAGCTCTCATGCCAGTAATAAGCTCTATCAAGAGAATGCCAAATCCAAAAACATCGGTTTTCTCAGATGACTGGCCAGTGGACAGGTACTCTGGCGCAATGTGCCCGACAGTGCCACGGACTGCAGTAGTGACATGGGAATCAGCATGGTCTAAGAGTTTGGCGAGGCCAAAATCACCAACCACGGCTTCATAGAATTCGTCAAGGAGCACATTAGCAGCCTTTACATCCCTGTGAATTATCTTAGGGTTGCATTGCTCGTGCAGATACAGAAGACCCCTGGCAGTTCCTATTGCTATCCGCTTCCTAGTGTTCCAGTCCAGTGCAGGTTTCACTGTTTGATGTATAGATTATCTCAGGAACATTCCAAGTGGACCAACATAAATCACAGCAGTTCTAGTAATAGATTGTGAATGAAAAATAAATTCTAAATAGGTAGCCAAGAATTCAAAACTCAAACCCTGCCACCCTTAGTCCCTTGAATGACAGCGGGGCTGGGGAGAGTTCTCAGGATCTCCTAAAGTTCGACCAGATTCAGATTTGAGGTTAAAAAAGACATGTACAATTGTGCTTTGTAGAAATAAAATCAAGAAAATTTACATTAAAAAAACTAAAGGGAGCATGAAAACATCAGTTCTCTAGCATTGTCATAGTTGAAATAAATGTTTGTTGGAATTCAGCTCACTTTCTCTCGTTCAACCATAAAAAGAAGCAAAACTTCATTTCAGTCTCAAACTGAACACAAATACAACATGGATAAAAAAACATAACAATAATAAACTATGAACTCACCATGAAATTGGTGAAGAGGGAAAAGGTCAAGACCAGAGAAAGAAAAAGAAAATAAATTGAATAGAAATTAACAATATAACATGTTCTAAAGTCGTGCCATGATGAGGTTAGAACCGAGGGCATAATTAAGGCCTCTGAAAAAACCAGAAATGGTTAGAAACCATAATATGGGAAATAGGCAGTACCTCAATAATCACAAAGCAAAAAGATTTATATTGCCAGAAATACTGTTGTCCACGGAGCATTATTACGCGAAAAGCTGCATAAGATAACTAAGTGCTAACCTCTAAGCCTTGAGGCCACGCTGCCATTTGACATGTAAGGATAAACCAAAAGCCTCTCATTATGAGTGGCACAATATCCAATCAACCGTAGCACATTGCGGTGAACTGCAAGGCTGATCATCTCCAGTTCTGTTCGAAACTGTGATTCCCCAGAAGTTCCAGTCAAATCCTTTAGCCGTTTCACAGCCATCACAGTCCCATCTCCTAGTTTTCCCTTGTACACATTGCCAAAACCTCCAGCACCAAGAATATTCTTTGAGCAGAAGTTGTCAGTAGCAATTTGAAGCTCTCTAAACGTGAAGTTCCGGAGATTCCCTAGGCTGATTAGCTCCTCTTCTTGATTGTCTGAAACGAAATTCCATCACCCATCTGAACGCTATGCAGGCTCATGCTGCCATCAACATTTAAATAAAATAGGATGTTACGTATACTAACCACTAATGTTAAGTATCATTTGGCCTTTTTGTTTCCCTCGGAGCCAAAGGATTCCAAGTGCTAGGAGGAAGAGAGATACAAGGCTGAGACTAATCCCAAGTGCAATTGCTAATTTTTTGGACTTATGCTTACCTACACAAGAACAGACATTACAATTAGACTGAAAGAGATCAGCCAAAAGGTAGACATGAGAGGGGCATAGGGAGTTCACCAGGTGATGAATTGAGAAAGAAAGAGAGAGGACCAGCATTGGCTGATCCAGAGCACCCTTCCGTAGAGCCGCTTCCACAAATCAACGGATTACCCGCAACACTGCATTAACCAACAAAGTAACACAAAAATAAAATAATATTTGATAAAGCATTGAACAAGGAGACAATAATTGAAAGACAAGGTGCTGTAGATAAACCATACTTGAATGTTCTAGCAGGGAACTTAGGAGCAGGTCCACTGAGATTGTTATAAGACAGGTCCCTGAAAAACCAGAGTAGTGATCAAAAATACAGAACCTAAAGCGAGTAGCTGAAAAAAAGAAGCTATGTAAACCAAAAGGTAACCAGCATGCTGCATGCTGTGTTCGTATTCCAATGCACTTAATTATAAAATACAAAAATGAACTGAGAAAAGGAAAGTTATACTCACAAGAAGGCAAGCTGTGTGATCTTGGCCAAAGAAACAGGAAAAGGTCCAGACAAGCTGTTGTTGTTTAGCCTCCTACTCTCATATTACATGGCAAAAAACATCACAGTTGTTAATCACAGCGATATCAGAATAAAGCAAATAAAACCATTTGGTTTGGTTGCCAATTGTAAATATCTAATTAAGACCCCATAACAACAAAACCCACTACCCAACCAATTCCATCCCAGCAACAATTTGCCAATTTGCGTACACCTTTATAAAACAATAAAAAAATAGAAACCAAGAAAGAAGGCACGCAATTCTGTTAGCGTTTTTATTTTATTTTCCTTTACTCCACCTTCTTGGAAACCAAACAGATTATGAAGAATAAAAATAGAAGCCAACTTACAGGTACTGAAGACTATTTAATTGACCAAGAGATTCTGGTACCACGCCAGAGAACCTGTTGTTAGAGAGATCCAAAGTCTGAAGTTTTGATAGAGTGCCAAGCTCTGGCGGGATTTGACCAGAGATGTTATTGTTCTGCAACAGCCTTCACACCACACCAACAAGTTGAAACATAAGAAACTAAGTATCAATCATTAGGAGACAAATGAGATTGTAATGTCCGATTCACGATTTTCCTTTTTCACTTAAACAGGTAAACAAAGATAGTCCTCTCTATTTTGTAGCAGATACAGAGTATTGAATCATGACGTTCCACTTCACTATTAGAGTTTTGTCAAAAGCCATCTGCTTGGATGTAGAAAATCAAACTGGAAAGAAAATTCAGAACCCAGGAATTCTTTTACTCTCTCACCTTCCTTATCTTAATTACAGCAAGAAACAAGAAAGACCAAAACTCAAAAGAGAAACTGGAAGTGGGTTTCTCAGAATGCGAGCCGTAAAAAAACTTGAAAGAAAGAAAAACTAATGAAAAGAAGCTCAAAGCTCTTACACTTGGCGAAGATTAGTGAGATTTCCTATGGTTACGGACAGAGAACCAGAAAGAGACTGGCTTGGAGCCCCCCTACAAAGCAGAACGAAGAAATGAACTTAATTTCAAGTTCTATGAAACAAAATCTCTAAAATTGTATAAAGCCAGCAACAACTAAAGAGAAAAACTTGGAAACTCACAATCCAATAACAAGATTTTCAGGAGAGCAAGTGATCATAGCCCAGCTACAAGGATCAACAGAATCCTCGTCCCAGTTGTTTAACACTCCATGTGGATCATGTAGAGCTTCCCTTATACCTATCAAAGCCTCCACTGCAAGAAGAAGAAGAAGAAGAAGGCACCGACTTTAGAATATTAAAATCCACAAAAACGTATATTCATATAGAAAATAGACATTTGATGGGGTTGTAGCTCTTGTTACCTTCATGGTTTCTTGGTTCATATGAAAGAGCCAGTTTAGCTAGAAAGAGAGAGAAGAGAAAGAGAGGCAACAGCTTGAAAGCCATAGCTAGCTAGCCAATAATTCTAGCCGTGAACATGTTAAACGAAGAGAGCCTAAATATTGCGAGGGAGGCAAATGTAAGTTATGAAACAATATACTGCTGCTACTGCTATATTTTTGTCTCTTTTTTTTCCCTTTCACTTTCCTCTCTTTTTGGTCACCATCTTTCAACACACAACACTATCCTTTTCTTTTCTCTCTCCATGAGGAGTATCTTTTCTTGTTGCTTTTGGTCTCGTAGAGAAGGTTAGGAACCAGGTGTGAGGTGGGGTGGTACAGATTGTCAGGTTGGAGAGTGCAGAAATTGATAGAGAGTGGATGGATAGGTGGTATGGTACTGTAAAAAAGATTGGCTCATCTGAGCTGGAACTCTTTATTTTCTGTCTTTTTTACACCCAAGACATGGAGGAGGTGTAGTCCCACAGAATCAAAAACCAATTGTGATCCCACTCATGAATCCTTAAAAGGAAAACAATAATTTTGAAGAGCAATTGTTTTCCTTGAGCGAGTAGAAGTCATTTGCTACTTTTGATGGTCTGCTAGGCTGTTAGATGTGTACCTCCTATTGCTATTTGCATTGTCATCATTATGGTCTCTTTGCAAAGGAAACGCTCTTAAATCTTAATTATTATTTCTTACAGTTTAATTAAATTTATTGTGCATTGGAATGGCAGAAGATAAAGCTCAGATCAGCTGAGCATTTTCAAATTTCAATGTGAGTGGAATGGACACCTAATTTACAAGATATAGACCAAACCCATTCAATGTGATTTGCATCAATTTAACTGGGAGTTTTAATTTGAGTAGACAGATTGTTTTCTCTCTCAGATCATGCAATTAAGCCTTGTTTTTGAAACAGCTGTGGCGAGGATGTCATTTACTCACAGCAGAAGTAATAGTGACTGATAAGGTGAAGCATGCTAGAGCTGTCCTGGGATGGTCGTTCTGGGCTGGCCTGGCTCGAGTGGTGCTGGTAGCAGTGCACGCATATTTTCTGCGAGAGTTGCGATTATCAATAACAAGACATGAGACTGAGGGACTGAGGGATTACGTGGGATAAAAGTTAAGCATTTTGTATTTGTTTTCTTTCACTCAGAGTCATAGATGGACCCTTAGCAAGATGAGCATGCACTGTTCTAGTTAGAAAGGAACCACGCCTGATGTTCTATTTTGAAACAATAATCAAATGCAATCTTGAATCCAATATCAGACTTCCTTGGCAAGAATTTGTGTTTCCCAAATCCAATATCTTCTAACCCATATTTGTGTGATTTTTCATGAATCTCGTCGCATAACCCTCCTCCTACTATTAAGATAGTTCGATATAGCACTTGAATTTTTGGCCTATAAGGGGAAGAGACTTAGTTCATTTTTTGTATCCGGGTTCAAGCCCCTTTGTTCATGTTTATTATCTCTACGATGATGTCGTTTGTTCATTGGACTTACAGGATATTCAGTGGATCCAGGAATTAGTTATAATATACATAAAATAATCCGAATATCCTGATTATAAAAATAAATAAAAAAGTTCAATATACTATCATCGAGGATAAATTTTAGAGTATATTCATTAACAAAACTAGCAAACAAAGGTACCGCCATCTCATTAAATAAACGATAACAAAACTCGATTCTCTCGGATCAAGGGCGTGCTTGGGAGTGGTTCTGCTTATTATTGTAATGGCAACCGGATATTCTGATGATAATTACAAAACAATCAAAGAACAAGCTCTTGCAGCAGAGAATCAAATCAGGTCAAAGCCAGTGTAAAGCAATGATTAAGAAAGAAGGCTCCCGTCAATAACCAAATGCATATATATATATATATATATGATAACACGTCAAAAGAGTTTGGCTTTCTACAGAGCTTGTTCTTGGAAACCCGTAAAAGGCTGTGATGCCTCCTCCTCCATATATCATCAACAGGGAAGGACTGTCAGCTCAGGTGAAATCATTTGTTGGATTGACTGTCACAGTGTCCTTGCTTATCTTAGTTTCAAAATTCTGAATTTCTGAGCCCCAAATGGGGCAGCGGCCATAATTAAATTCTTGACTTTCCAGGGTAGAAATGTTATGATATTCCTCCCTCTCCCTTCTTCCATCGCACATGCAATCTCCAGCAAGAATTTCTTCTTCTAATATTGCATGCAACATCTCGAACTTGGCTTCTCATCATTAATATACATACTTGTTGTCTTGCGAAAGCATTGAGAAACCTCAAACTAGTCCCCAATGAATCAAACAAGTCTCAGATTCATCTCAAAGAAAATATTTAATCTTAAATACCCAGTATGTATTTCAGACAATTTTCAATTGGATCTTCTACCATGTCAGTTAACCGATATTATCGAAGGATCCTTGTTGTTATTATAAGATTGATTAGTGATAATCCAATCTTTTAATCTTTTGAAAGTACAATATAAAGACTATATTGTCTTTAAAAACAAAAATTTATTAAAAGGTTAACTAGAGGCAATATGGTCTTTTTACATTACAGGATCATAATGTAAGAACTATCATGCCTTTAGAAGAAAAAAAAATCCAAACTTGCAATGATGGGTATTTTTTGTATTTTCAAACAAGGTATTTCATGAATATCTATTTGTTTTGGTAGCGATTTGGTCTTTTTATAAATGTAAAAATAAAAATGGATTATGTCGGTCTTTTCATAAAAATAAAATTTCAATTTGATTCTACCCTTATCATTTGATTTTATTCAATTTTTATATCAAATTTGATCTTTTTACTTGAGTCTATTTACTGTTATTGTGTTTTTTTTTCATATTATTCAAATTAATCGAACTTATTAAACCCATTAGAGTGAATAACTCAAGTCTTGCTTTTTTGTTTTGCTTTTTTAAAAATACTTTTGTCGCATTAATATTTTTCATATTGAAAATAAATCAATCGAGCCGATGGCATAACATGGCCCATATCTAGTATTTTTCCAAGCTCTGGCCAGAAAAAAATGATCATAATTTGTAAGAAAATGAATGTTTTTCTACATTTGTTGATGGCTAGTGAATTTGCAAGGGCAACACGGACATCACACTGGCTTTCTTTCCTGGAACGAAACCCACCCATCCCCAAAAAGAAGCTCAAGAACAGCACTGAAAAACAAAAGACAAAAAGGAAAACAAAAACACGAGTGCAGAAGCTTTTATTCCGAAATCCAGACCCCTTAAACTTTATAGGAATGTGTGTATTAAGAATATGAATATATAAAGGTGACCATACTATATATATAATAAGAATATGAGTATATAAAGGTGATCATATATATATATATAATAAGAAGTAGAATAATAGTACGGGTAGAAGTAGAGAGCTCGAAATCAAATCTTCGTTGGAGGGCGCTTGTTCTTCCATGCGAGCTGAGGGTGGATTGATACTTCCCGATATGGGTTTTTCAGTGCAACTCTCCCAGAAAGTGCTCAAGCTTGAGAATGGGAAAAGGCAAAAGGTTGCGCCCGTGCCTCACCTCTTCGGGTCCCGCAATGGGTACCCAACTATGCGTAGCTTGCCTTTGGTGTAGACGTACACAATTACTTTGTTTAAAGTTTTTTAAAATACTTTTTTTAAAATAAACATATTAAAATAACATAAAAACATAAATTTCCGAACAAGTTCATGCTCAACTTCTATACACGAAGGTCACTATGCTAAAAAATAGGAACAAATTCTGGATACGTCTGAGGCTAAGCTGTGGTTTTATTGAAAAACCTTGCGTTTAGGAGTTAGAATTTAGTAAATTTACATTTATTTTTTTAAATCAATCGGGTGACAATGTTATTTTTCGTTTGTGTTTATATGAAATATATGTTAAATGATTCAAACTATATGGAAATTAAATAATGCCCAATCTTCCCTTTAAAGCTCTTACAAAAAGTGATGTGTAGTAAGCAATGGCACCCTTGCTGTAGAATTACCCTGCCTGAATGAACTGTATAATCCAATAACAAGATCCCTCAATCATATTCAAATCATGTTAAGCCTCTCCTCTTTTTTCCTCTTTTTTTTAGCTTTTAGTTCTTCAAAATTCCAACCAGAAAACTATATATATTCTGATGCATACTCTAAACAGACCCTAATTTTATTTTTTTGTAAATGTCCCCGGAAAAAAGTCATATTCACACCATGTCAAATTGCCAGGTACTGTTCTCCCTTCTTTTTTTGTGCTTGACAGGTTTGAATCTATGATTAGAAATATTTGTCGAGCAGATAGGAAATTATCATGGAGAGGCTTACAAGCATTTAGCATGAAATTCCATAATGTTGTTGTTGTTGTTGTAAAGACTAAAAGAGAGCAGGCAAAAGGGACGTTATTTTTCCACCAGGATGAACTTTAGCGCCGGAAAGGGATATGCCGAATCATTTAGGTCGAAGGCCGGGTCGTAGTGGGCCTTCTTTGCATCTTCGCATATGAAAATTGAAAATTTAAAAATATATTCAAAATTAATTAATTAATTAATTATATTCAACTACAACTAAAAATATAAAGATTAAATTGTGAATTGCTGGAAAAAAATCTCGACATTCTTGACCTTATGTATCTATCATACCCAATAATTTTTTGAAAGTGTGGTTGCAATTGTTTTTAAAAATATTTTTTCCTCAAAATTGTATTAAAATAATTTTTGATATCGGCACATGAAAATGATCAAAAAACACTAAAAAATATTAATCTAAAATAAAAAAATAAAAAAATTCATTTTTTTTCAAAAAAAAAAATTGAAACGCAATGCAAAATATATAAAGAAAAAGAAAAATCAAATTTAACTTGAATAAAAAAAAACAAAATCGAATTGGTTATTTGGGCCGGAATGCCGGAAAAAATTGCATCCTATGAGGAGCATCTGGAACCTGGGAGAACGAATTGGGCCCTCGGAACAAACTTTCTGCTTTATTAGTTGTTGAGCCATCAGAAACGGGCCTGAATGCAGGAAAAGCAGCCCGAGCAAGGCCCAAAAGGCAGGGAGATGGCAACTTCCTGCCCAGCTCTTATTCATCCACTGGAGCTGTAACCGCTGATCCAACAACGACATCAAATTTTATTGATTATTTTTCAAGAGCAAAGAGAGACCAAGTTGAAAGCTTGAAATGGGCACTCCGTCCAATTATCATTCATGAACGGTTAGTTTTGCTTATTTATTTTAAACGGAAGCTTTGCTCTTGACGGGTCAAATCAATCCCCCTCTGCAATTTGAAGTTTCGAGAAGCTATCCAGCAGCCTGGGGGTCCCCTGTCAATCAGCATCACCGGGCAGACAAAACAAAGCTTGAGAAGACCACGCCGGGGATCAACCTGGCCGCTTGGCTCAGCTCTTTCATGCTGTCTGAGAATAGTTTCTAAATCCAGTAACGTTGAGATCTCAGTTTTGGTGTGAGCTCGTGGTTTGCAGCTGGATGAAGAGACGTGAGGTGAGATTTCAGGCCCGCGACATCACCCCTGCACCAAAACACAATGTCCTGAGTTGAATCCAGTTTAAGCACGCAAAGGAAGTGCCTGTCCTTAAGATCGAACGGCTGATACTTGAATCAAGGAGCCTGATCTGCCGAGAGACTGGCTAAATGTCGGAAACATGTAATCATAACCTGAATCTGGAGCGTGTAAACAAAGAGTAGAAGAGGCAGGGATGATGTTGAGTCACTGTCGTTGCTCGTGCACAGGACCACACGTTTGCATAGAAATGGTTACAGAACAAAGCTCCACCTTTCAGCGAGAAATCATCCATCTGATTCCTTGCCCAGTAGAAGAAGTTTTTTTCTTCCTGGATACATCATATTTTTTAAAAAATAAAATTATTTTTTATTTTAACATATATATATAAATGATCTAATAATTTTTTTTGGATTCCATAAATTCTAAAACTTATTTTGTGAGTTCAGTTGAGCCAGTTAAATTCCAGTTGTTTCAAGTTTTTATTAGGGATACATGTTCTTAATTTAAACACGGTGAAAATGATCTAAAAATATTATAATTATTTAATTTAAAAAAAAACATTAAAAAAAATAAAATGCTTTCAAAACACAGCGTAAAACATCCGGTTGAGAATGGCAATAAGGATTTTCCTGGCAATGATTCCGATATTGGGTTAATTAATCCTTTTGTCAATTAATTTTGTTCAATGATTAGATTCCGAGAATCTAAGCGTGCCCAGTTTTTGTGTAATTAATTAAGAGGATGGAAATTTAAATTTTGTTTAGCATGCGGAGCTCCAACTAAATAATTGAGCATATATTGAATATTTTAAATTGTAATTTGCACCCACTCCATTTTCTTGCAAGTAGCCTCGCCACTATCTTAGACTAGTGACTCGTGCGAAACTTGCTAGTCTACGGCCAAAAAACTATGAATGCGCCACTAAACTTTCTCTCCGAATCAACATCCTTTCTTTTCGTTAACTGGCAACAAGCTCAAAAAGGAACTCTTTTTATTATTATTATTCTTCAATAATGAAGAGGCCCTTTACAATTTGAAACCGTAATTATTAAAGCTGATCCATATCCACGTAGTTCTTAGTTATCGTTTTAGGGTGTGATTATATTGTTTTTTTAAAAAAATTACATTTAAAATAATATTTTTTATTTTTAAAAATATAATTCTTAATATTATTACATGAAAATGATTTTAAAATATAAAAAATTATTTTTAAAAAAATATCTTTGAAACGTAATGTGAATACAGTGTTTAGTGTCTGCCCCATGGTTATGATAAACTAATTTGGATTGATAAAAAAATATAACAATATCTTTTAATCTTCTTAAAGCTTAATTATTGTAATTCAATTGATTAGGAAGGTGTTTGGGAGTATAGTCACACCGGAGATTGAAAAAAACAGGATGCGTCAGTGTTTGGTTATGCTAAAAAATTTGAAAAAATGCAATGGATCCCACCTCAAAAATTTGCCGAAACTGAATTCTGTGAAAAGCGGGCCGCTTTTCACGCGTCAAATACCATTTGCCGGGCCAAATCGTTGTAAAAGAAATGATATTTATATGTTGTACACTAGTAATTTATTTATTTATTTGTCAAAGTTGGTGTGCCAAAAGATTAAAAAAAAAAGACATTATGAAATTGTGATTGCACACACAAATGTGTATGTCTATACATTTTAAAATAATTTCACAAGTTAAAAGTAATATGAACAATTTGGTTATCAAATATTACATAACTTATTTTGAACCAAAACTAAATTATTTTTTATAAAATTATTTTTTTAAAATCTTAGTTACAAAAATAAAATTAATATCAACGAAACTTGGATTATAACCTGATCTGTCAAGTTGATCGAATCAATCAAAATTATGATGTTTTTTTAGAATCAGAAACAGATCTGGTAAGTGATGATTTATTAATAATGAACTTGAAACGAGGTCGAATAAGTTGCTGTATATTTTGAAATGAATCGGTATAGATTGCATGGCTACGTTCACCAATCCCACCACTCAGTGGCAAACATATATTATCCATTTCCCAGATATTTGTGCTTTTGCGCTGTCAATTATATGTGATTAGTGGGTGCTGCGTCCGTGCCTAGGAGGATAGTGCGGACAAAAAATAGGGCAGACACGGCTTTTGGAGCTCTTAATTTTAATAATTAAGCTCTAATTTAGTATTAAATTAATTAAAATTTTATGCTCGAGGACCACGCTAGCCATTTGACTAATTAGGAAGAGGTGGAATTTAATAATGATCAGGAGGTATAGTACAGCTATTGCACCACCTCTCTTTTATTCATGCAATATCTGTATGCTTTCTGTCCTTGTAATGCTTGACAGTGCGAGCTTTTTCCGGTGGTTTATTTTTTTATTTCCTCGCCGGAGCAGGAGGTTTGAGGCTCGGAAGGTGCTTCCTGCCCCTAAATTGTTGCCAGATAGAATTCATCTTCGTCGTTTATTTTAATTTGTTTTTTCTGAGTTAATTATATATTTTTATTAATATATAATTAAGTAAAAATTATTAAACTTGACAGGGCAGTATTTCTCAATATTAATACTAATACACATTATTATTTTGCACTTATTTCTTACAAGTTAATCATATTTCGACCGGATCGCGTTTAGACACCTCTTGTATATTTTAATTTCAAATCTAGACTAGAGAAGAAGACGTGTCAATAAATTTGAAACTTAATATTATATATCAAATTTTAATAATAATATTAAATTATTTTTATCGACCCGGGCATCATGAGTCCAACTAACTAGTCAGCAAATAATAAGGCCAGGGCATCACTCCGCAGTGCTCCATGTGCTGCGCGGCTCAAGATCGTAAATTAACCTAAGGACTCTGTGGTGGAGAATCATGGATTAATTGTAGCTTATGTTTTCTATCCATCGTGCGACGATCATCTCTCTGGATCATTTGTTTTCTATCCATAATGCGACGATCATCTCTCTGAATCATTTGTTTTCTATCCATAATGCGACGATCATCTCTCTGGATCATTTGGCCTCAATGGATCCGCCATTGGCTACCAGCCTACCACAGTACCCTGTGTGCTCTCTCTCTCTCTCTCTCTCTCTCTCTCTCTCTCTCTCTCTCTCTCTCTCTCTCTCTCTCTCTCTCTCTCTCCGGTTCGACGCAAGGGAGATATTTGGATGAGTTTCTATGTTAATAATCTTTGATTGATTGGACTACTCCCTCCCTCTTTCTTCAGGATGATCCTTTTTTTTATTTGAAAGATTTTGAGGATATACATTCCACGTTAGCGTATTAAGAAAATAAATTATCTTGAAATAACGAATACTTCAAATAGAATGGACAGTAAATTGTCAAGCTTGCAATTTAAGTTATAAAATCAAAATAATTTTATTGAAAGTAAATATATATGTTTTTGTAAAACTCTATTTTAACGGATCAAATGTTGAAGGCGAAAATAATAGGAAGAAAAAGAAAATCTATGAAATAATGACAACTCTAAAATAAGATATGTCGAATGATGAAATTGAAAACAAATCAATCCAAAAAAACAAAAAAAATAAGTGGACTCAACTTAGAGGAATCATTCAAACCCGTGTTGTGAATAATAAAACTATAATTACCTTATAAATAAAACATCATAAAAAATTACAAAACTCAACTAAGAATGTAAAAATAGAGGGGGAAACCTTGGTAATCTTGGACCATTATATAAACTTGTGAATTATGTCATGGACCATATTTATCCTATAAAAACAACTACAAAGTTAAACTCCCAACAAACACAATAATAAAAAAAATGAAAATTGTTTTTGTAATAATAATAATAATAATAATAAATAAATATCAAATTCAACACCCAAAACAATTTTGCTTCATGTCCTTATCAAGGTGATTTGGGGGAAGCCCTCCCGAAGCTTGTGGCTATACATGCCGAATGTGGAGATAGACCGCAGGGAGAAGCTCTGGCAAACACCGTGGAGGAGATGACATCCAAAGCCGCTGCATCTGCGCGTCAACTTTTTTCCTTTTCATAAAAAACAAACCCTAAATTGTAAAGATTAGATTTCTGCTCTGAACTTTTGATTGTTTCAATTCAATTTGTCTTTCCTAAATCTTGTTAAAATGGGTTTTCACCGAGGGCATAAATATATAAATAAAAAGTATTTATGAGTTTTAAATTAATAGCTTAAATTATGCTATAATTAGAAACCATGTGGACAATGGGGCAGGTAATTCATTAAAAAAAGGTTAGACCATGCAGAGAATTCATTATGGTTATATATATAGTTTGCTCTACATTGCTATAGTGTAATAACAGTTTTTCTATTTAGTTCATAGAACTTAATTCTTTGGTTTGGGGTAATACAATCTTTTCCTTGCCACATTTTATCATTAAATAATTATTTGGAGTTGTATTTCTCATTTCAGTTGTTTATTACAATGAAAAATATGAGTTTGCCCCTCAAGTAAAAAAAAAAGGTTTGATGGACAATGGTATTTTAGGCATTTTGATTTTATGAACAATAAAATAATAATTTTACCATTGAGAAAGGCAAAACATAAGAATTGTTGGCTTCAATATTTTTTGTGTTTTCATTTCATAAATAGTAAAAGCATCAATTTATCATTAGGAAAGACAAAAACAAAGAGTTGATATCGGGTGTATTTTAGTATTTGCAAATGGTTTCTTGGTTATTAGGCTGACTTCAAGAGATATTTTTAAATATTTTTTAATCTAAAAAACTACTACTAACACATATGTCAGATATACCAATGGCTTTGAGCTGTTCGTATCATGCAAAAACGTGTGAAAATCCATGTGAAGGCTAATGCTGTCTTGTTTAACGTGTCACTATATCCTCTTATACATGGTGCGGGGCTAGTTGTTAATATGGTGGTTAAAGTGTAGTTGGTGGTCGATTGTCTTCTTTTTTATTTTTTTATTTTCTCTATGCTAACACACACACAAAAAACCCTCTTTTTGTATGGTTTGTACATTCTAGTCCTTGGTGTTTTAATTTTTTATTTCGTATTGATTCCTTATACAAGATTTTTGATTTCATCTTTTAATTGGAATTTATCACATATTTTGTTTCCCATTTAAATCCTTATTCTTTTAATTTTGTTTTTATTTATTTTATAGTTCCAGTCTTTCTAAAATAGTCATTATTGTTTGTTTATATTTTTCTATTTATCCTCTTAGTTTGGTTTTTTTCCTTTTTTCTTTTATTTCAATTTTATTTGGTTTTAATTTAATTCCTTAATTTTAATTTATGGAGATGATCTTTTAAAATTGACACCTCTTATTTTTCTCCCTTTGTTCTTTTGTCAAAGTTTTATGGGTTTTTTTCTTCTCGTGCTTAAGATCAAATGTGTTGTTTAATAATGGTAGTATTTATTTTAATTTTATCCTTTAAAATACATTCATGATTCTTGTAGTTTCAACAATATTAAGAATCGTTGTAGTGATTGTGATCAAAATAATAATAGTAACATTCATAATGATGATGATAATTCATTACATCAATTATGATATCAATAGTTATGGTGGTGATAGTAGTAATAACGATAATAATGATAAAAATATCAATAAAAAAACAATTGTAGTGACGATATTAACTGTTGGTATCAATAATGATAAAAAAAAGGTATTGGTCAAGATTATGATAATAATAGTGGTGGTGATGGTTATACCAAAATATTATTATTATTATTATTATTATTATTATTATAACAATAATGATGACAGTGATGCAAGAAATTACATTTAAAAAAAGATTTATGATTTTTATTAATACCAAATTTGAACTATATATATATAAGAATTTTCATAGCTTCATTTCCAATCCGGAAACACACTCTAATATATCTAAGAAGTTTAATATAAATCAAAATAAAATATAATTTAAGATTTAAATCTACTTTTTCAACGCTATATAAAACCCATTTAATTATTATATTTAAGACCAATCCAATGACACCATGATCAATATGTTTTCAAGTCGAGATCTAGTCATTCAGAAACTCTCTCTTCCCTCCCTCTTCAACGCCCTTTTCTTTTATCTCAACTACCATGAATTGAAAGGTGAGAGAAAACGATGTTTCATAAATTAAATATATATACTCCAAGAACTATATAAATCAAAATGTAATGGATATTTGTTTTGTAATTGTGTGTTCAATGTAGGTGCGCAGTAAAATTCTGGAAATAAATTGATTGATCGATTGTTAGAGAAAATAAATAAGTTAAAAAAATGAAACAATTATTACTTGATTTACTTTTAATAAATTCCCCAAGGGTTTTTAGAATATTGAGATTCTCCATATTAACAATATTTTTCTTATTAATTACTGTATTATTTCTCTTTATTGTCATTAAATCTCTCATACTTAAACCACTAAAAAATATTAAATCTATTCAAACTAATAATTGTGACCATGGTTTATATTAAAAAACTTAACTCGAGCATCAACAGACCCTGAACACGCTTCAGGGTGGCTATGGGAACGACCTGCCAAGTAGCGAGTAGCCTAACACAAACAAAACGAAAGATCAAAATAGCAGACAAGAGAAACCAAAAGGTGGAACTCGAAAGAAATTATGGAGAATCACTTCAGCTACAAGGAAGCTTTATTACCCCCGTGATCAATCCAGAAAAGCTAAAATCAATCAAGATCGTGTCTGCATTTTAAATAATGCTATAATCAAATGATATTAAATATAAAATTTAAATTGATTAATTAGGTTTGGTATATTCCGGCCTCGTTTCATCTTAGCAACGTTCAAGCTCGCTCAAGTTCAGAACGAGCCTGTCTACAATGCAAAACTGAAGAGGTTGTTTTCAAGTTGAAGGACATGTTTTGGAGTGTGATTACTGTATATTTTTAAAGTGATTATCATGCCGAAATATATCAAAATAATATTTTTTAAAATAAAATTATTTAAAAATCAACACATCAAAATGATCTAAAACACATAAAAATATATTTATTTAAAATGATTTTTTTTTAAATTTCAGTCAAAAATCGGTGTTATAGTAATGACAAACAGTGACTAATAATCTTAATTTGTTTTTGAAGTTAAATTTAATATTGCATTCTACATTCTTCCACAGTGCTAAAATAAATCGTCGGATACGAACTTAATTCATCCCAATCAAACATGACTACGCGCCTTCTAGAATAGTGTGCCCAATCCTCAATTCACTTGCTAATGGCGAGGCCAGTAGCTGGGGTACGATTCCGGAACTCGGGAAAACAAGAGGATTTGTCTTTATCTCAACGAAGCGTGAAATACACGTTTGTGTTTGAGAGTGACATTAGACAGCAATGTTATTCTCCCAGTAATTTAGAGACAAGTAAGAGGCAGACGTGCCGAGGGCTCAACTAAAACCCGCCGCGTGGAATCCTCTCGTTTATTTTGGCTATTAACACTCCACGTTGGTGTTTTGTAAGGGGCTGTTTGTGGCCCTTTCAAAATCTATTTTCGAAAACTTTTAAAATTTTTATTTTAAGAAACCTTTTTTATATTTATTTTAAATCATTTTAATATATTCATATCGAAAATATTTTTAAAAATAAAAAAATATTTTTTTAATATATTTCTAAATATATTTTTTTCAACCTAATCTTCAACGCCCTCCCACCAAACTAAACCTAAATCCACTCCTCTGCTATTTCTTTCGTGGTTCCTCTATAAATTCTCTATTTTCATCAAGCCCTAACACAAAACCCTCTGTCGCCTCTCTATCGCACAATAAACGCCCTTCTTCCTCTCCTTCAGTTTTACTTGCATCTCTCGCCCCCTTCCCCAATTTAAGGCTCTGTTTTTGTATTCCGCTGAGTCAAGACGTGCCCTCTTGAATATTCAAAGTTTTATAGCAAAATTTAGATATGTAAGTCTCTGAATCTAGGGTTTTTAATATTTCTTCTTGCTTGTTATATATGTAAATCTCGTTGTTCTCTTATTACAAGTACTGGGTTTTTAATTCTGTAATACCTGAAGGTTTTTTATGATAGTAAAGGATGGATTTTGTGATCTGAATTTGGAATTATGATTTTGTGTTTTTGCAGAGAGGCGTGAATGTTGTGATGGAGACAAAAGGAGGCAAGAAGAAGTCTAGCAGTAGTAGTAGTAATTCAGTTCAATACGAGGTCCCTCTTGGTTACAGCATTGAAGACATTCGTCCAAACGGTGGCATTGAAAAGTTCCGATCTGCTGCTTACTCCAACGTATGTATCATTCACAACTCTCAACATAAATACCATGCACAGAAACTATTTCTTGAAGTTTCTTTCTTTTGATAAATTTGTAATTCGTTTTCTTCTTTTGTGGGTTTGTTTGCAGTGCGTGAGGATGCCATCCTGATACGATCCGAGAACTAAAACATATGGCACCTTCAGTAGAGTAGATTTTTCTCATCTTCTTTTTTTCTTCTCTTTTATATTTCAAATAAACAAAACGAATACCGCATCAGTTTCTTCTTTCAGCAAAATTTGAGATTTCGAAATTTAGTCTTGAAACCATGCTCATTGATTTGCCACCTCCTTCTCCTATCGGATTTGAAGGCTTTGAAAAGCGCCTCCAAATCACCTTCTCTGAGGCATCCTTGTTCAATGACCCAAAAGGGCTAGGACTACGTGCCTTGACTCGATCTCAAATCGACTCAATCCTCGAACCTGCTTGTTGCACCATAGTATCTCAGCTCTCGAACACTGAGTTCGATTCTTACGTTCTCTCCGAGTCCAGCCTGTTCATTTACCCACTAAAAATAATCCTCAAAACCTGCGGTACCACAAAGCTGCTTTTGTCTGTAGACCCCATTCTGAAACTAGCCGCTTCACTCTCTCTTGATGTAGGTCAAGTGACTTACTCACGTGGCAGCTTCATCTTCCCTGGTTACCAGCCTGCCCCTCATCGTAGCTTTGCTGAAGAGGTCACTGCTTTGAATGGGTTTTTTGGGAATTTAAACTCCAATGCCTATGTTATAGGCCATCCCACCTCTGCTAACCGTAACTGGCATATCTATGTGGCATCTAAGGATTCTAAATCACTGCCGTTATGCAAAGATCAGACGTCTGCAGTTACTCTAGAGATGTGCATGACTGGCTTGGATAAAATGAAAGCGGGTGTATTTTATAAAAAATCGGCGGATTATTCGGCTGCCGAGATGACTAAAATGTCCGGGATTAATGAGATTATGCCCAATCATGTGATTTGTGACTTTGACTTTGACCCTTGCGGGTATTCTATGAATGGAATTGATGGGACAGCATTGTCTACAGTGCATGTGACCCCAGAGGACGGGTTCAGCTATGCTAGCTACGAGGCTATGGGGTTTGACTGTGGCGAGGTTAAGTTGAAGGGGTTGGTGCAGAGGGTGCTCAAGTGTTTCGGACCACGTGATTTCTCTGTTGCCGTCACGTGCCACGGTGGAAGCGGTGTTGGGGTCCAGTGGTGGGCTACTGAGTGTGCTGACGTGGAGGGGTACATGTGTGACAGTGTGGTGAGGCAGGAGTTGCCAGGAGGTGGGTGTTTGGTTTACATGACATTTCATGAAGTGAAAGAGGCCAAAGAGCGCACACCTGCTAAGATGATGAGCATGCCGTGTTGGAAGGATGTGGCAGAGGAGGAGGAGATGGTGTTGGGGCTTGGTGGTGGCGGTGCAGGTGGTGGCATGATGGGCCGGCCATATATTTCGTCATTGTAAATCGAGAGCCACGCCGTAGACTGATTTTCTTGTGGGTGGACGTTTTTTTGTTGTTTCCGGGTATGGGTCTGTCTTTATCAGAGACGTGCGTACAAGTCTCTAGTCTTTGGTTTTCTGTCATCGTCTTTGGAATAATAAAAGGGGGTGCTTGGCCGTGGAGGTCTTTCTTTACCTGGCTCCCGAATATGTTCGGCGTCGTTAAATTGAAGCTGTTTTTTTTATCTCCTTGTACGACACAGATTTCTGAGTTGTCACCGTGGATTGAACGGTGTCTACTTCTATCTTTCGCCATTTCATTTCCTATTAATCCCTGAAGATTTATTGCTTAAGTTTAATCTCTCCCATAAAACATTTTCCATTGCCGAGTACCTGCAATATTGCAGAAGACTTGCATTCCAAGTTTCTGTCTTGTAACAAGGTAATTTCATAGTTCCGAGGGGGGAGTGCACGGCCACCTGTGGTGGCGCACTCCGATGCGATGGGCCACTCTAATATTATCGGAAGATCAAAACTGTGTTGTCATGACTGATTGATGGGTCTGTACCAGTCTTTGGTGCAAGAAAAGACAACTTTGCAAGTCATAAATTACAGTGGCTTTTATGCAAAGCAAAGACAAGAATGTAGTTCATAAATTGGCGCGAGGCCTTCGCCGTAGATTCATGATGGTTCGAGATCGTGGTTTAATTGTTTCTTAAAATATTATTTATTTAAAAATATATTAAAATAATATATTGTTTTATTTGTATATTAAAATAACATCAAATAAAAAATAATATACTGCAAAAACGACACGACTTGCATTATCATACCACATGAGATTTCAACTTTTAATGTTGAAATGAAATGAAATTTCACTTTATCCTTGCATCTCTGATCTGTTTATCAAAAATACTAATCATGATTTCAATCAATCCTAAATAAGATCCCATTTCAATCAGTCAGCAAATTAAAATCAACTTGAAAATTATTATGAAATTGTATTTGACATTATAACACCGGTTTTTTTGTCCTAAATTTGAAATTTTTTTATTTTAAATAAATATATTTTTATATATTTTAAGTTATTTTGATATGCTGATTTTAAAAATAAAAAAATATATATTATTATGATATATTTAAGTATTTTAAAAATCTACCTTAATCACAGTCACAAACACACGGTTATGGTAAACGTGTTTTAGAAAGGCTGGGCTGAATTAAACCGCAGAGCTAGAACCCAACTGCGAAGAAATTATATGAAGGAGAAGCAACTCATCCTTGGGCTGGACGACGGTCGTTATAGAGTGGAATTTAGAGCAAACGGAAGCATTTTGTTGTGTAATGAAATGAAGTTCAGATGTTTATCACCATGTATCGCTGCAAATTCACGATGATCACCGTCATTTTTTATTATTTTTTTATAACCAATGATTAATAAAAAAAATAAATGTTTATCAATATTATAAATATATGATCTCTAAGTGTTTTTAAAAGGTCCCAAATATTAAAAATTGAACAAGAATAATATAACTTCATAAAAATAAAAAATAGGAAGCTCAAATACTAGCAAAATCAAAACTGAAGGGATTTTTCTCGGAGAAAAGGAAGGAAAAAATGGTGGCACTTGTATTGCAATCGCTGACATGTGAACGAGATCCGGTGTCGTATTGCAGCTCCGCTGACAATCTTCTTTGATGTTTTTTATGAGTAGCTCCTCTCCCCTCTCCCCTCTCCTGGTTTTCATGCCAGTATCTTCTCTTTCTTTCTAAATTAGCCTGGTTTTTATCTGGGCCTTATGGGCCATGATGAATCTACTGCTAAGGCTGGAAGTGGGTTCAGAAATGGGTGATAACGAGGATAGTTTGTTTTAGCAAGACTCCGTTCATCAGGATTAGCGTTTAAGATGGCCCAAGATTGTAAAGTTAATTCTAGTTTTGGCGGATCATGTTGCCAGTTTATAAGAGTAAATAATTTAGAGGAGGAGGAGGACTTCTCGCGCCCCCAAAAGACACCACCGCTACCCGCCAAGGACGGCGGCTCGACAACCGCTAGGCAGGCAATCTGTCAAAGGCAGGATTGATAGACAAGCATGGAAAATATACAGGAGAAAGCAGAGAATCAACTTCGTTGCTTTTATCATGGCTATTAAAATTGGTTTACTGAACTTGGTGACCAATCGACTTGATGTTTTATCTAATTTTGTTTAACAAGTTGATTAGAAATCTAATCTTGTTTAAAGCAAGCTTTCTTTCAAATCAATTTTGAAGTTGACCGATCATAATCTAATATTCTACTTGATCGACTTAATTTTTTTTATTTTAGAGTTGATTTAAATGATATTATTATCATAGATATAGATTAACTCATCTAGCCAGTGTGTTTGGTATTGCGGTTGTTGTTTTGGTTGGTGTTTAAACAAAAAACAGTTTGATGAAAAACACTTTTAGTTGTGGTTCATAACTGAATTTGAAGTGTTTGGTTAAAATTGCGTCTGAGTTTCAGGTTTAATGAAAAACAGTTTAGTGTGTTTTGTTACCATGCTTTCTATATTGTTGTTAACTTGTGAAATTATTTTAAAGACACATATGCTCACAAACATGTATATTGTTTTTAAATATTATAGATCACTAATCATAACAATAAAATTTAATTAATAATTCAGGTAAATTAAACATTTGTTTTTCTCTCCCATCAAACTACATGCAATTTCATCACGAACTAAATAGATACGTGTATATCTCCGCAATCCCTTGCTATTTGATTGAGGAACATGTACTAAAATATCATTAGTATCAACATTTGAGATTCATACCGAGTTTCAGAATCTCTATTTGCATGTTGTAAAGATATAATTTTAAGGGCAAATCCAGTTGCAAGTTTCTGATCCATAATCCATCAGAAAACAACACGATTGCAGAGTTGAACGAAGTATCATGCATTTCCCTATCTATATTTTTTCTTAAATAGATTTTGTTTATAAAAAATCAGACTAAGCCTAACCAACTAAATAGGTCAACTAAGCTAGGTGGGGCCAAAAGGCCAAACTATGTAGGACTTAAGTTGAGCTGAGAGCAAGTCTAACCCAAGATTTAAAAATAGAAGAGAAAACGGTGCACTGTACTGTTCACATATTGCATGAACAATTTACAGTGAATTAATTCATTATTGCACTGTCAACGGAACAAGTGAACAATAACAGAGTGGTGAACCGATGATGATGAGAGACTCACTTGCCGATATTGATGGGCAGAGAAGACCGAGTTGATTCTCCCTGTGGTGACGGTATTAGAAATAGTGACCAAGAGGAGTGTAAGAAGTTTGTTGTTTATTCGTCGAGGCTTGTTGTCATAGGAGGTCACAACAAAGTTTTTGGCGTGAAGGAGAAGTTACCGGTGATGAGAGGGATGGTGGTGGTGTTATCTTGGAGCTGCCCTCGACTATGGAGAGAAAAAGAGCTACTAACGTGGAGAGAGAGAACCATCTATTGTGCTTGTTTATACTTTGCTATTTGTTTATAATTTACTTTGCACCCGTTTGGCAACGTGGTGCGTTCCACATTTGCCAAACACGTTGTCATTTTATTGTTTGGTTCGACCCAAACGGTGATACAAAACATGGGACGCACATCGATTATTTTGCCCAAACGCCGTTTGTCGTGAAGCATGTTATACATGCTTTTTTATAGCCGATTCCAGCTGAATAAAACCACGATTCATTCAAACCCATTAAAATTACCGTTGAAATTTTAATTCCAAATCAACCCCCCTCAACATCACAGTCTCATCTTCAAGCTCAGAGAACTGATGGAGATGAAATTCAAAGAATCACAGTCTAGAGTTTTGAAAGTGGAAAAATACCATGACAAACAACTCATGTCAAAATACCATGCAAAGTCCACAAAATCGCAGTCTAGAGTTTTGAAAGTGGAAAAAATATCATAAAAACAGATTAGAAGGATGAAGGGGGAGCACACATCCCATTTCAGCTATTCAACAAATCACCAAAAATCTTCCCTTGATCTGCAGTCATGATTTGATCTACCATGATTGTTGACTCCTTGCCAGCCTCTCTTCAAGCTTTTTCATCTCATTGTAGCTAGAGAATGGAACCTGAAGAATGGAAGACAAGTGTGCGGCTGGAGGAGGGGGCAAAGCAAAGAGAGGGAGAAGAGAAGTAGGGTTTCTAGATAAATGGGGTGTGGGTATCGAATTTTATACTAATTATATATTATTATTATTATTATTATTATTATTATTATTATTATTATTATTATAGTTAGCATTAAAAATAGGGGTATTAATTTATAATTGTTTTCAGAAAAAATGTTTTTTTATTTTAAATTGTTTTTTTATGTTTTAAAATTGTTTTGATAAAAATAATTTGGTGAGAGAATAAAAAATGTTTAATTTACTTGAATTATTAATTACATTATATTATTATAATTATTAAATCTACAATTTTTAAAAAATTATATATATATGCCCTTTAAAGTAATTTCACAGGTTAAAAGCAGTTTGTAAAGTTTGGAAACCAAACACTCAAAACTGTTTTTTTTTCAACCTCCAACTCAACCACAGTTTTAACCAAACACTTAATTGTTTATTTTGAACCGCAGTAAAAAACGTTTTTTTTTAAACTGCTTTTTTTCAACCTAAACCACAACAGCAACCGCAATACTAAACAGACTCTTTGTTTATACTTCGGTTGTGGTTTAGTGGTTGCAGAGAAATGAAACAACTTAAAAGCTTTGAAATTCTGCTTCTTCTAGATGGTGGTTTGAAAGTTGTTTTGATAGGTGCCATAACAATTAAAACTCTGGTTTTATGATCACCAAATGATGATTTTATCACTTTTCCTCAAAATTCTATTTAAAACACAATATCAATCGACCACTTAATAATGTAAACTCATGATGTAATGATAATTATAGATTTTGAAAGCAAAATGTAAGAAAACATTAAATAATCTAAAAGTAAAAAAAATATTACGTTGTTTTCTATAATATTTTTTATTTAAAAATTAATCAAAACAATATACTTTCTTTTATAAATTTATTTTACATCAACATATTTTAAATTTTAATAAAAATAATTTCAACCCACAACCCGCATCTACCTCCCCGCTATTTCTTCGTGCCTGTTTGGAACTAAGGCAACATGCGGTTGAAACTGGAAGACTTCCTTCTTAACTGATTTCCTGTCTGCAAACAAAGCTCCACCTCCCTCCGCGCTAATCCATAACCTCCAAATGGGCGGCCCCACCCACTGTAAACTCTCTCAATTTTTACACATTTTTCATCCACCAATCTCTCTTCCCTCGGATCTTCTCTCCTTTCTTTTGTTCTGTAAATCATTTTGTTTTTTTTTGTAAATCAAATTATAATCTCTAACATTTCTCTGCAGATTCCTCCGATTTCCTCACCGACAAATCTGCAAAAATCTTCGTGGCGGGACACGGTGGTCTGGTCGGGTCCGCGATTGTCCGCAAGCTCCAATCCCTCGGCTTGACCAATCTCGTTCTCCGTTCCCACTCCGAGCTCGACCTCACGCGGCAATCCGATGTGGAATCCTTCTTCTCCGCTGAAAAGCCCCAATATGTTATCCTAGCCGCCGCTAAAGTTGGCGGAATACACGCTAACAATACTTATCCTGCCGATTTCATTGCCATAAATCTCCAGATCCAAACTAATGTGATCGACTCCTCTTTCCGACATGGAGCTAAGAAACTGTTATTTCTGGGATCCTCTTGTATTTACCCTAAGCTAGCACCGCAGCCGATTCCTGAAAAAGCACTGCTTACTGGGCCTTTAGAGCCAACGAATGAGTGGTACGCGGTTGCGAAGATATCTGGGATTAAGATGTGTCAGGCTTACAGGATTCAGTACAATTGGGATGCTATTTCTGGAATGCCCACGAATCTATATGGGCCGAATGATAATTTTCATCCAGAAAATTCTCATGTTCTGCCGGCATTGATGAGGAGGTTTCATGAGGCCAAGGTGAGCAAGGCGAAAGAAGTGGTTGTTTGGGGAACTGGGAGTCCGTTGAGGGAGTTTTTGCACGTTGATGATTTGGCGGATGCGGTGGTGTTTTTGATGGACAAGTATAGTGGACTGGAGCATTTAAATGTGGGGAGCGGGAAGGAGGTTACTATAAAGGAGCTGGCAGAATTGGTGAAGGAGGTTGTGGGGTTTGAAGGAGAGCTTGTTTGGGACACATCAAAGCCCGATGGGACTCCAAGGAAGTTAATGGATAGTTCAAAGTTGCTGGGATTGGGTTGGACGCCAAAGATTTCGCTCAAGGATGGCCTCGTTGATACTTACAAGTGGTATGTGGAGAATGTTGTAAGGCAATGATGCAGTTCATTGCTCCTAATTTTAATCTGTTTTTTTTGGCAATCATTTAAACTATTGCTTGATATTTTATGTTGCATTGCAATAATCTCAATAATCATTGTGTGCTCGTTACCCTGGACTGAAGTGTATGCATGCCATCAATAATCAAAACTCGTGCTTGTCTTGAGCTCCAGCACAAGCGTTATTTGATTCAACATTTTGGTACCATGCTTTATGCTTTCTTGTTTCTAATGCCTGTCTCAATTGGTGATAGTTCCTATCATTAATTATCCAGCTTTTTTTTAGAAATCTGGTGTTCGGATTGGGTTTATTTTGTTATAGACACCTCTCTTTCTTGAGATGTAGAAACTAGAACCATCCCATTCTAGTCTAGCCTCCTTGCCCAATGGCTGCTAAGTTTCTTCATTACACATGTAATTGTAATGAGCTCTCGTGCAAAACTACATCCAACATCAGGAGCATCTAAGCCCTGATATTATAGACATGTTCATTGTCACCTGAAGGTTGATCACTTCAAGCAAAACTTTTGCTGAGAGTTCCAATAGGATGACTCAGCGGCAGTAGAGACCAATATGACAGTATGGAACATAATTGAGCCAAGGCAAGAAATTAAATCTAAATTACTTCTATAAGTAATTTGTCGTGATCTTAAGAGCACGGGTGCTAGCTAGCTGCCGTGCACTTGATCTGGTCCCTGTGATTGAGTGTACGAGGAAAACAAAGGCTACATCATCCATCGGATGGGATAAGGCCACTCTTGATTGCCCTTGCTTGCTGGTATTTAGTTTGAAGAGTTCTTTGAACCAGCATGAAAAGAAGAATCAGATATCCATTTCATGGCAGGCAAGGAAAAGTCTTGCCCTGTAAAAGTGAAATTTTTTGATCTGTGTTTAGCTTGCAAACAAACCAGAGAATGCTGGATGTTATCAGTTTCAGGAAAATATAAGTGGACGATCCTGTGCAGGACTCTGAATTTAGTCAGTGTTGATTATGATCCTATTCAATTACTATTAAAGTAAATCTCCGAAATATATTACTATTAAGATTTGCTGTCTTGCCCTGGAAACAAATGTTCACGGGTTAATCAGAAACAGTAAAAAGAAGTGCAGATGGAACAGTTGGAAGCGGAAATCTTCTATTTCCAAGTCTTGTTTTTTTTTTTGCTTTATTGATTTTTAATCCTCCATTGAAGTTGATTCCAGTCCTGTAGTCGCCTCCTCCACCAGAATTCAAGGATCGTATTTAAAAAAAATTGATAAGAAACTTGTTTTTGTATTCAAATTCTTTCCTGGAAAAATATATTTGGTAAGTCCAGTTTATTGAACAAAACTTTGATTTTATAAAAAATACATGTCCTAACAATAATTCAGGATTAGTGTGTGCACATCTAAAGCTTTTACTCAAACTCTGCTTTCCAGGAACCCACCATCATTCCCTCCTCTCAGGTCTCACTTTATTCGAGACATGAAATCTGGTAAAATAAACTGCGGGGCTATTAAACAAAGCTCATTCCACATGCAACCCAAAACACAAAAGAAAGGAAACACAAAGTGACATTTCCACGAAACATGAGGGCCTCCCTGATCTCTCGCAGATCAGATCTCACACTTTCTTGTCTTTGCTTTTGTTTTTCTTGTACAGCGTTTTAATAAGTTCAATCACACACAGACGCTACACACATTGCCCAACTCTAGAGGAGGCCCTAAACAGGCAGTTTCAGTGTTCCCTGGTCCCTAGAAATGATGCTCTATCACCTCATAATCCACACCCAAAAACACACACCATTCGAACTTAATATTAAACAGGCCGAGTATCATAACTGGGGAAATTTCATGAATAAATTTCAATACATGATTGATATTTCCTGAGCCAAATGTACCCATGGATGTAGGTGACATAATAATTCCTTGAGGATTTGAACCTATACTATAAACTATCAAGCCCCTACATTTCCCAAGAAATTTTAATTTACAAAAGGGACAGGAGCAAAGACTGACAGTGAAACAGAGCTGAAACATTGAAGTCTGTAACCTTTTGGGGGGCCCAAAATTTTAAAGCTTTACTCACCAGACTACTTAGGGGGTAGGTGCCCCCCATTTGCTGCAATTAAATCCTTTATCTTAATTTGTTCCATGCTTGCACAAGAGTCAAAGCACAGAACTAGAACATCAAACAGCAAGATAATCAGTATTACTTGAAAGAAACAAAAATCAAAGATTTCATGCCAACCTATTGTTGCACTTTCACATGAACATTTGGATGCCGATTACATATCAACAAAATTATCAGCCAAAAAAAAAGGGGGGAAAATAGGAAAGCTAGTAACAGAAGGGAAAGCAAGAGATCAGTAAGTAGTCCTATATCATAATAAAGAGATTGAGCCGTCTAGCCAATATCACCACCATGCCCCGCCACCATTTACCATAAGCCGAGGAAGTAGAAGAGGAGGAGGAGGAAGAAGTGAGCTTTTCGCAATGATTGGATAAAAGAAATGTGGTTTCTTGGGTATCCAGACCTGCCGCCACCCAAGCCTAAAACTCCGATTTGCTTAACAGATATTCTCATGACAAAGGCCACAGATGCCTCAGTGCCCCAGGTAACAGCACCCGCATCTCTCACCATGTTCCAGCAGCAGCACCAGGAGGAGGAGAACCCTATCAAGCGAAAGTTTGATATTTAAAACTCCACCACTACAACAAAGAAACAAACAAAAATAAAAGGAAAATAAATCAAACAAAGCAATATGTGAGTGGGTGAAAATGACCAAAATGAAGATGAAATCAGAGAAGAGTTGGGATTGGATGTCTTTACGTTTTCTCTTCTGATTTCCTGTATCCTCTGAGATAAGCCCTTGATGGGCTCCCATGTCCTATCTTAAGAAGATAGAGAGAAGGAACACGATGATGCAAGGAAGCAGAGGACATGAGGGCTTTGGCTTGCGAGCACAACCACTTACAGGCTACGACAGTGAGAGTCCTGTCTGAAACATAATGAGGCCAAGTTAAATGTGGGCAAGAAGCGAAGTGAGTGGAGGCGTGTTTTTTATGCGGTAATGAACATGGGATTCTTGATTGTAGTATGCAGGATGCACTCGCTTGCCTTACCACTCCCATTCACTTCACTTGCTTGTACCAGAAGCCCAGATTCGCTAGATTTGCGCAAGAAATCTCTGTCCTTCTTTTTCATGCCTCCTCTTTTTATTTCCCGCAATTCCACTATTACCCTTTCTCCATGTTGGATTCTCGACTGGTATTCCACTTGTTTGAATTTTTTTTAAATTATTTTCACATATTAATAAAAAAATAATTAAAATATTATTTTAATATATTTTTTTAAATTAATTTCAATTACCCTTTCAGTCTCAAATAAACAATTAAAAAACAGTATAAATTGTAGTTTTTTTCCCAAAGAAATAACACAATTTTCTTTATATACATGTATGTTATGATGATTAATAAATACAAGATTTCAGCTACCTCTTGAAAATGCGATATTTATAAAAATTAAGAGAGATGAATATATAATGATGATGATGATACGATGATGGAAAAAAAACTTATAGAACTTTGATTAGATATATAGAACAATACTATTGTCCAGAGTTATATAAGATAAATAAAATAACACCAAATAAAGTTCTAGCGTTATATAACATGTATGACCCATTATAATTATAATTAATAATTATTTTTAATAATTTACCAAGATCTTTTTTCATATATTAGTGATATCATGATGTACCTTCAAGGTTGTTTTTCCTCTTTTTTCATTAAATTTACCCACTTAAAAAGTGTGCTCGATAATTATCTTGATAATGATATTACTTGGTGTTATCAAAGTTTTTTTTCTTTTTATTAGTTTAGTTGTATTTTTTTAAATCTCATTTCATTGTAATTTGTGACTATAAATTTGATGTTTCCAGTCTTCATATATAAAACTATTAGTTAGATTGCTTGCTCTACGTTACGAGCAATATATAATTTTTATAATTGTTCGAATTGAAGTCATTTATAATTTTTATTAATTTAAAAATATAATATAATATCAACATAGTTTGATATGATACAACATATCAATACACCCCACGACAATAATAACATTGAAGCTTTAACATTAAAGAGACAAAAATAGATAATTACCTCAAAAGTCTTTCAACAAAAAAATAATGGAAAACATAGTTTTTTCCCAATATCTACATCAATCTTTATGATGTTGTTAGTTTGCACTACGTCATAGGTCAAGTAACAAAATTGTATAATTGTCGAAATAAAATAGAATATGTATAGATGTATAATTTGATATAATAAAATAGATTAACATGTTTTATTATAACAACAATAACATCTAAGTCTTAACATTTAAAATTATTCCTCACTGTCACCTCCAAAATAATAAAATTAATAAATTACCCTAAGGAAAAAATACAAAAAAATTGACAGAAAATAAAAACAAAAATTATTTTTATTATTATTGCACTAATAAAGAAAAAAACAAAATTAAATCAAAGACAAAAAATCACAAAAACTTTAATAAAAGAGCGAATAAAAAAATATAATAAACGATAGAAGAAAAATCAAAATTATTAGCTAACTATTATCATTAAACTTGAAAATTAAAAAAATTGTCTGCTCTCATTGCGAGCCGAGCAAACAATTTTTATAAGATTTGCTGGATTAAAATTAAAATATAATATTTATATATACAAATTTTAATATAATAAAATAGATCAACACACCCTATTATAACAATAGCAACATCGAAGTCGTAACATCTAAAATTATCATTGTTATTGCTATCAAAACAATAAAAATTATCAAATTATTCCAAAAAAAACAAAACAACATTAATAAAATAGTGAACAAGAAAAACAATTAAATTATGATTATTTTTATTATCATTATTATTAAAGAACAAATAAAGAAATAAAATACTAAAAAATCCTTAAAACTTTCATAAAAGATCAAACAAAAATACAAATAATCATTGTTATTGTTGTCAAAACAATAAAAACTATCAAATTAGCCCAAGAAAAAAGATCTAAAAAAACATTAACAAAAGAGTAAGTAAGAAAAAAAAAATCATCATCATCATGATAATAATGAAAAAAAATGAAAGACTATTTTTTTTTAAAAATAAACAAGATCAAATAAAAAATTAAAATAAAAAAATATCATTATTATTACTGCAACAACAATAAAAATTATCAAATTATTCCGAGAGAAAAAACCTAAAAACCATTAACAAAAGAGTAAAAAGGAAACAATTAAATTATTATTATTATTATTATTATTATTATTATGGTGTTAATAATGAAATAAAAACAAAGGACCAAAGTGAATCGTTGACATTCAATTAATTTTAATCGAATGACCCAATCAAACCAAATCAAAACTTATAGAACAAAAATCAGGATCATAAATACAATTACAAATAAAAGGACCGGAGTGAAAAGGCATTAACACTAGGGGACTCTCCTGCACTTTGACGTGGAAGAGAGAGAGAAACTGTTGTAACGGCTTTAATTGGCCACCACCGCGTACACAATCGTCTTAGGACAAAATACACCACACCAGGATGATGACCAAGAGGCGGCTCATCTACTGAGATGCGGGTAGCCTATCTCCGATGACCATATCACCACTCACGTGCCTCCTTAACAGAGCGTGAGGCAGAAAACTGTCGGTCGCGTGTTATACACACGCCAACCCGACAGTACAAAGAAAAAATAAAAAAACATGGTCAATTACCGGTATACTCCTGTGTCCAAGTCATATATTTTATCTTATTTTGGGCTAGTTTTGTAATTAACCATTTTCAAAAAATATATAAAATGATAAAAAGATAGATGGACCGGTCCGGTCCGAAACGATACAATCATCGTGGAGCCCCTACACACATAACTTATTTTTTTTTTTGTCTTGTTCGAGTGCTAAAAATGCTATTTTATCATGCGAATAATGATAAAAAATTAGAAAACTAGAAATCCAACCGAACTGAACTAATTGAGAACCTACCAGACTTAAAAATACACTATTACAATTCATATTTTATACAGTGAAAACACCACGCCTATTATATATATACTAGCTAATACCCCGCTACTGTCATGAGAGGTACCATATTTTTTCAACACAAAAATATTAATTGTTTTTTATAATATATTTTTGGTCAAAATAAAAATTTGTGCAGAATTCTTGTGAAGTGCAAATTTTCTATAAAATATATGAATTTTAAATCGATATAAATTTATTTTTTAATAGGTTTCAACGAGATAACCAACATAAAATTATCATCATCATTAAAAAAATTAATTATATTTTAAAATAAAATAGAAATTTTATACAATGAAAACACCACCCCTATTATATATATACTAGTTAATACCTGCATACTGTCATGGGAGGTACCATATTTTTTTCAACACAAAAAAATATTAATTGTTTTTTTATAATATATTTTTGGTCAAAATAATAAATTTGTGCATAATTCCCGTGAAGTGCAAGTTTTCTATAAAATATATGAATTTTAAATCGAAATAAAATTATCAGTTTAATAGGTTTCAAGGAAATAACCAACATAAAATTATCATCATCATTAAAAAAGCAAGAAAATTATCATTATCATTAAAAAAATTAATTATATTTTAAAGTAAATTAGAAATTTTATACAGATGAAAACACCACGCCTATTATATATATACTAGCTAATACCTCGCTACTGTCATGGGAGATACCATATTTTTTCAACACAAAAAATATTAATTGTTTTTATAATATATTTTTGATCAAAATAAAAATTTGTGCAGAATTCTTGTGACATGCAAATTTTCTATAAAATATATGAATTTTAAATCGATATAAATTTATTTGTTTAATAGTTTTCAAAGAAATAACCAGCATAAATTTATCATCATCATTAAAAATCAAGAAAATTATCATCATCATTAAAAAAATTAATTATATTTTAAAAATCATTTAATTTAATTTTTTTAAAAATATATGTTCTACGTTGCGGGTTGAGTAAAAAATATTTTTCACTATTCAATACTGTTTGAAAATGTGTTTTATGTTTTTTTATTTTAACCGGAATTTTTATTTATTTCTTTTCTTTAAATATGTGAAAAATAAACGAAAACATATTTTAATGTTTATCAAATAATTGCTATGTTTTTCCTAATAATTTCTATTTTGAATTTGTTTTCTATTTGTGCTAGTTCGCTCAATTGTTTTAACTGTTTTACTAATTTCTGCCACTTTCGTTCATCAGAATAATAATAATAAAAAATCATTAGAATAATAATTAAAAAAGGAAACAATTGCTTTTCAAATACAATTCATTGAATAATGATAATAATTTAAAAAACAAAAAGAAAAATTGGGCCTAGCGAGGACTGTTTAAAATCTTTCAGATCAAAGTATAATTGTTCTTAATATTTCCGAGCCACCGAAAACAAAAAGAAAAAAAGGAAAAACAATTGTTTGCTTTTCAAAAGTTACTTTCAATCAGAAAAGATGGTGCAGGGTTTCGAACCTTGCGCGCTCCAGCGCGATGAAGCCGCTCGGCCATAGATGTTTTTCATCATTTTCATTATAGAAATGATAAAAACTATCTATGTTAAAAAAAGACAGGTACAAATACACGCTGCAAACAACAGTCAAAACAGTGAAAATAATAATGAAAAATGACCAGAGCTGATTTAGATAACAAGTAATACTATGCTATTTTTACTTTTAATCAATGATAATATTAAAAATAATCTCGATGGTGTGGGATTGTTTATTAAAACCAAGAGGTCTGACTCTGCTGACAAGACGGGCACCGGGGTCGAGGTTAAACTTCTCGAAACAGCCACCAAAACCCTACACGACGGAGCTTCTCGGCCAGACATTCGTTTGTGGATTCAAGGGACTAAGTTCAGCAGCTTCTCTTCTCCGGTCTCTACTTAAATCTAATTAATATACATTTGACCCATGGGTCAAATACTGCCCTCACTCTCCTCTGCGAGGTCTCATGGTTGAGGAGTATTCGGACCAATTGGCCCCTGCTGACCCTCCCCCCCTTATAGCTATTTTGCGAAAATCAGAAGGGTTACTATGGTCTTTGGCCCAGGAAGGGTAAGAACACCCCTGCCTTTCATGGAGTTAGTTTTGTCCAAGGTGTAGGTACGAGGCTTGGAGTTGTTTTTAAAAATAGTTTTTGTTTAAAAATATATTGTAATTATTAAAATTTTTAATTTTTTACAAATTATTTTTAATATAAATACATGAAAATGATAAAAAAATTAAATAAAAATTATTATTTTTTCAAAAATATTTTTGAAATACAGTGTTAAATACTCTTATAATAACTTGATTTAAGTTATGGATTATGCCAATTAACCTTTATAAATTCCAGATAATATTATTTTAATAAAAAAGTTAAAACTAATAGTTATTTTCTATATAAAAAACCCAAATTACATCAACTTTCAACCCAATTTAAAAGATTGTTTAGAAGGGTTATTGAAGTTACTTTTTAAAACGTTTTTTTTTGAAAAAATATTATAACAAAAATTGTATTATAACAATGTTTTTTTAAATTATTTTGATATAATACATCAAAAAATCTAAAAACATCAAAAAAATTAATTTAAAATAAAAAATAAATTATTTTTTATATTTTTTTTAAAATACTTTTGAAAAAAAATGTACAAACACTGAATATAAAACCCATCCAAAAGTGAATGTGAGTTAGGTTTCACAACACTACTTTGTAAGCTTACTTGTGCAGGTTACCAAAAGATGCCCTAACCATTACTAGGGTAAGGGACTGTTCTGTGTTAAAGTGAATTATAAATTGTTCTTTTTAGTGTTTTCATAGAAATATCCTGACATCAAAAGAACTCATTTCAAGCTAAAATAATAATAAAAAATTATAAATATTTTTAATTATAATGTCAAATGTGATCTAAAACAGCTAGCCATGCTTGTTTTGATGCACTTCAAGAACCACCATCACAAAATTTAAATCACAGGTAAGAACTGACTGATTTGAACTATAATCGGATAAACTTAACCTTTGAAATAGAAAAGTTAAGGGGTCGTCTGCTTGACCTACCAACTTTAAAACTATAATTCAAGTGGAAGTCGGATGGACAGGATTCCCTTTCAACCCTGTGATCAATTGTTTGAATGACGGGAGAATCATAGGACACAGTTCATGCACAACAGTACAGCAAAGGAAACAGGGAAGCAAAATGGTTAGATTTGGACGCGTGTATGGTGATGGGATTAGGGCGCACCAGTAGTCCAATGGAGACGCACCCCCTCTGACGGGACATCGAGTGCTCTGGTGTCCATATCCAGACTCTAGACTATCAAAATGGAGGATCAGCAGCGGCGAGAGACAGTGTCTGAGGTGAAGTCAGGCATCAGAGAAAGACGGGCGGATTTTTCAAGGAAAATTGATAGAGTGGTACCTCAAGAGAAAGTAGGGCAGCTCTTAAACCGAGACGAGGATTGATCAGGAATCTATGATCATACGGTCATGATTAAACAAAAATACAACCAAATAAAAACAACAAGTACGAAAATGTAACCCATTTTTTAGCAATTCGAAATTGTCACGACACACCAACACACACAAAAAAGGGAGCAAAAGCAGATAGCAGAGAAGAGACGAAGGAAAGATAAGAATATAAATGAATGTACTGATGATTCAAGGTAGTGCGAGTGAGATCTCTCCTGTAAAAATGGTGATTTATTTTTTGGGCTGTCTCTTTCCAAAGTAAGTACTCTATTTTTGAAGCTTTCCTGTGCTAGTAGCACTGGGAAAAAGGCTTGAAAAAGAACACAGAATTAGAAATATCTCAGTTCTGATCTTCCGGTCAAGAAGATTAAAAAGGAACTAAGATATCAATCGTTTTCATCCAAGATATTCAAATACCATGCCAGTACTTGTTTTCTTGGCATCACTACAGAACCGAAACATCTTAAATTTACCTAATCGTTTCACTAGCCTGGTAATGACAACTTCGCCATCGTTGCTCTCTTTTCAGAGAGAGAGCGAGAGCGAGATGATTGCGTACCTGTTGTTTGCGGATGAATGCGAGCAAATTGTTTTCAAGAGCCAAAATTCTTGATCTTCTAGAGAGAAAAGAGAGATGGGGAGATGATTACTATCTATCTTTCGATAGTATTTTAGTTTCACTAATGAAGAACAGTCACATTTCTTTTTCGTAATAAAAAAAAATGGACAGCAATAAAACGAAATGCTTCATGCAGCTCCACAGAAGCAAAAGAGTTGTGCTCTATACACTATACAGTAGCAGCCCGATTTCTTCAACCATCAATCATGTATCTGGGCCTTACGGCCCACTTCGTAGCTTGAAAAAAATTATATATATATATATATATATAAAAAAAGGGACAAGAAAGGCCTCGTTGGACCGGCTTTGCAACCTGCAAAGTGCCATTCTCCAATGGCAGAGGCAACCTTTCAAGGTTTCTGTAGCCAGTCCACCGTACGAGAAAAGAAAAAAAGAAGATTTTTTTCATCATGAGACCACTGTACATGGAAATGGGTTTTCACATTTTTCATCGACGTGTCAATCTTCTATTTAACCAAGTCTTGTCTTGGTGGTGCCTCAGAGTGAGGCGACTGCATTTGGCCGTTCATGTCTCCATCTTCTCAAAGTAATGTCGTTGAAAGTGAATGTAGCTCAAAATTCACAGCGGAGTTATTTGGTTTAAATCGAGTAAGAGTCTGAGCTATTCTCCCCTTTCTCTAAATAAATTCATAAGAATCACTAACAAGTTAATCGAGTAAGAGTCTAAGGTATTCAAGGAACAAGAAGAGGAGGGAGTTCATGCAAGATCTCCTTTCTTAAATATTTCGAGATCAGTTTCTTGATCATTTTTTAGGGTTTGTAAGGGAAAAAACAGGAAAAGAGATCTTGGTAATGAATATATTTGTAATCCAATGGACTTGCAGTTTTCATTATGATCAAGAAAGAACACCAAAAATGTCAAGACATTCTCGTGCATGGTTGTAATCAAAACAAAAATAGTGTCCTCTTGATTGAAGCAAGAACCTATGAAATGGGAACCCATGAAAGATTTTTCACAAAACAAATACCTATTTATTATGAAAAAAGAAAACTTTTTGGCTAAAATTGAATAAATAAATAAATAAAAAAACCATCAAAAACTTTAAGGTTCCATGCCCCAGATAGCAGAGAATCCGCCCATAAAAATTCCTTCAAGCTTGGGTCGCCCATGATGTCATCCATTACAACCTGGGGGGAGGTCATCTCTGCATGAAAATTCTGCTCATTTTGAATCCTATTCCGATACAATTGCCGTCCAAGTCCTCAGCATCCTTCAATGGCCAGCGTCTTTATGCCCGGATCATTTTATTCGGACTCCATATCTGCTAGGGAAAACTACGTAGTTTGGTATATGATTCTTCCCAACTTTGGTGCCATATGCTGAACACACACTACTCAAAATGTTGTGCTTTTACGCAGCAAATTGAACAGTTGAACTCACACACGAGTTCATCTACTTGTCATGAGACTGCAACCAGTTTAATTTAATTTTCTAAATTGTCAAAACATCATTACACATAGAGTTATTCGATTCTTATTTGATCCCAAGCTAGCTCTTATTCGATAAAGAAAAGGAGATTAGGAATTCGAGAAAAATCACCATCTAACTTCTAAGATAATAACTAAACTCACTCACGAATCAGTTCGCTTTTAAGATAAACATTATTTAATCAGAATAACATAAAAATGACTAACCATTTGATTTGATGACTTGGATTTAATTGGAGACACAACTCTCTCTTCCACTACTTTAAGTGCATATAATTAATGTTGTTAAAAATGATAGAGAGAGAGAGAGATTTGTAAGAATTTTAAAATCATCCATCATACGTATGAATCCCGAATTTCTTTGGGATTCCATGGGATCCCACTAGTTCATGTAAAGAAGGAACCATTATTCAACTTTATTTTGATGAATTTGTACTTCGAATCCAAAATGCTTTACATTTGGAATTTAGCTCTAACTAGAGATGAATATGAATCCCCATACAATAATGTTAGAAAAATATCTTCATTTTTAACGTTGTGATGCGATTCTAAGTTAAATAACAATTAAATCTTAAAGTTTAGTATTTTCTGTTGGATCATTAATTCAACGTTGAACTTATATGAGAATAATTATGTGTTTGTGGACTGTGAAATAAGGTAAAGTCTAATTAAAATGATCTACTAAGTATTTTTTAGGCAATTAGGTTTTGATGTATCTAATAGGATGTGAACCTTTAATGTATAGAGATTAAGGAGTTATTCTTATTTTAATGATGGACTAAAATAGGAATATCAAAAGACACTTGGTTGCCTATATATATGGTCATGGTCCCCATATTACACGTGATGCATTCTCATATTGACATCCCATTATCAGAGAGAAAATAAGGTTAAAGTAAAGAGAATCAAATGAATCTCTAAGGTGAACATGTTAATTTGGAAGGTCACCCGTGCGACTATAGATAGCGACTTCCGGATATGGATTCAGGTACGCTTCCGCTTTATAGTTTATGTAGTTTATGCATTCTTGATAATTCGACATGAACATGAATATCTATATGCTATGAAATGCTGATCTAACACATTCATGATATATTAAGGTACAAAACATTAGATTATATAAAAAAGGATTCTTAGTTTAGTTAAAAATAAGTTAATGAAAAGTCATATGTCTTTCATCCACACCAAATAACCTTAAAGTTTAATGTAAATTAAAAGACTGTTTATTCTTGACAATACATAAAGATTTATGCAACACTTAATCAATCATGGTAAAAATATATATCCTATTGTTTTTTGTGTTTATATATTTGATATATTAAAATTATCTTACATGTAGTATCACAACCTTCTTCTTGCTATATTCATTAATTTAATTTGATTTTATAAACCCTAAATTTATCTCTCTTTGCTGAGAATTCAATTATCGAGGGAAATTTGATGAGTATTTCCCTGAAGTGTTTATATATATATATATATATATATATAAAATAACATTCTAAATAGTTCATGAACTTATAGAAACCGTGTAGGTTTTTCAATTAAAAGTTTTAAAGTTTGTAAAGATTGTAACTCTTAGACGTACTCGTAGCGTTAACCTACACGTTGAGTATATAAAGGGGGAGGAAAGATGAGAACGAGGGAAATAGAGTGTAAAAGAAGGTGAAAAAAGAACAAAAAAGAGAGAGGGAAGAACAAAGAAAAGAAAAAGAACAAAAACAATAAACAAAAAGAACATAAGAGAACGTTTTGACTCCCTCTATAAACAAATCACCAGCGACAACCCTTTTCTCTACTCTAGTAGTAGCAGGTGCTTTTCTCCAATGACGAGAACACCTCCTTCATTTCCTCCAATAATTGACAACAATTTCTTTTTCCTTCCCGATAGCAGCAACAATTGCATTTCTTCTTTCAGCAGCAACAACAACATCCTTTTCTTCTTCTCTAGTGACAACAACAGTAGCTGCACTTATCCAACAGCAGTCGTAACAACTTTTTCCTCCCCTCCGGTGATAGTAGTAGTAGTAGTAACAATACCTCCTCTCTCCATTGCAACACCTTCCTTCTCTTTCACAACCACCATTCCTGGTGTAGCCGCCACCAGCAAAACCAACTTGACCTGCTCTACACGGCGACAACGACAAGTAACCTCCTCCTTCTCCTCTGTGAGTTACTGTTCACTTTGTAAGTGAACAGTAAACAATGAACAGTAAAGAGTGAATTAATTCGATAATTTATAATGAATGTATCATATACCTTCAAAAGCCTGACTTTGATATTATTTCCTATATCTAAAATTGGATCTAAATGACTTATTAAAAGTTCATACATAAAGTTTATTTTCTCATTAAATGCTTACGTTTTAGGATACAATTTATTGTAATACATGAAATGAAGTACATGAATATAAAGCATGACCACTATAATGTATATGTTATTTTCTTAATTTAAACACTACTTTTTTCACTTACTATATGTTTTATACTCTATAAAGATATTGTCACTTTGTAGTTGGTGTTATATGGGTTATGTAAGAGAATGTTGTAAGAATATTCTTTAGGTAGCCTATATGTCATGTAGATTTTAAATTAATTGACAATTAAAGCTTAAAATTTATTAGACTCTAGTAGTGAGTCAAACATATCCATGATGGATGAAGAAACAAAAGATAGGTTATAGGTTATATATAAAAGTCGCGTGTCCTCTATCCACACAAAGTAACCATTAAGTTTAATCTAGATTATAAGACTCTTTATTCTTGATAATATAAAAGATTTTTAGACAATTCTTCAAACACTTAATCAGTCATGACCGTAGATATATATCCTATTAAAAAAATTATATTTAATACTTGACATATTACCTTACAAAGGAATAACATCAAGTGGACCAAATTGCAAAGATACATTTTCTAGTATAGATGAATCAGAACCTTATACTTGGAGAATTTCAGGCGAGGAACAATAGATTTTACCATTTTCATTGGTCGCTTAGGATCATGACAAGGAATGTTGATTGGATTTCATCTTCCATTTTAAAGCACCGAGGGAGGGAGAGAATATTAATATTAGGATCTGTTTCCAACTAGGTTGAAAACACAAACCCTATCGTGGAGGGCTATGCAGGCTATGACGTCATGACTCTTTGCTGATCCGGCCTTATTCCGGCAACATGCCATTAAATTTTGCTGACAAGACAGCGATAACTTATCTATCTTTGATTCCTTTCACCTCCCCTCTGGTGGTTTAATAATGTGTTTTAAAAATATTTTTTTATTTTTTAATTTAAATAAAAAAGTGAGGTTCTTAATTTATTAATATGTTAATATTCAGATCAATTTTTAAGGATATAATATGAATAAATTTCAGAAAAACAAAATATTTTGAAGATCAACTGTAAACATATTCCCCAAAACAGGCCCTTAGATATGCATATCCACCGGGATTCCGGGGAGAAATCAATCGGAACTTGCCAGTGGCTCTGGTGGATGAAGGAGACGTGGGATTTTCGTGCTCCAAGAAGTTTTGGATTCACGCAACAATATTCAACCCCATTTATAGGGAAGGGAATCCCAGAAAGAAAAAGAGAAAGGGAATCGCTGCCGAGTATATATGACTATAAACAAGTTATACCTTTGCAATTCTTGTTCATGGTCTATTTATGCCTGCGCCATTTCCAAGATACAAATGCCACCCTAGCCAGTGATCCAGTGGGAGAATCCCAAATGTTTATCGGAGACATTCTTGGGGATAAATACAGAATGTTATTTTTTGGGAAATAATGTAAAAGAATATCGCAAGTTTATGAATCTGAAATTAAGAAACTTTATTTGGCTACTTCAACATCAAAAGAATGGTTCAGGAGACTGCATGCATGTTTTTGCCTCCTCCACCCTTCTTCATCGCTTACAGGGATATAGGTTCGGAGCTTATAAATCAGAGCTGGATGATTCATTTCCAATCACTATAATTAATTTCTATGTTAAATATATTTAAAAATTGTTGAATTTGTGGGTTGTATTATAATACGAAAGCAACAAAGAGCTTGGGCGAAAAATATTTGAAGATGAGTAACCATTAAGATACAGCCTTATTATCGAATAACCTAAAAGATAACGCGATTTGTAACGAGTGCTTCGCTACTGTTCATTGTGACTCATAGTCACTGTGTATATGCAGATTTGTTCCTTTTTTTTACACAGGTCTTCTTTTTCTATTTTTTATGGCGAAAATAGACAAATAAGTAGTTGTAGCCAAGCGGTTCACCTGCGTGCTGGAAATCCAACCTGCAGGGTTCGAACCTCCTAGCCAAAAGTTGTGACTTTTGGTTTAGCAACTTTTCTATTTGCTTTCCTTCTTTTTTTCTCGAAATTCCTTTGATTTTTTTAAGCAACTTTCCAGTTGCTTTCTCTTTTTTGTTTTAGCAACTGGAAAGTTGCTTCTGTTTTTCTATTCGCTTTCCTTTTTTTTCGAAATTCCTTTTTTTTAAGCAACTTTCCAGTTGCTTTCTCTTTTTTTTCTATTATTATTCTTATTATTTTTTTTAGACTATTGTGTTTTTGTTTTTTTCTTCTACAATCCTGATTTTGAAAATGATTGTCTCGACAATTTGCTTTCCTTTTTATTTTATTTTTTTATTATTATTCTTATGATTATATTTTAAAACTAGGATATCAATGACAATTTACACGTACCATGACTAATCTCCGGATCCATTTTTTTTCCTTTTTTGGTTCAACTTATACATTTTTTTCCCATTTTTTCCCCGCTTATTCCCCCCCCCCCCCGGTGACTTTCCCCTTGCATGTTTTTTTTATAACCATGCTTCTTCTTTTTTTTCTCCTTTTTTGGTTCAACTTATACATTTTTTCTATTTTTTGGTTTCCGCTTATTTTTTCCCCGTGATCGGGGTCTCCAGGTTAACTTATGCGCACCATAATTTTTTTCTCATTACTGTTTAACCATAAATATTATTAGATTCTAAAAAATTATTTGTCTTGAAAAATAAATAAAAAAGAAAAAAGAGAATAATAAGCCAAACCATTACAAAACACTCAACCGCCAACGAATGCCCAATTCACTACAAAAAAAATATAGTTATTCATCTCTAATTGATATAATCGATTGTATTTTTTTTATCAACAGATTATATAATTGTCAAAACAATTAAGACACACCAAATAATCAATCAATTGCAGTTTTGCAATCTATGAATTAATTAAATCGATACAAAATAGCAATCAACCAGAAATAATTTATCTCTGATAGATTTTAGCGGTTGCAATTTTGCTATCTGCTGGTTAAATCGTTCATTGCTGTTAAAATAAACCCAATCATCAACAAGTTCGATACAAGAAAAAAATATTTCATATTTTATTCATTTTATTAATTGCAAATTTACGTCCATCAATTAAATTATTGTCATAATAATCAAAACACGCCTACTAATTAATCAATTATAGTTTTTACGCAAATTACATAAATCGATAAAATATTTAAGCAAGTTCACCAATTAATGAATTGGCTATAAAATACAATTCACTCATCTTTAATAGATTTTATCGATTATAATTTTGAGAGTTGTCAACTAAATTATTATCCGAACACTTAAACTAATAACAACAACCAACTAATTCAATACAAAAAAAATACAACAGAATTTAACGATTACAATTTGCTATCTACCAACTAAATATGTTTACATTTTAATTTTTTTCTGTAGTCATTTCAAAAATGATATTTTCTATTTTCTCTTTTTTTATTATTCATTTCCATTTTTTTAAATCTAATAATATTTATTTTTGTTTTTCCATTTATTTAGTTTTTTTTTTTAATACTGTTAGGTGTTGAAATTTGTTATTATTATAGATAAGACATTCAAAATAAGGATAATGATTATGTTTTTCTTATGAATATGTGAGACCTATTTATTATTACTCTAAAATATTTTTAATATAACAATATGAGCTATAAATTTTACAATCAATTTCCGACATATAAAAAAATCATTTCTAACGGATTTTATCAAAACATTTTTAGTATTAGCAATATTCAAACATTTTTTAGTGGAAAAAACATGTGTTTCTAAAAGATTTTATCAATTATAATTTCACTTATTGAATATTAAAATAACAAAATACAACATGCATAAAATCAATTAATTTTTTATATAGATAAAAAAAACCTAGCGCATCGCGTCGGCAATTCGCTCTCCTGCCTGCGCCAGATAACGTCAGCTCAGCTGTTTTTTGTCAAATTTTATTTCAGTCTCTGAACGTTATAATTTGTTTTTCCAGCCTTATTTTTATTAAATGGGTTTTTATTTGTTTCAATTTTGTCCTTCAATTGAAATTGTATTGAAGTTCCAGTTCAGTCCTCATGCTTTTAATTTTGCGGGTTGGGCTGAAAATCTAAATATTTCTGGTATCAAAGTTTTGGTTAATTTCAATTTCATCCTTCCATGCAAAATTATTATAAATCCTTAATATTTTAGGTATCAAAAGTTTGATTTCTTTCAATTCTATCCTTCTATGCAAGTTAATTATGAATTTCAGTTTCATTTTAATCCGGTTCTTTTAATTTCCAGTTTTGTTTTGATTTATTTGATTTCAATGTTTGTGTTTACTTCAATTTTGTCTTTTAAATTAAAGATATTATTTAAGGTATATCAAATTAATTATATATTTGTATATTTATATCAAATTAAAGTATGTAAAACTAATATTATGTTCAAATATTTATTAAATATTATCGCCTAAAAATATATAGAGGGAGAGAAAAAATGACCTAGGATTTTTTTAAGGACAGAAATTCATATCAGTATTCTTAAATACATTTAATATAATAATACGATGAATAAATCTTATAAAATAAAAAAAAAATATTGGCTTCAAAATTAATTTTGTGCTCTTTTGTTTAAGTTTATTTATGTATTTATGTCAAATTAAAATATATGAAACCAATTATATATTCTAATATTTATTGAGTATTATCGCCTAAGAATATATAGAGAGAGAACAAAATAGCCTAAGATTATCCTTTAAATTACATATATTATTGAAATTATGTGAAATTAATTATATATTTGTATATTTATGTCAAATTAAAATCTGTAAAACTAATTATATGTTTGAATATTTATTGAATATTATCGCCTAAAAATATATTGAGAGAGAGGAAAAATGACCTAGGATTTTTTGAAGGACAAAAATTCATATCATGTTTTCTTAAATATATTTAATATAATAATATGATTAATAAATCTTATATAAAAAAATATTGGCTTCAAAATTTAATTTTGTGCTCTTTTATTTAAATTTATTTCTTTACAAGAATTTCCAATGTTTTCATTTCTAATATTTTAGATCTAATATTACTGGAAAAAAAAACATCTCAAAAAAAATGTTGACAAATTTACTTGCATTATTTACAAGTCAAATTAAAAAATATATAAGTCACTTCCCGTTTCCATTAGACTGTTCTTTTTAGATGGCAAATAAATAATTACAGCACACAAAAAAATTACGTTTATGTTTTAAAATAAAATTACAATATTTTTATTTCTGATATGTCTGATATTTATTGAATATTATTGCCTAAAAATATATTGAGAGAGAGGAGAAATGACTTTGGATTTTTTGAATTACAAAAATTCATATCAGTATTCTGAAATATAATTACAGTAACTAAATATTAAAATAATAAAATACATTACATATAAAAACAATTAATTTTCTAAATAGATAAAAAAAATCCGCCGCATCGCGCGGGTATACCGCTCGTGCTCATCTATATCATCACACTATCACTGTTTAATGTAGTAATTACAGTAATTACTTTAAGGGAAATCATAATTAAGCACCTATCTCAATAGTCTTCTATGGATCCACTGATTGAAGAATCATCTAGCTCTTCACCCTCTGCCTCATACTTTTTTTCAAAATTATTATCATATTAATGAATTGATCAATCATCTAGCTTTGCACCTTTGTCATCTTCTTTGTCGTGATTATCATTTTCTTTCTGAAGCAGCTACATTACAACAATGTGTGATAGGAGAAGTAGAATATTATATTCCAGCAATTCTCTTGGGGTGCCATTATCACATAGTTTTTTAATCAGAAAACAAGATTTTGAGGAGACAATGCCTTTCACATGGCCTTGCTTTCGATATTGTCCAATATTATAAGCAACCTCTTTTTTTAAAATCTCTCTAGGAAGATACCAAAGAGTCCCTGGTCTTGGCCTCCATTTACTTGCGGGCTTTCTATTTATATGCAATGATTTTTCAAAGTAAAACATGTTTAGGAATACATGTTTTTAGTGGTTGAATCGTGGGTTAATAAGCTAAACCCACTTCTATTGTTAAGGAAGATGTTCTATGCACCAAAGACTCTCGTGATGTCTATCTATATATCTATCTATTGTATGATTACGTTAATATCTTTATAAATAAATAAAAAATTCTTAACAAAGCATTAAATTCTAAGAATAAGGTTGGTTGGTTGTGTTTTGTTGAATACTTTGAAAGAAGTGTTTAGAATAAAAATTATGAATATTCATACCTCATGCACCTTGTTATTCTGCCCGAGAAAAAAGGGTTGAAAAGCTATGTTGCCCTTATAATATTAATAAGAGACTCTAACACATGTATGTATTATTAATAGAAGATAAATATTTCTAGCATAAACATGAATGACAAATAAATATAAATTACACTTGTTAATAACATGAAAAAATAAATATACCATAAAAGACTTCATTGTTTTATATTTATCCTGATTTAGAGATCCGGTATCGTATTATGCAACTTGTTTCCTATCGAGGAACTGTCATCATAGCATATCTCCCACCGCGTGACAGCCGCGTCAAGAAAGAAGGGCGACGTAGGAGCTTTCCAACTCGGAAAAAGTTGTTCCATTCAAGCCAATAACTTTCTAATTATTTGAGAGAGTTTCTTAATCAAATAAAATAAAATAAAAAAGCTTTTATTTGATAATAATTAGAAAATATATATATATTATATCACCGAAAGTAATAATAAAATCATTGCTGCTCTAACTTCTGAGACAATTTATGAGAAAACAAACAAACAAACAAAACTAAGCTCTTTAGATTTTATACTATACCTCGATGAGATTATTTGCCTGTCCCATATAACAATGTACATGAGAAATACTTGGATTTGGCTATTTTCCAGGGGAGAAAAAAAAAGAGTATAGCAATAAATAATAATTAAATTGAATTATATCTAGCATAAGCTTGATTTCTTTTACCCTTTTTTATTTCCCCCCTGTTGTCCCGCCACTGTTAATTAATCACGTTTATATTCACGTGGAAAATTTTCCATCCAATTAAAGGCAGGAAACCGCGTGTTATATAGTATTTTAAAATTAAATGTCAAATGCTGTCTCTCTCCCTCTGCCATGCACAGTGTAAAAACGTTTCGAAATTATCCTTGACGTTCGTAAATTATTCAGGGAATATTAATTAAAGGGTCGGGTCCCTGAGGTACCGTCAATTCTATATATACTGCTCGTTCCATCTTCAGCTTCTCACACTTAAAACCATCCAAGTCTACTAATAAATGCTCATAATTCCAACCTCCAACTCCGGTTTTTGATCGCTTCTTCAAAAGTTCACGCAGCTTACCAGTGCTGTTGACTTTGAAACGTTGGATATTTCAGTTCTTGATCGATCTAGGTTTGATTTCCTGCTAGATTGAAGAACATGAAGGTTACATCTGAGAGAAGGTATGCTCTTTTTCAAGCGGCGAGGGACTCGGACTATGTGAAGAAAGTGTACGGGGGGTACTTCAACGTGTTTGTGAAAGCTTTTGCTGAAGAGGGAGAGACATGGGACCTGTTTAGAGTTGTTGAGGGGGAGTTTCCTGACATGAATGAGCTTCACAAATACGATGGCTTTGTAATCAGTGGCAGCCCTTGCGACGCCTATGGAAACGACTACTGGATTCTCAAGCTGTGCTTCATCTTGCAAACTCTGGATGCCATGGAGAAGAAAGTCCTTGGAATTTGCTTCGGTCATCAGGTACTTCATATAGTTTTTGACCACGCCATTTGAACTATAATTAAGCCTCAAATTAGCTCCAAACTAGCCAAACAAAAAAAAAAAAAAACAGGCTAGCTGGATAAATATGTGCATAATTATGACTTCGAGCGCTCATCAATGGTGTCTTTTGCTGGTACTGTTGCAGGTTCTGTGCAGAGCACTGGGTGGAAAAGTTGGAAAATCATATTCTGGTTGGGATATTGGGATAAGGAGAGTGAGAATAGTGAAGGATCTGTCAGCATGCAGATTCCCAGGTGACCTGACAGAAATCCCATCTTCCCTGTCAATAATTGAGTGCCATCAAGATGAGGTGTGGGAGGTGCCATCAGGAGCTGAAGTGATTGCGTTCTCAGACAAAACTGGTGTGGAGATGTTCGCCATTGGAGATCACATTCTGGGCATTCAAGGCCATCCTGAGTACACCAAGGATATTCTTCATAATCTCATCGATCGCCTTCTGAATGACAACAGCATAGAGGTAACTAAATAATTAATCATTAGCAAACTTTTGTTTCTAATTAATTACTTGACAGAAAAAATAATTATTCCCCCCCGAAATTGATGACTGCAGAGTGGTTTTGCGGAGAATGCCAAGTTTAGATTGGAGATAGCTGAACCAGACAGAAAAAGCTGGGAAAAGATTTGCAGGAACTTTCTCAAGGGTCGAACAAAGGTTGACTTGGTGTTGATGTAAACTTTCTTTATTTCTTTTTTTATCATCGTTTTCATAAGACCGGCTACATGATCATCAATCAACGCACGAATGTCCTGTGTGTGCCCTTTTCTTCATACTCAATGAATAAAATATCATGGTGATGAAAAACCTGCTCCTCCATTTGAGTCGACTACCTTCAGATAATTATAAAGTCAACTTCAACCATATTATTACACCATGATTACTATATATTGGAGAATTAAAGATAATAATAACAATTACAATTTCAGCCACTGATCAGACGATCCGAGTTTTTTTTCAAAATATATCGGAAAACCATGAATAATAATTGGATTATCTGAGATTTTGTGAATACAATACCTCTTGATTCGGTCAGCTAATTACTTAAAACACATACTTTTAATAGAGCTGTGACATCAAAATTGATGCAAATTGCAAAGACAGCATGCGAACCAGGTTCACAAATATCTAAATTGAACAAAAAGTCTGGAGGAACATTGGAATCTTTCGAAAGTTGGTTACTCGTGCTCTTCATGTGTGCTAGGATTCTTCTCACCCAGCTTGCACTGTTCAAATTATATATATATAAACACACACATGGCTTCTCTTTAAAGATAAAATAATCTTTTTCTAAGATTCACTTGTCTATATGAAATCAATTCAAGTTGAGTCGGTAATAAATATCCTGAGACGGAAACTAATCGAGTTGATCACTTTTGAGGCTTTGCTGAAGTAAATTCAATGTAAACTTCATTGAAAACCACATGAGATTAGTAGAGGCATTACATTCCTTTCATTTGGATTCGACCTTTCTCCGTTTGAAAGTATGCAAATTTATATGCATCTGTTCAGAGATGCTAACTCGATCAGTCAAAAAATCTGAAATCATGGTCATGGCTAATGAGAGACAAGATGTTAGGGGCTTCTATGAAAGAATTGTGATGTAAATGTCCAGTTTCATTGAAATAGATATGTAGGAGGAATGTTCTCTCATTTTCAAATAAAAAAAAAAAACTCATGCTATTCGGAGGTTTAGAACTCCATAACGAGCCCTTGAAAATGTCATCTCGATCATCAATTTCTACGGGAAAAAGAAGTAAATCACTGAATGACATGTCATTTGTGCCCTTTTAATTGACTCAAAATCCTTTTAATTGTTGCAATCCCCCTGGAAATTGTAACTTAAAGCCCCCAAGTTTAGTGTTTTCTTTATTTTAATCCAAACTTGATGATTTGTGAAATTTAACACTTCATTAACCATCAAACCTTCAATTTTCCTCCATTTACCTCTTTATTTAGTCAATTTCAGCCCTTGAATTCCCACGCCTTTTGTCAATTTGGTCCTTGGTTTTGAATTCCTTGCATCAAGCTCTTAACTAGCTATCAAACTTTATTTTTTTCATGGTTATTATTTTGGTAATTAAATTCCATTTTGTATTCAAACCAATACTCTAAGTTTCCACACCAAGACATGATAAGAAATTCTATGTTGGATTCCAAATGGCTTATAAAATCCCAACAAGGGAAATAAATTTACATGGTTTCTTGCAGTCTTGCAGGGTGGGTCGAAAGGGAATGCTACGATGAAAAAGCTCAGGAAAAAATCATGCCAAAGCTTGAATGGCGAACAGAAAGGATAAAGAGATTGTAGTTTTACTTCCAGTTTCACTTTATCGAATAGAAATGGACAGCAATCCTCCAGCTGAAACGGGATGCTGGTGTAAGAAGCAGCGAATCACAGTGTCATAATGGCTACACACGCAGTTGATGTTCTCTTTCGTTTTGCACCCCAGCCAATGTTCAACTTATCAATCTTTCTTTTGGCTCCAAGATATCCTTGGCAATTTGGAGCCCCGCAATAGCACTTCACCTCGGGTCCAAATCGAACAAATCTACAAAGGCCAAAATATAACATTCGTGTCTATATTGATACTTACCAGAATATAATTTCAGTTTACATGCTAGTCTCTTGCTCCCAATGGTTAGCATTAATGCTACTACAGGTTGCAGGAAATGAGAAGAAAATGCACCAGATGGTTTTGCCCAAACCATAGAAACAGGCCATGGGAATGTTAGAAGACATTTCAGCCACTTCAAGTTATAGCTGAACAATTTGATATTGCATTTTTTTATCAAAAAAATTATAGCCCGCTAACTGCACCTGCATTCTATAAGCTTAAAAAACTAGATAGTAACAATATGAACCTTAATTCCACTAGATTGCTCGCATGTAAAAGATGATTCACTATAAGTTATTTACAGAAGTTGAATTACAGTTTTTGTGACAGGCAAACAGCAGCAAATGAGGTCAAAAGTATAACACAGATACCAAGTTATACTAGAATTCTGCAGTAGATAAGATAATTATCACAAGAAACCTAGCACCTTTAAAATGCCTGGCAAGATTAGCTTAAATTTATTTATGAAAGACATTTTAAACCACCCGAACGAGAAAAAAAACCTATCATTTCTAAAAGAAATCTTATAACATCACAGGTCCCAACACTGGCTATTGCAAGAAGTTCTTTAGTTAACAACACTTGGAAGGCAGGAATGTAAATGCAATTTAAATATGTACCTGTAGTCATATGTTAATGGTTCTCCAACTCTTATAGAACCAGCAGCAAACACTCCCACCCGAGTCTCCCCCTCAACATCCCTATATAAACCAATATACAGATGTTTTAAGACCATGTCCCAACTGAAAAATCCCCACTTTCTTCAACAGAAACACGTTCAAATTTATTACTCACTAACTGCATAAGATATAGCTAGCATTAACAAATAGTAATATATCAATGCCTTCAGAAACTCTTTCCTAGAGAGCTCCAGTGAATCTCAAGACATTTACCATGTACCATAGTTTAGACAGACCATCATTGACGACCATTCCTTTATTAAACTAGTAATTGCAAGAACTGTTTTCTTCCTACCATAATACAGAATAGAAAATACACATCCAAGATTGGAACTGACTTCGACTACAAAAACAAATAAGAATAGATGAAGCCAGCAGCCAATAGGCCATCCTTGTTAAGGTTTCTAAGCAACCTGCAATTTTTTAGAGAACGCTATATAATTAATATTAGTTGAAATAATAGTGACATTTCCCAAATCTTCATCAAGACAGAATAAACGAGATCTAGAGTAACTATTTTTTTTGGAACATGGATCTAGAGTAACTATTGCACATGTTACAAGCATATAAGTTGCCAGGATCATAAATGAAAAGCAGCATATCAGTAGTACTAACCACTTTTCTAGGATACAGTTGGGTTTGCAACTATGATTTAGAAATCGAGATGAATTTCCCTTAAAAGTTGCGTCAATTGTGAAGTCCTTTCGAATTTCGCACATGTAGAAGTTCTGCACACCTTTGTATTTCATGTCCCAGAGCCTTTGTTCACATAATTTATCGTCAATTACTGAAACAGAAGGATAAATAATTTAGTTCATTCTATTTCTTGGGAAATACATGCACACAACTTATTACAACACAGACAGAGGAAAGGGAAAATAATTAAACCAAAATACGATCTTTAAAAAGGCACAGTATACTGCCGCTTTAAAAAAGTATATCTATTAAGTTTTGAAAATGAATTCCATGCTTCATTGAATGGTAAAGAGACCATATTTGCAGTTTGCATCATAGAATAGTAAGGAGACTCGTTCTCAGACTCGGAATACCATGACTTTATGACCATGATTTAGACAAGTACGAGGCAAAATATTGATCACCAGTGATGGCATTTTGTGACATCAGAACAGGACAAAGAAACTAGTTGACACTATGTAATTACATGAGCGATCCTCCAGTTTCATAAATTGGAACTAGTTGTGCTACATTTAATCTCTAAATGTTCTCGAAACCTGCACCAAAATGTCAAGAAAACAAAGAAAATGATACTGTATTTCAATATTTATTTATTTCAATCCAAGACCTGCTGCCATTAACCACCATGCCTCATAACACCATGGAAAGGAAAACAAGAACTACAGCACAGCAGAAAGCAGCAATCCTGTTCATTTGCATGTGTCCTAAATATAAGTGGGGAATAAACAAATTGCAGACTAACCAATTAATCATAGTTAATGCAGAATGTCAAAGGCCCAATGGTTAAAATGTAAGAACAGCAAAAGGACCAGGAATTAAGAATGTGAGCCATATGATAACAACCGACTTGAAAATAAAAAGAAAAGTAGGAATTAATGCTGCTTGAATACATTTATATATATAAAAAAAGGTGCAGAAAGTAAAAACTACCTTCTCCAATATACTCGATTATAAAATCACCCTTATTTAGTGGTTCAGCTGCCTCCACTCCCCAGCCACAAAATTCAGTCTAAGAAGAAAGATTAACCACAAAAGCCAAGTGAATAATTTTGAAAATCAAGATCCATCTATTATTTTTCATGGAAATACATTAAACCAATAAATGTAACAAAGCGAAACTGAGTAATTTCTTTACAGAATACTAAAATCAGGTAAAAGTATTCAATGGCACCGTGAGTTAAAGTTCAAACCTTGACAATTTTTATCTTTTTCTCCTTGCGAAATGGCCTGTTGGTGCAAGTTTCAGGGCAGCGGCAAGCCCTGGAGCAGCTTATACATTGAACCCTAGTAGACAATACATTCAGGTTACAATCCTACGAAGTATTTGTTTAAAGATGACATAAGATCAACAAAAGTTTGGGCAATAAACCAGCCTCCAAATTATGAACAAAACAATTCAATACTGAGATAATAAGGTGCAACTTGCTCAAAATCAGCAAAGAAACTTCTATTTTAGAGACACCTTTAAAAGCACCTGAAGTGACAAACACTATAATATGCCATAACAACCCTAATATATAAACAACCAAAGCTGCAAAGTTGAGATAATCCAGCTCGGTAATGTATGGTATGTACAAAATATGTTTCAACCATATAATAAAAATAAAATATGGAGTTCTGTTTATTTGACAATTTTGCAAAGAAGCTGTACAAACATGACAAATTCAAAAAAGTGGAAAAACAAATGGTCACAGAGGATATGGCATGATTTTTTTTTTCAAAGAATGCTATGCATGATGCTAAAAGGAAAATAAATAGACAGTGGAACCCGCTACTTTAATTTAGAGTGCCACAAGCAACTAGAGCTGGATTTATTTACAGGAAGCTCAACCGATATATGAAGGGAAAGCATCTTTATTACAGAAAAACAAATCACTACATGTTTTGAAATAAAAATTATGTTTCTATAGCTTGCGTTGACAAATAAAAATCAAGCCAAGAGTTCAACAAAATAGTTTTTAACAGATTTTCATACCAGAGGGGAATATTGTTTTAGAAACATCAGTGCATGGGCTAAATCAATGACTTGTGTATGCATCCATTTCTTGACCCAATTAGCACTCATGGGAGAAAATGAGAATAATATCTGCCCTAAATAGATGATCAAAGAACTGATTATTGTTTGAATGCAAAAAAATAAAATGGAATGATAAAGGCATACCTGCACACACAATTCTCACAGCATGTAGAACTGCAACTTGTGCATCCAACATCACCTTCAGAATCATCACGCTTCTTCTTGACCAGGTAAACATCTAATTTCAATTAAGGTCATTCCCATGCTAAATCAAATACATAACTGTAATGACTAATTCCACCTGTGCGCGCGCGCCTAAGTACATACATAATGGAAAAGAATCATTGATTGCACAGAACATAATGGCATTGTCAACATATCCCAAAGCATGTGATTTGATTGCTAAACTACTCAAAATATGTGATTAGTATAATGTAACTGTAATATAGGATACTGCGCCTGATGTGCACATATGGAGGTGGTTCTAGTTTATTCTCTGCCAGATCTTTCCATGTTAAATCAATCTTGAACTCCTCATCAATGTATGGTAGAGGCAAACGACAAAATATTTCCTATAATACAAAATGGAACAGCATTAGTTTACTTACAAAAGAAAAAAATCCATAAGATCAACCAACATGTGAATTCTTAGTAGTTTAATTCAGGAAGTTGAATTGATGCTTTTATGGGTTAACTAAAAAAATAACCCTTTTCCATATGATTGCTATCAACATTGTCCTTCACCAATCGCTTCCATCAATTTTATCCTTACCGTTACCAAAGGTTTTCAGTGCTACCCTTTCAATTCTATTTCCAGCCAAATTCGTTAGCTAAATCATTTAAATCCATGTGAGAACTCTAGAATTTAAAGATTAATCAAATTTATTGTTAAAAATAAAAAATTAATGATGAAAAAGAAGAGTTCAATTTAAACTAAAAGTTTTGAAAAAATTGGATCTCACGCAGACAAGAATTTACAAAATAAAGCAGTTAAGTTAATAAAATTTGAACCCCATTTAAAATAAATAATAAGAAAAAAATAATACAATTCTTCAGGTTTCAATCTATTGTATTCAAATTTTTACTATCAATTTTTTTTGTCCATTTTAAATTTAACATGTCTTTAAATTCTGGAGTTGCCACATGGATATTTAACAGAATATGTCAGATGAATTGGATGGGGTACAATTGAAAATATTTAGTAGCATTAAGGGTAATATTGAGGGATCCATTTGGTGAAGGGAAATATTGATAATGATCCTGCAGGTGAGGGGTATTTTTGTAGTTAACCCTACTCTGTTTTTGTGTGTGCTTTCTTTCTCATTCAATCTTGTTAAGTTACACATCCAACTCCATGCTGAACTTGGATTGTTACTAACAGAAGAAAAGAAAAGAAAAGAAAAGAAAGACTACTAATGAAATAAGAACCTAGTGACTGCCTCTCCATTTCAGAGGCCAGGGTGAAAAAAAAGATTTTTGTACCATTACTTGTGATAACACAAAATAACTTAATGTACACTACTCGACCTGGCTGCATATTTGGACAAATTCAATTAAGCTGTCCACAGATCAAGATAAAAGTCAGTTTCAGTTATGTCTAAATACTGGTCCTTCGTGCTTCAGTTTTCTAAATACTAATCCATGATGTCTTTGACCTAACATAGAAATGAAGGCCGTATTTTGTGAACTGCAGCATGTACCCGCAAGGGATAGATACTGGTAGTTGTAGGTTATCCTAGTATGAGCAATATTGACTTTCTTTCATCAGGATCATTTCTAAACAAACTGGTCATGATTATCCCTACAATGCCTGTCCCATACTGTGTCTTCTCATTTTCTTTACTGTTTTTCCGGTTGAAACATCTCAACTATCAAGGTAAAATATGTTAAAAAATTCCACGAATTATACTGCAAAAAATCTGACCTCAATATCAGTTGTTGGAACCACATGCTGCTCATTCAACAAATATCAGACCTGTCAGCCAGCCTAATCAATAAAAGAAATGAATGAAGAAATAAAATCTCAACAAAAGAAAAGTGTTTGATAAGATGAAAGTAACTGGTTATGTTATTCTCAAGTCATTTTGTTCTAACTGCCAAAACACAAAATAATTAGTTCATTGCAGGGATTACCATTGATCATTGTTGCATTATTACCATTTCAAGTTGAACGATTGTTTTGCAAATCAAAAAAAGGATTGCTAATTTTAAAATGAAGTGGCTATGATACTGAATGCAATCACATATTGGATAGGAACTCAAAATGAATGAATTTACCAAACAAGCAACATAGCTAAATTACAGGAGATTCACAAGCTCAAGTGGAAAACACTACATGTAATTGTAATAATTGATCATGACAAGGACCTGAAGATTATAAGATGGAGGAAAGTGAATATATTTGCATCAAAATAGCATAAATCTGACAAAAATACAAACTGCATCCAAATGAATATAGGGGAGGATGCAGGATGCAGGTTTAGGTAGTAATTGATGCTCATTGGACAAATCAACATCAACCTGAACCCCTACAGAAGGGTTGACTGAAATAATCAGCATATTGCCCGTAGTTAGCAATAACTACTCATTTTAATTAGTCAAAGTCAAGAATTTAAGTAAAAAATTAGTGAGGAAAGTGTGAGCATGAGATTGCAAGAAAAGTGATGCCAAGAACAGCCAGGTTCAGAACTTCAAGGAGAGAGAATCACTTAAACCACAAATGATTTGTAAAAGGTTTTTGGGTGGGAATCCAACATTCCTATACAAACCAAACTTTGGGATCCTCAAAATCTCACAAGACACACCCGATATATTTTGCAGTCTCATAAACCAAATGCTAGACAGATGAATGGCATAATCATGTTCAAGCAACTGAAATGAAATACAAACATAATATCTACATGGCTGGGATAATTCCCGGTCCTATTATCATGAAGATCTCCAAATCTTTAAACTACTTAAAAATTTAGCCACTTGTATCTAGATTTGGACTCCAGAACTCCAAATTTTACATTTTATAGGTGGGTTTAAAATCTTGAGAGCCAAACAACAAAAATTATGGAGAATGATAAAGGAAGAACATATTTTTGAATTGCCAACCCAATAGAAAGATCCTAAGCAAAAGTTCAACATCACATGTAGTCAATTACCAAAACTTTTGTTTGAGCTGTAGAATCTGGCAGTGGAACCAATATGATGTCCCACAAAACTGACTAGACATGTGAGTCAATAAACACAGTTGCATTACTGAGATTACATTATAACTTTGTCAAGCCTTCTACCATTTTTTTGATGAGGCAATAACTGTATTCGAACACTTTATACTCCAAAATTATAAATAGGAAAATAACGAGTTGCTAATGAAGGAAAGAAGAGATTGACCTTCTTATCTAGCCGCCAATCAGCTGGATGCCGCCAACAAACTGCTCGCCCTGGTTGGTTTTTCAAGCAAACTACTTCATCCGACCATGGTGCACACTGATTATGTGATGCTACTGGGCATCGAACACACCGCCAATGAAATTTCCCTTTGCAAGTGAAACATTCCTGTTTGTAGTGACATGTCACATATGTGCCAATAGAACCAAGAATGCTTACTGCTAATAGTCAGCAATAGCTTGTGACAAGAAGAATCATGATGTATATACATATACATATACATAAAAGCTATATTGACCTTTCATCCTGGGAACTCCTATTCATCTATTTCACCCTTGTTTTCCTCCTTTTAGTAAAAAAGGTACAACATTGTTGCATGGACAGAAAATAGCATCAAAGAAAATCTTACATATCAACGAATGATATCATGACTAACTAGATCTTACATGCTGAGGGCACTTGAATTTTCTCAGATTTGAGATCCCAAGCCCTTCCACGATACATGCGAAGTGATAAACTCCTTGACAGTTACGAACAGAGCATTGCATTCCCTCCCTAGAGTAGATAGATCTACAGCAAAAGAGACATTCCACCTGGAATGAGTACAAGAAGGATTTGATGTCAGTCTCAGGTAACCATAATTGCACACAATGTGCTTCAAGATAAGAGATCTGCAAAAAAAGGATGGAACAAGCATACTCTAATTTCTCAATTCAAATACTGGAACACAAATTAATAGAACATTCAGTTTAGTACTTCAAATTACAAACGTTTTTGCATAAACAATGTTTACACTATTGATTGGTGATAAAATAAGCAAAATCTGGAAATCTTCAAAGTCTGTCGTGAATCAAACAAGAAACTGTTAGCTCCACACATGCATACACTGATTTGTAAATTCATAAACTGGAACGCTTATACATACCACATTCCCTATACTAATCAAAATCTAAAAATTCTTTGCATGGATAACTAATACTATTTCTTGGTAAAAGATAAGCAAAATCTGGAAATCTTCGGTCAGTCATGAATCAACCAAGAAACTGTTCACTCTAGACATGAACTTCTTCCATAGGCTTCTGAGTTCTAATTCTTATTGAGTATATGAAAGGAATACAAATTTTCACTGCCAAAGCTCTACATAGATCCCTACAAACCTCAACAATGTGTAAAAGGACATTTATCTTTAAGGAGAAAATACACCCGGCTCCATCACGTCCATTTTGACCTTATTTCCATCCTTTATGACAAAACCAAAAACACAATATGCAAGCTTGACTGCTTGGCACTACAGAAATCATTTCGTACAAAGAAAACACAGGATATGAGAGTCTATGACCTGCTAAAAGATGGAGCTCAAGATGGTAACATCCCAAAATCTAATTGGCATTTAATAAATTGATTAGCTGTTATCCACTTAGAATTTATCCATAATGTGCTTTGTATTATATAATACAAGTTGTACCCTAGAAATATAATTCACCCAACAAGCACCAGTAAGATTCTAAAAAGTAACATCAGATCCTACACAAATAGCTTTCCAAAGATCACCCATATAAATAATATCACAACACTTACATCCCAAATCATTCAGTATCACAAATATACAAGACATCACAATCTCTCTCGGCAAACTTATTAACTACCTAAAAGCAGAATACAGCCCAGTAAGATTCTAAAAAGTAAGCAACAAAGACAACAAATTCTGCCATAATATATCAAAAACAAAAGGAGTTAAAATTGAAACACTAGAGTAGCCTCCAATATTCACGCAACCATCTATTTACCACCCCAAGTAACCAAAAACTGAAAATCATAGCACCAAGGTTTCACTTTTAAAAAGCCCCCCCCCAAAAAAAAAAAAAAAAACAAGAAGCTCAGAAACAGCATTTCCAAATAACAAAAAAAAAAAACATTTTGCCTCAGTTAACTACACCATGTAACCAAAAATTCAAATTTCCACCCCAAATTCTAACTTAAAAGTAATAAAAAAGTTTCAAAAAAATCTACCATTTTCTTTGCGCCAGCAAGAAAAGGAAGAAGGCAGTGAGATTGTGAGGCACCCACATCCATCTTCTTCTGAACCCAAGCCCTAACGTAATCATCCAAGCATTTACCATTATTACTACTAATACTATTATTGAGCCCTTTCTTACAACCCAATCGGCCACCACTGCTCCGCTTCAAAACCCCAACTGAACTCCCGTTGCACAAGTCCGCCGCTCCTTCTGGAACACTTTGGTCCCACTTAACTAGGGATTTGACTGAAACAGAAGTGGTCGTCGTCGTCGTCGAGGTAATTGAATCTGATTGATCAATGGCATCGGGAGGAGGAGGAAGGAGAGGAGAGTTGGGTTTGAGTGTAGGGCAGCGCGTGAGAGTAAGAGAAGAGGAGAGAGAGAGGTTACCTCCTAGTCCTAGATCTGGCATTTTAATTTTAGCTTCTCTCTCTAGTATCTCCACAATCGGAGAGAATTTATTTTTATATAAATCCTTCCTAGCAGTTATTTGGAGTGTTTTTATTTATTTTTCATACGAGTATTTTGGGCGGGAAAAGGTGACGTTTGCAGTTTCGAGGTTGTGGTTGTGGGAGCGGTGAAATGGCTATATGGTAGTTAGTTGTTTCGGGAATTTACGGGATTGCCCAAGGGATATCAGACTGTGCCTCGTGACTGTGGGGGTCAACTTGGGGTTATCCATAGAGTAATTTTTAAAGGTATTTTATTATTCAAAGTATATTAAAATTATTTTTTATACGAGTATATTTAAATTACTAAAAAAACTAAAATAAATATTAGTTTTATATTCTTTGAAGGTTAAACTGACTTTTAAAATATAATTAGCGGGTGAGGGTAAGAAAATATTTGAATTTTTTATTTGAAATTAATTTTTTTATATTTTTAAATTATTTTGATACGTTGATATCAAAAGTATTTTTAAAAAAATTAAAAAATATATTATTTTAATATATTTCTAAATAAAATATAATTTCAACTACATGTTCAAGCAATCAAATAAAAAATATTTATGTGTGTAAAAATTATTTTGAAATTGTTTTATGCTTGAAAATATATTAAAATAAAATACTTTAATTTAAAAATATATATATTTAATATTATCAAATTAAAAAAATAAACAAAGAAATTATATAAAATGTCGTTGAAAAAGTTTCCAAGCGTTTATGTGGAAACTGGAAATTAAAAACTACTGTGACTTGCCTTCCTTGTTTATTACTACGACATTTGGCATTGTTGAATTTACCACCTTGACCCCCCCAGTAATTGCCGGGGATTAGATATTTTTTAAAATAAAAAAATAATACACACAGATTTTCTTAATGCATTTTTATAGCTAGAAAAGATTTAAGTGAAAATATAGGTTTATTTATATATATAATTAAATAAATTGAGAATTATGTGCAATAATAAGTAAAAATAGTAACTAAAAAAATATTAAAAGGTAGATCAAGCCAGGACATTCAACCAGTTGTATTAGCTAAATTTATTGATTAAAATATTTTTATTCAAGTAAATGATAATTTAAATAGAGACATAAATTAAATTAATTTATTAAAATAATAGGGGGGGACATTATTTAAGGCTACAAGTATTAGAAATATTATATGGAAAAAAAACAAAGTTTAATTATAAAATAGATAAAAAAAATGAAACAAAAAAAAACCCTTCAAAATTTAAATGCATAACAAAAACAAATCATTTAAAAAAAAAGGTCCCTAAACAAGATGAAGATGAAAGAGAGAATGGATATTAGTCAAAATATAAATATAAAAAATAGAGAGAAAAAACATATGAAAAAAACTTATTTAAAAAAAAACAAGAAAAAAAAGTAAAGGTCAGACGTTGCTGGGCTTGGCTCGTTTTATCAAGGCTTACGCGCAAGTCTGACTTGACAAAGCAACTCTATTGGGCACTTTTTTTAATTTTTATTTTTTGTCATTCACCCAAAAGTTTATTTAAAAAAAGATATTAAATAGTATGTTGTATAAATGTGAGTGTAATTGCGGTGGCTTTTAAAAGTATTTATCATTTAGAAATACATCAAAATAATATTTTTTATTTATTTTTTAAAAATTATCTTTGATGTCACCACATCAAAATGACTTAAAAACACTATTCTTTTTATAATTTAAAGTAAATAATAAAAATAAATATTTTTAAAATTTTTTAATAAGCAATTTCAGATCCAATGTCAAACAAAGTCTAATTTGCTTAGATTCTGGCCACTAAAATGACAAAAGAACTACGGTTTAGGTCTTTTTAACCTCAAAATTCAATTTTCAACTATTTTTTACCCAAAAAAACCTTAGAAACCATGATAAAACTATCCATGGTCTAAATAAAATATAAAATAAAATCATTTTAGACTCGGAATTTGAATACAGGTAGGAATCAACCCGCTGTGTAAATTAGTTCATCAATTTAGCAATTCCTGCGCAGAGATTCATTCCCACAATCATAGATGAAGGAAGCTTACCTTCTCAATGATCCAATGCACTCTTCTCTTTTACTAATAGTTAAATAATCATTTTATCTAAAATCTTAAGCTGTCATATGATACTCGAGATATGATTTATATTACTTATAACATGCACCTTCAAATAAAAATACCTTGGGCTTGAAACTTGTATAGACTCATACTATCTTGTACTTTATTTTTATCAAATAGAATAATGTGAGATTCGAATTCATAACCGCTGGGTCAACAAGTTTCTGATATCATATCAAGAAATCGTCTCATTTAAAAGATTAAATTGTCGGATAAAATTCCAAAATATGATTTATATCATTTCTAAACACAGATCACCCTCCATTTCTTTCAGTTTATTCTGGTATGTCGACATCTATAACCAATAACACAGCAGATTCCTGTGTTAATCATCTGAAAACTAAACAATCAATATATCTTAACATTTTTTTTCCACATATACAATAGAGATATATAAAATTACCGGAAAATTAAGAACTGAGCCAGAACCCCAGTACTTCAGTGCTGCGTGCTAAGTCATAAGCATGAGCTGCCGCTAGCTTCTTCATCATCATAGGCACCTGAACAGTAGTCATCACAAATGCCATGAACTGCAGCTCAATCTCAAACTTTATTTTCCAAATCTTATTATTAATTATTATTATTATTTATTCATGATATATCAACAACTAGCCATGCACTTGAATGCAAAATTATCATGTTATGTTTGATGGAGCCAAGGCTTGTTCTCAAAAAGACCACCATGTCTTTAATAACTAATTCATTGTTCTTGAAAAATTATCATTTATCATTTTACTGTTACTATAATCCACAACGCCACTCTTCAGAATCTAAAAAGAAAGTAACAAATCAAATTCCGCTGGCAGATGGAGATGCTGACAGATATGGACTTGTTAGAACAGCCAGAGTGCTGAAGACGAAAATCTCAATGTCCTGTGATCATCGTTCTTGTGGAGTTCTTGTCTGCCTGGTCGAAGAAGACGAAAATATGTGTATATTTTCTTAATAGTGTGCTTCAAAATGCAGGAAGTTTCCTTCTCAAATTGAAAGCGTTTGGCAGGTCCGGCAGATCATAGAGGATTATCATTTGTTCTCATGAAAGTCGATTCAGTGTAATCCTTCGCTGGCTATTTGAATTTAGCCAACCATGAAAAAGAGAGAGAGAAAGTATATATTCTTGATTTCATTTGCCCCAGAAACACAAATTCTTGATTTTGATTCAACTCTTTGAAGCTGGCATTTATTCTTGAGTGTTTATCGTCAAGGTATGGGTCGAGTAGCTGGGGAAATGCAGATGCTGTTTCCCTGCGCCATCTGTCCCTGTGATTGTGATTCGATTCTTTGAAGCGGGACGTGCGTCTTATGGGTTAAGGAGGTTAGCTGGCTACGTGGCTCTGGAACGATCAGGCTCCACTCCCGAGCAGGATGCCTCGCACAGTAAAGCTTTCTTCTCAAGCTGTGAATTGAATAAGCAAATATATATATAACTTAAAAATAATAACCCTCAACTATATAGACAATATCAATTTTACTCTTAGATTTTCTAAAATTATTAATTAATACTTCTGTTTATTTTTAAGGCATTCCATCCATGTTATTAGTTAATACCTGTGTTTATTAATTGAATAGGTAACAAGCTTCCTGCAAAAAATTGAAAATATAGAGAAAACAAAAAAACATTAATTGAGAAAAATAATCCTTTTAAAAACTTGATTAGACCAATTATATTAAAAAAAACTTCCGGTTCACATTTGGTTTTTAAGGATAATAATGGTAAACCGAAACCAAACCAGTTTAAATAAACTATATATATTTATTTTTATTTATTTTTCCGGTTCAGCTCAAATGTTTTAGTCTGATTTAATTTGATAAAATGGGCGAAGGGAAATGCTTAGTTAAAGTAAAAAAATCCAAAACACCGACTCTATTTTCAGTTTTTAGTTAAAATATCGAACCCAAACTAGTCGGTTTAAACCAATTTAATTTTTTTATTTGATTGTTTTAATAAAATATCGGGTTGTGTTCTGTGAAAAATAATTGATTTTTATCCAAATACATATTAACAAACTATAAAGAAAAACCTCTTAAATCACTTAAAAATACGAATATCAATTTAATAGGAAATGCCTCCTCTTGTGATGGGGATGTGATTATTCTAAAATTCATATCACTTGGTGTAGCTGCTATCCCCCATCCAGATTTTCATGTCAATCTCTTAAAAACTTATAGAACAACCCTATGTTAATTCTTTAAATTTAATCTATGTTCTTTTATTATGTTCCTTTTTTTATATACTTTTGCTCTAAGTTAGAAGGATCACCCGAATTTAAGTAGACTATTTATTATTATTTTATTTTACTGAGTAGACTTTTATTTTTATTTGTCTATTTATTATTTTATAGGTTTCCATGTTATTTTATGATATATTTTTAAATAAAAAATGTAATGACAGACAGGGAAATAATGGAGCACGTCATGAATGTTAAGCACCAAAGATTCATTCAAAGCATAGAAAGTCTAATTGTAATCTCTAACCGAGGGAGTAGACACAACAAATTGATGAATTTCTGCTTCAGCTCACCTAAATTACATTCCTCACCTTCCCTCCCATTTCAGTTTCCACGCACCAACACCCTCACGCGCGGCAGTGTACCGTAATTTCTTGCCTGGGAAAATAAATTCTCTTATGCACTTGTTTGTGTTCGGATTTTCATTACTTTAGATACTGTTTGTGATTAGTTTTTGAAAAAAAAGAATTTTATTTTATTTTAAATCATTTTTTTAGTGATTTTGGATCATTTTTATGTGTTAATATCAAAAATAAAAAAAATATTATTTTAGTATATTTTTAAATTAAAAATACTTTAAAAAACAATAATAACCACATTTCCAAACATGTTTGCAAGGAATTTCAATACGAGCTGTATGGATACATGTCACATGTACTCGAGTATTGAACTGGATCGAATTTCTAGTTAAATTAAACAAGAGATTAATTTTTAAATGATTTTTGAATAATACAATGTACTTGATAAATAGTAACTTTAAAATAATAAAAAATATAAATTTATTAAAAAATTACACAAAGACTAGCTTGCTAATCTAATAACCCAATCGTTTATTTAACCGGTAGCGAATCAAGTATCATAGCTTTTATATTAGGTTGACCAGAGTTTAAACTATGATATAAATTAGAATTCAAAAGGTAATAAGAATTGAAAACAGAAACTCCAGCCAATAAGTGAACGAAACGTGGAAAGCAAAAGGTAAGATCATTGTAGCTGATTATTCCTTTCCATTTTCATTTCGAACAACTCATGCGTTTCTAATCATTAGCCATGTCTATAAATATTAGACCCTTAAGAACTCGGAGAACACCTAACTCCAGAGAGAGAGCTGTCCTGTCATCAAATTATCCCCATCTGACACAAACCCAGGATATATTCCTCGCCGGAAGAGTTGTTTTTCCGGCGAGACCTCGTGGTTGGGGACAGAATGAGGAAAAACGTGAAGAAGGTGAACCAGCAAGTGAAGATGGATCGATCAACGGGTGAGAAAACAGAAAAAGTGAAAAATTCAAAGCAGAGAATGAAGAAGAGGCCGAGATTATTGACGTACAAAGAGTTGCCAGATTATTTGCAAGATAACGAGTATATATTGGATCACTATCGATGCGAATGGCCTTTAAAAGATGCATTTTTAAGCGTGTTTTCTTGGCACAACGAAACTCTCAATGTCTGGACGTGAGTATTTAATTATTGATTTGCAGATCAAATAATATGAATGCTTTCTTGTTTTATATAAATTAACGTGAATTGAGATTTGAAAATTTATTTGTGCCTGCAGCCATTTAGGGGGTTTCTTAATATTCATGGGACTGCTGGGTTTGAGTTTTATGGAGGAGAGCACGGACAATATTGAAGGTTTAATCACCAGTTTCTCCAGGTCTCCTGCTTTAAATTTTTTGCTTTTTTTTCTTCTTATAATTATATTTTTGGTTGACGGGGGAATGATTTTTTTAGTTGATTTTTTTTGGTGTGGGACTCACAGGGCAAAAGTTTCTGGACCGTTGATGACACTGATGAGGATGAAGAATCAAGACCTCAACGTCTCTGATAGTCTCATGTTTCCTGTAAGTCTTTTTATTTTCTCCTATGGTCTTTTTAGCTTTCTATGGTTTAATGAAGCTGTGTGATAAGAAAGGACACCATGATGTGATTTTTTATTCCAGCAATAACTTTTGGCCACACCACTTTGATGCGCTGATGATTTAATTTTAACCTCTGTTTTGCTTTCTCTGTTCTTTTTTCGAAAAGGAAACCCTTTTGCAGTGTTATCCTCTTGAATTGTTCTAAAAGATAAGAAATTGAAGTCTTCAATTAATTATATTTTCTTAGTACAACTACCTTTTTGAACTGTTCTGAAAGATAAGTAATTGAAAGTTCACTCTTCATTGTAATGGTAAATGCGTGTTTGTGATTGCGGTGTAGTTTATATTTCAAAATAATTTTTTGAATGAAAATGAATAGAAAATTTTCAGATTTGTTTCTTAAAATCTCTTATTTTCAACATATCTAAACCATCCCAGTGTAATAAAAAATATCCATTCATGTTTTTCAAGAGAAGCATTTAATACCATAAGCACTCTAGTTGTACTGCGTGTTCTGTATGGTGTGGACATCACATGTGATATCTCTGTGCCTCTAGAGATATGGTATTCAAATGGTCAAAAAGAAAATTATATTTATCACCATATCTTTACCATAAAAAAATTCGCAGCACGCGGGGGGGTGTTGATATTTGCGATTCTTGTCGTGTAAAAGTTTCCACGATGAAATGAAAGATTCCTAACCTGATTTCTTGACAGCCATCACCTGCTTCTCCATCACCTCGAATAGGGATAGGGAAGCAGCTCACATATCTCCTCTTTTATCAAATCTTTGCATTAATGAAGTTTTTATCTGTAAAAATCAAGAAGGACATGGATTATAGATGCAAGTGGGATGAGAAGTTTTTGCACTAGTAACATAAATCTTGTATAGGTGTCTATTATCAGGAAGTTTTATACAAAAAATAAAATAAAATCATTTGCTTCTGCGCAGGGTTCGGTCTTAATGAGACACATTTCACAGCAATCAGTCTTCCATAAGCAAGATGGTTCTGACGAGGTTATTCCTAGATGGCCATGGTTTGTTTTCTTATTTGGGGCGATGATGTGTTTGGTCTGCAGCTCCCTCTCCCACCTCCTAGCTTGCCATTCCAAACGCTTCAATTTCTTCTTCTGGCGCCTAGATTATGCCGGCATCTCCCTTATGATAGTCTGCTCATTCTTTGCTCCCATCTATTATGTCTTCTATTGCAGCCCCTATCCACGCTTCTTCTATCTAACCTCCATAACTTTGCTTGGTGCACTTGCCATCATCGCCCTCCTCGCGCCTGTTTTTTCCACCCCTCGTTTCAGACCTTTCAGGGCCACCCTTTTCCTCACCATGGGGTTTTCAGGGGTGATTCCTGCTGCACACGCGGTTGTCCTCCACTGGGGGCATCCGCATATATTTGTATCCCTTGGATATGAGCTTGTTATGGCAATTTTCTACACTGCAGGAGTTGGCTTTTATATTACTAGGATACCAGAACGTTTGAAGCCTGGTGCCTTTGACATTGTTGGGCACAGCCATCAGATTTTTCACGTGTTTGTTGTTCTAGCAGCTCTTTCTCACTGTGCTGCCACACTAGTTATGATGGATTTTCGCCGGAGATCTCCGGCGTGTGCACGTTAATTAGGCGTTTTGCACTTGTCTCGCTACCTATTTATAGCAGTGAAGGCATATTTTAATGGATTATCTCTCATGTTGTAAGACTTTAATTGTATTGTTGTCACGAAGTATCTTCAGTTCTACTCAAATACAGAGTAGTTCCTTCAGATCCTTCGCAATCATGATGGATTTTAGCACGTAACCAGCTATGTGCCACGTGTCTCTCTGTATGATGTATAATTTTCTTTTTCAGTGAAAAAAAGAAGATATGGATTTGCAATTTATCTATAACATGTTTTTTTTTCCAGCATGATAAGATTATCGCAGACCAAAAATTATATGTATTTAATTATATAAATCAAGAATTATATGTGATAATAAATGAAAAAAAACAATGGGTGAAAACTAAAATTCCTTGGTGAAAACTAAAAATTCAATCGAAAATTTTAAATTAAAAGATATATGTTTCAAGATATATGATCTTGCAATATAGATAATAAATCTTGCTGTATTGAATAATTTTGTTTTTGAAATTATTATTTTTATTTAATTAGATGATAATAATAAAAATGTAAGAAAGACAGGTTGGATTAATCTTCATTTTTTAATACAAAACAAATACCATGCAGTGTTAGGTGTTTTTTTTAAGAGAATAATAATAATAATAATGAATTGAAAATCTAAAATATATTGATTGATATGTTTTTTTAATAAAATTATGGATAAAATAACATATTGTATTAACTTGAGTAAATCCAAGTTAATTAGTTATATCCGTTACTGAAGTAATGAAACTATGATAACCCTATAAAAAATAAATCGAAACAAATCAAGATGTTCAATTCTCAATTAACTTAATGATAAAAGTATGAAATTAAAATATTCAATTAAAAAAACATGAGTTCACTAAAATTAATTTGTCAAATCTATGATCTATGTTAAGACATGATCTTGTTAAAGTTCGATACCAATATTTTTTGCAATCAAATAAAAAACCTTCAAAGAACAAATGATACATATTGGGTTATCAAAGGCCTAGTTATATGCTCATGCAATAAACCTAGATAGTGTTTCCCCCCTTAGAATGACAGAGGGCATAGACGCATAGCTATTATTTAAAAAAAAAAACAATTATAGGGTGAATGACCCTTTAATCGTATTATACAAAATAAAATTGAAAACGCATCATGTTGATTGAGATTTCAGCAATCAAAGGTTGTTAACAAAATATGCCTTAAGTTTTTCTGCCAAAAAACAGATTTAATTTTTTTTTTACCTCAAATACCTAAAAAATACTTTAGAAAACTTGACAAACTTATATAAGGTATAAACTCTCTCTCTCTCACACACAAATTCATTGATAAACCTAGAATCAATCTTAACTTGAAAAACTTCTCAGAGCTTAGATCTACCAAATCAAACAAGAGGAAGAAACCTTATCACGTCTGATACCCCATGGTGCTTTACATGCTGATTGGACTTGCAGTGTGCACAAACTGGATCATACACCTTTTTTGGTATAAACCACGCGGTGTCACGCTGGCCTAGACTAATCCACATTCGTATCGGGTGGACCCCGAAGAGATAAAAGTGCTCTCCAAATAGCTGTCTCCATACAAACTGGACTAGACACCTTAATTATATATAAAAAAAACCGTCGTCCATCCAATGCTATTCAGAGGAAACTTATTGTGATCCTTGAATGAAATAACAAACCATAAGATCATCATAAGATAATGTAATGCATGCGAGCTCCTACCTTCGACGTTATTTCGGCGAGCCTTTATCATCCCTAAGATACAACTAGAAAAGTACAAGTCCTCCAAGGTTAAAGTGTTCGAATTTTACAACAGCAAAAGATCAACGGGCAAAAAAAAAATAAAAAAAAAATGACACGAGCTCACCTCTAAATTACTGGGATCTTTCAATGATCATCACACGTCTTTTGCATGCTGGCTCACCGATTCTCCTCCCTCGTTGAAATAAAAACCAAACGGTATCAGAAAATATACACATTCCCGAGATAGATGATTATGTCAGACTCAGCAACAGTGCTCTTTCCCACTCAATACAGGGGCACTCAGTTGTTGCTTATTGCTTTTCTTCTCTCTTTCATTGCTACAGCCTCTTCGCAAGCACATCACTTTCCAACCCTGAAAATTTCACAACTTTTTTCAACTTGCAACCTCAACGATCTCAGCTTCGTTATCGCTGTAATCTGCCCAGCACTTGCTTGGTTTCTCCTCAGTTGGCAGGCTGTCACAAGTCTCTTTTGCTACAGCAGTATCACTAGTCACCGGGACCTCTGCAGGCATCTCTCCTATTTCAGGATTTACGTTTTCTTCTTGATCTTTTTGATGTTCATAATCACTTGACTGGTTTTCAACCCCTACTTCAGTCACAGAATTTTCAGTACCATTTTCTGCTGCAGCCTCACTCTTGTTTTCACCACCAATGTCAACAGAAACTGATGTGGGTGTTTCTTCTGAACCGACTGGAGAGGCTGGAAACCCATTTTGAGGCACTTCAATACCATTCAACGATGCTAGATATCCATTCGGTGACACAAGAATGCTGGTTGGGGAAATGGGATAGCCATTGGGAGATACTGGCATACCATTTGTAGTAGCTATATAGCCATTGAGTTGCAATGGATAGCCATTGGGAACCCAAGGTTGGCAAGGCACAAATTCAGCTGCGTGTGGGTTCATGAATCTAGGAGGGCTGAAATGATTCCCATCCCCTGTATGCTCAATGCTGTGGAAGCCCGGCTTGTTACGTGGAACCCGATTCCCAGATTTGTTATAGCCACCAGACAACCTGGGACCATATGGAACCCGAGCTGTAGCTGACTGATGAGGTGATCTACGAACAGGATTGACAGTAAGCATTGGGGGAATATTCACTGGAGGAGGAAGAAGTCCGTGATCTTTGAATCCTGGAACAGCAACTGAGCTGAAAACTGGAATTATGGATGGGTTAAATGGTGGTGCAGCTGCAGAAAGTTTCTTGGTCGCCTCCTTACCAGTTTCCGCATCATCTTGCTTTCCTTCTCCAGTTGACATTAGCTTAGCATTTACATTGTCATTAGAAAGATCCGGAGCATTCTCATCTTCTACCTTTACATTTGTGCTGGAAGCATCTTTTTCCAACAAACCAGCCTTTTCAATTGAAGTAGATTGAGGTTTCAGATCAGGGCAAGCTGCAGGGAAACCATCTGATGCTCTTGTATCAGGCACTTCAGTTGGGGAAGACATGGTATTTGAATCCCTGGAAGCATCCAAATTCTCATGACCCAAGTCTGAAATATTTTCAGCTTCTGAGGTAGTATCTTTAACAGCAACTACTTTAATCTCAGCACCTCCATCTTCTGTATCTATGTGATCCTCACCAGCAGAATTCATTTCTTCAAGCTGCTCTGTCGCCACCAAATCCCCTCCTGTTTCTCTCTCTTGATCAACAGTACTTTTCATTCCCTCTGAAGCTGGAAGCTGCCTCTCTTCTTCAGGTTTCTGAAGTTTTCCTACCTCCACAGCTTTTAATGTTGTCTCCTCTCCTGATTTTACATCAGTTGCAACTGTCTCATGGCTTCCATGAGGACTTGATTCCTTTGTAGGGTTTCCTTTTGGCAACTGTTCTGCTACCGCCTTCACAATTGTCCCAGGAGGAGCCAAAGCAACTTCTTTATAAGAAAACATCTTTCCAGCTGCCTGAACACTGACTGGACTTGCCATTGAAGCTGCTTTGGCAGCTTTCTCAGTTGAGGCAGGGGTAGCTGAGGCTGATTTAGCATTACTTGATTTCTCTGCTCCACCAGTTGAGGCGCCAGAATTATTTACTTTTGGACCGAAGCTGACACTCTTAACAAACTTTTTAGGAGCTGGAACTGTCAGTCCAGTGGAAGCAGCACGATCATTTGGTGATGTTTTAGGGGATGTAAAATTGCTAGGCTTTCCTCGGAATCTTGATGACTGAGGTACATTCATAAAGTTAGTATTCAATTTTGCTAGGCTTGGCCTCCTTGAACCAGAAGATTTGCGACTTGCAGGTGAACGGCCTTTGGGAACAGCTTCTTGCCATCCCTCATCTGAGTTGTCCTCTTGTGTCATATCATCACTCCTCTTCATTAATGATTGATCTGGAAGACCTAAATCAGATTTATCATTCCTAGGCTCTATGAAATGCGTTTCAGATTTGTTTTCTTTATCACTTGAGTTCTCTGCAACAGGATAGGTAGATGACAAAATTTCATCCTTTCGGTATTCATTTGAGACTGTGTCCTCATTCTGGCCTGGTTTGCCTTTAAACTGCATGATTAAAAGAAAAAATTAGCCATTATTTAAGCAAAGAGAAAAATTAATACCAGAAGCATAAGTGTAAACGTTCAGGCACAAGAGTTTATGACCTTTGCTCGAGCTTTCTTTTGAGCTTCTCTTGCTTTCATATCTGCATCCGGAGTTATATAATCCAAAAGGTCTGATACACTGACCCAATACAAGAAAATATTTCATTTAGTTGTTGTTAACTCATGATACCAATGAATTCAAGGTACAGAGTCCAGGTAAAGAAAAAACTTGATAACATGGATCACTGTAAGCCACGTGATGTCTGCCCGCTGATTGTTACCTTAAATGACCTTTACTGGAAATTGAGGCATCTGGTTTTGGAGTACCGTTGCGTGCAGCTTCTTGTTGTTCCAGAGCCTTTGACTCAAAATATTCAAGCCATGCAGCTGCATCCTGTAAAAGACAAAGTGTACAGATCTAAGGAACAAAAATCACTGGAATATATGAGATTTCACTGTTGAAATATTAAACTTCATGGTACCTGTGTCCTTAGATCCTCAGATCCAAGTTTGGCCTGCAGTATTTGCAGTGTGGTCTGTTCATGCTGAACACTTAAGGAGTAAGCTTCCATCAATGATAGAGCAATTGCTATGGCATGGTAGCTGGCAGCAGTCTGAAGCAGCCAGAAATGTGTTAGGACATGACGATAAAAGCTACTGCCTTCAATTAAAGTGGGCATGTGCATACATGCAGACACACATAGGTCGAGTGGTTAGCCTCAAGAAGCAGGATTTCTGAATTTGTGTATTCAGTGCCTAAATTAGTCGTACCTTCTGAAATCTATATTTTTTAGACAAGTATACCAGTTTTTTTCTTAGATCCACTGCCGCCTCTCCAATCTCAGCCCTTCCAGGAGTCCTCACTATATAATTTTTTTTTCTTTAGTTTGGTTGCATCTAAAGCTAAATCTTCATTAACCAAGGAGATCAAATCTGAGAGAATAATGAGTTCAATTACGGTAATAGCTTTTATTGGAATTGTTAACTCTAATAAGGCCTTAAAACATTTTTAGCACAACTACTGAATCAGTTTAACATTGTTTCATTCTCTAGGCTTTAATTATTTGAAATTGCGAAGGCTGTCTCTGAATCTGTGAAGAGAGAGCAAAATAACTTGTGCATCAACAGATGTATAAAGAAAACAAATATTTTCTTGACCAAACCATGAAATTCAGATTCAGCCAAATATTAGGAGGTAACTAATATAAATACTAGCTCACTTGCCAAAAAATCTAGTGCATAAAGTACATCCTCCATCAAAATGGAGAGGATGGTTATGCATTTCTAAGTTAGTAGTTTATAATTGCTGTTTTCTATTTTGTACTTCTGATTGAAGGTTGTAGGAATAGCCTAACTGTGAAAGTTATCTTATAGAGAGAAGGGGGGAGGAAATAACTTACCTGTATATGATCCGCTCCAAGTAGTCTCTGGTTACACTTCAGAGCCTCATGAAGATATCTAAGCGCAACATGCACGTTCCCTAATCCTTCTTCCATCATTGCAACATTGATATATGTGGCAGCAGTATTTGGATGAGATGGCCCGCATGTTAGATGCAAGAGATACAGCGCGCGATTGACATACCTAGAACAGTAAAAAGGTGGCCCATTAAGGAATTTCCCATGATGCTGGTTATGACTCCTGAGAGAATGAACTGTATTTTATTCTTATTGACGAACTGCCTGCCCCACTCCAACACCGTAATTTTCTAATCATAAGGGCGGCTCCAGATTCTTTGTTTTCCACAGCAGTTCATGAAAATTTCCTAAAATTCCCTTCTAAGACGCCCTTTGGGACAGGAAAATCTAAGCTTTTGTCTCAACTCTCGATGGTGTTTTAGTTTTTCATGAGAGCATTACAGAAACCTCCAATGAGAAGGTTGATTTTAACTAGTCTGGGACCATGGAAGCCCCAAATAAAATAATGAGGAATTGACAAAAACAATTTCTTTTCCATGATTTAAATAGATAAAAGTTCCTCTTGCCTTTTAACATGTATTTAATCTATTGCCATCTAAATCGAATAAAGTGAGAAACGCCTGAAATAGACAAGTTACGAACCTCATTAAAAGTTTATACTCATCGCATGACACTATATTGTAAGTGGTCCATAGCACCATATAAATCTATGAAAAACTAGAGGAAGCCATTGTGGGGTCTGAATGATGTAGAAAAAATCATTTTGGTTAGGAAAATATGAAAACGTACTTCAAGGCTAATTCTGTATGTTGAAGACGATAGTAGAAGACAGCTAGATCCCCATAACTTTTCATTGTATCAGGATGATCAAGTCCGAGCTCCCTCTCATTAATATCCAATGCTTTTTGTTGATAAATGGTAGCCTAAATAAAGTGGAGGAGGTCAGTACTGAAAATCATTACAGTAATTAGATTAAGCAGAAAAACAGGAAAACATATAATGGCACGTCTCAATGTTGAAGGTAAACCTTCAAATTATGTAGAGTATGCTTTATTTGGTATGGAAACTGATCCCTTTACAACTTTTATCTCACATTTGAAACTGATGCTTAACTTGATTTAGATTGCACTTATGCTACAAAAGAATTTAGAACAAGAATTGTTTTCTCCTTTTGGATATTATTCAACGCGAGGCAAATTGTCTGCTTTATTTATACTACTGTTTTGATTCACCCCTTGGAAGGCGGGGTTATCATTGCAACGAGGTAAGGAAGTAAATTTTAAAATCTAATTGCGACTCTCACAAAAAACACATAATACCTAATGAAGAATATGGAAACCCACACCAGTATATAACTATGAATAGAAATTTACAGACCAAAAAAGAGAGAGAGACAGAACTCAGAGAGGTTCTTGGTTTTTGGTAAATGCACAATGAAATACACAAACCTCATTATAACAAAAAGGAAATTCATCAACCCCCCAGAAGCATAAATTATATTAACAAATCTTCAGGAATGAAATTACAGTCTAGCTCTTTTATGTCCTTTAAACACTTCAAACTGTTTTATATCTAAGCTCTTTAGGACTCACAATAATTCTCAGATCTTTTTCTCAGTCAAACTCAGAATATTGTGTCAAGACAGGCATCACGAAGTGACGCATCTATGATAACTAAACATATATTTAGTTTCTTAACAAACTTAACTATCAACAAATTCTTCTTTTTCAGAGTTCACTGGTATCCTCCTTATTTTATCATCTTAATCCATTTGTTTATGCAAATAAAATTAAATATCCTTGCTACCTGTATCAAAGCTGACTGACAAGATAATCATCTTCAACATATAACAGAGTTGAGCAAAATAGTGCCCATTCTTAAACATGTAATATCAACAACAACAAACGAAAAACCCAAACAGATTCAAAAAGGAGAAAATTGCTGTTTGAATAATTTCAAAATAGAAACAAAAACAAAACTACCTATAAATTTCACCAGCTTGAGTTTCTCCGAAGTCCAAACAACTAGATGCATGCTACACTTATTGCAAGACATGTAGTGGATGTATAGAAATGCTAGATCATGTTAAACCACATACCTGATTAAAATCCCCAGTATGGTAGAGAACTACAGCCAGTAGACTATATGCTCCTGCAGTCATTCGATGGTAAGGGCCACAGACTGACACAAGTTTCGACAGTGCCTTCAAAATTCAATATGACATGTGTTAACATTACTGGTTTTGTAAATTGATGCGTAAGAAGTCATCTACGCAAGAAGAAAAGTAAAATTTTACCTTAGTTCCATAGCTAACAGCATCCTCCAATTTACCTTTATCTAAGGAGGTTTTGGATGATTCTAGCAGTGTACGTCCATCCGCAGATGAACATGCAACATGCTGTCGGAGAAGTATATGATCAGCTTGTTAGAGAATAATATTAATAATATTTGAGACCTCAACTAATAGCTTGAGTTTTTAGGTGAAATGATTCTTTAATATAATATCAAAATCTTGTTGACCTAGCGGTCACGAGTTCGAATCTTATCATCTTCATTCTATTTGATAAAAATTAAGTACAAGGTAATGTGGATTTATACAAGTTTCAAGCCCAAAGAGCTTTCACTTAAGGGTGTGTGTTAAAGAATAATATTAATAATATCTTGGGCCTCAACTAATAGCTTAAACTTTTAGATGAGATGGTTCCTAGACACAGCTACCACAAAACAAAAAGGAAATTTCTAAATTGAATAACTAGTATCTTTACCTTGTATACAGGGACCATGCTTATAATATCAGACTTCTTGAAAGGAGATGCATTGTCCATATCATAGTCCCTAGGAAGAAGCTCAAGGCCAACCTGACAAAAGATGACTTGTAAACTTAGATGGATTATACACATGGTGATGCTTGTCAAGCAGTAGCAGAGGGGTCAGATTTTCAGACCTTGTGGGATAGCCCACGAAGAATGGCAAACTTTCTTAGATCCTGGCAGTTCTCATGCTTCCACTGCCACCCAAACCTCTTTCCAAGGAAGGTTTCCACCCACTTCCACTTCAGTTTCTCATCATTTATAATATCCGAGTCTTCATTTTCAGTTGAAGGTGTTCCTAAGAATATGTTTAGACATGATGCAATGCAAGCAGCCAAGTCAGCAACATTGTTAACTGATGCAACAACAGCTTGTAATATGTGTTTGAAGGCTCGGACAATCATTTCATGTATACAAAGTGATTGAACATGAGGGAGCTTGTCTGCAAGTTCAACCTACAATGATAGAAGGAAAGGAAAAAATAAAGCTTCCGAATCCAGCTATATATATATATATATCCAAGTCAACTCTGATCATTAACAAAAAGTTTCGTTTTTGGATTGGAAAATAACAAGAAAGACAACTTTTAAAACAAAGAAATTACCACAAGCCCCAAAGAACACATCTGCAAACCCCGAGTATGCATAAAATCTGTCAATGTTCTTCCATCAACTGGTGAAAGTTCTAGGGAGCCAAAATCTGCCACCTAAGAAATTGAAGTCACACAAACCATATGTATTATAGTGAAAACGTCTTCGGGTTAAAAAATAAATGTCAATTATATATAAAAAAAACTAACCAGTTTTGGAAGAGCAATGCCAGCATAGTATTTATGTGCCATTTCAATCAACTCATCCGGTGTCTGCAAAACAACATAACCACATCAAATATGAATCTGAAGATGACAGATAATAAATTTAGAATACCGGGGTTCCCTTCTCTACAATATAGAATAAACGATTATCACTGGAATTAATTATAGATAACTAATGCGAAATCTGTAGCATCAAGTGTAAGCAAGCAAATGTGGAGAGGTCGAGACTCTTTGAAAGTAGCAAACAAACCTTCAGATGAAGACCGGTTTCTGATTCTTTAAGTCGCAAATATGCTGCTTCAGGAAGCAGCTTTTTCCATATGACTTCCATTTTCTCATCCTCTTTCTCCGATTCTTTCTGATTAGTGCTATCATAGTTCTTGCTCGTGGCAAGGTTGGTACCAGAAGAAACATCTTTTCCCTCTTCACTTTTGCTGGTTCTGACATCTATTTTCTTCTTTATCTCCCGTAGTAATGCACCTTGCTTTCCAAGCCCCTTGACAGCAGGTTCAGGCTTAGTTTCTTCAGTTTTCTTAGCCTCAGCTTTCCCTGAAGCCTGATTTTGCAAGTGTTGAATCCAACATGCTCCTAGCTCCCATCTGATAGACTTCGTGCATTTACTGGATTCTTCCTGCAGCTTCAACAAACTATCCTCTAGTATTTTCCGCACCAAAGACCTGGCAGAGCGTAAACTTTCATGATCTCCTCCCGGTAGGCGTTGGGGGGTACTAGATGATTGAGGCGCAGATGAATTATGCAATAGCATTCTCAAGCTGCAAAGTAATTTAAAGAAAATGACAATCAACATCTGAGGATGCCCATGTGAAGCAATGGATTACAATTTAAGCTACCAATGCGATGATTTCTCTAAACAGTGTCTGTTTGAGTATATTGCATGCCGAAATGCAAGTGTTATTAAGAACCAGAAAAGAGTTAAGAAAATATGTGATCTGATTTAAGAGGATTTCAACAAATAAGCAGTTCATTATTGCTATTTAACGGAAACTACATATTTACTCAACAGCTAAAAAACTTTTAAAATGAACTGACCTATTAACATTTAAGGAATTGGCGCCTCCTTCAGGCTGATCCTCTATGGCAATGTCCTGGGGAATGGGCTTCCCCTCCCAGTTCACCTCAGAAGAAACTTTAACAATAGCTGTGAAGCCACAATGTTGAACAACTACAACACCTAAAGTGGGAGTATCCTACAAGATCAAAAATCCACTTCAGCAACTCATACACCTGCTTCAATCAAATATCATGAGCAAATGCAGAAATGAGTTCACTTACATGAACAGTTGCACTTTCATCGGCAGTTATGCCCTTTAGTAAATTTCTTTGAGCAAGCTCTTCCTGTGACACTCCAAGAACCAGACACCCGTCATTTTTACAATCCAACTTGGTGCTAGCATCAGATGAATCTCTCATAACGATAATAATTAAATCTCCAACTCTTTCCTCGTGGACAACCGACTTCCCAAGATCACTTAAAAAGCATTGATTACTTCCAACTATATGCTTGATTGCTGCAACAGCTTTGAAAACAGAAATGTCGACAAATAAACTATGAAGTAAAAAGGCTTTTCTGTCCCGGATTTGCCTCTCTTCTGATGTTTTACAAGGCATTGCCGCCAGAATCGCAAACTGCTTCGCCCATGGCCTGTAATCATGCTTCCCATCTCTTCCTTGTCCTCCTCCTTTACCTCCCCAATTCTCATCCTCCACAGGAAGTGATGGAAAAATAGACGGGTTGTCAGCAACAACAGGAGGGACAACCCACGTGTTCGCTCGAAATCCATAAGGAAGATTACCAAACTGAAACAGTAAAGAAACACAAAATATACAATTAACAATCAAGCTACTCTTGTAGACTAACAGTCAAGGGCTAGAGAAAAGCTAAGGCTTACTTTATTATGCTCGGTGAAAGCTTTCATAAGAGCTTTGTATGCCTACAACAAAAAAATATAGCTTTACAAACATCACCACAGACCGACTTTTATAATTAAAGAAAAAATGATATGTCAATTTAGATTCAAAACTTACAGAATCAAAAACTCTGCTAATCTGCTGCAACAAACTAACCAAAGAGTGGCAAAGAAGAAGGCGTTTTCCAGCTGGATAAAATCCTTTTCGCGAAGCCACAATTGTCATTGGCTTCCCACTGCAAACCCTAACCTGCAATGTTTCCAATCCCGAATATATTCCTTGATTAATAAAGCAAAACCACTAAAAATAAAATTATTCACTGGAAAAAAAAAACTCTCACGTCTATCTGGAAGAAATCATCTTCCGTTTTATCTTCAACGAAAGACCGACTTGATCTCCGGATATCTGAAAGCAAACAGTTCTTTTTAAAAAAATCATATTAAAAACTCGGAATTTCTCAGTATAATAATAGTAAGTTATTTTGATTATAATGAAAATGAAAGCTGACATTGAACCGGCGGCGTGAGATGCGAGAAAGAAAAGAAGTCATAAAACTGGCCAAGCCGCGGTGGCGGACACAGGGAAACCGCCGCTTCCACTTTCTCCATCTCGTCCGTACTACCATCGTTCCCGCTCTTGTTCACGCTTTTCTTGTTATCTTCTTCTGTCTCAGTCGAAGAGGTCTCTTTTGAACCGGACTCCTTTGAATTTCCGGTTCGACCCGCTAGTTTGGTTGGAGAAGTGGAGGAGGCCCCAAATGAGGTGGTGCAGGAGAAGATGTCGAGGAGACGGCGAATGTGAGCTATGGATAGATCTTCCGTGTAATCCTCTGCAACAGAAATTTGAATTCTCGTTAAGCAAAACAAATTTGGGGGGCTTTGGGTAGAGGTTCTCTGTTGGTGGTCAATAGCGAGAAAGAGTGGATGCTTAATTTCTGACGGTTGATTTGAGGGCTTACCTTCGATAATGGTGAGGTGGCAGGGTTTGAGAGAGATGATGTCCACCGTGTCCTTGAGTCTGGGTCCCCGTACCTGTGAGTGTGGTAGGAGTCGATAATCATAAGTTTAGCAAAATGCTGTCAGCACTCCAATTATTGCTTATGACACTTTTCTCTTCTATTTCGAAAAGTGGCGGAAGTATTTTATAACCTATCGGAAAGGGATGCTATCGGTACATGTACATGCAAAAAATCTCGTTTATTTTTATGTTTTAAGAGTATTCTTTTTAAAAATTATTTATTTATTTATTTTGTTGGCTTAAGATTATTTTTTTAACATTCCTATATTATCTAACAGCCACTATCACAATATCAAACAAGCTCATCATGAAGCTAATAGAAGCACGTGTTGTTTGGTATTGTGCTGTATGATGTTTTTTTTTATAAATATTTTTATTTAAAAATATGTTAAAATATTTTTTAAAATATTTTTTTGTTTCTAGCATAGCACATCAAAAGAACGCTAATTGTTTTTAACGTTTTTCAAAGATAAAAACACTTATCATGCTTTATATATATAGGAGGGTTTCCTTTAAATATCTTATTAATACTTATGACGTGAACATTATAAATTATTTGATCATGAAATTGAGGTTTTTTTTAAAAAAAAAATAGTTATGTAAGAAATTGATCGCTAATCATAACTTATCATGCTTGCTGGATCAAAATTAACCAGCTGTCTGAATTATTATTTTCAAGTTAGAATTATAAGATTTTATTTTATTTTAGGAATCAAAGTTTTATACTATTTAAATTTGTTGATTAAAAAGAGTTAGTTTAAGTTTTTATATAATAATTATTTTACGAGTAGAGAGATTAACAATAATAAATTTGGTTTCACAAGTTTTTTTCAGAACTCGGAATTTCTGCAATTAAATAAATCATAATTTAGCTCTAAAATTTTAAAAATAAAAGAATTCTATAAATGTACGTTGTGTCAACTTATCTAGTTGTTAGCAAGTAAAAGGAAGTCTAGATCAGGGGGCATCATCGACCAACACACTGATTTTCAAAAGTAATTTTTTTTTTAAAAAGATCTATTTATTTATTTATTTATATTTTTTATTATAATTAAAAAATTTAGTATTTTTATATTATTTTCATGATATTAAATATAATTTTTAAAATATAAAAAATTCATTTAAATATATGTACAAATAAAAAATATTTTCAAAATCAACCTTAACCACACACGTTTTCGGGTGCACACTGCCTTCGTTATGCATGTGTGCAAGAGAAAAATAAAGCAGTACAGATTAATGACTGTGTGTTAATATCAAAAATAATTTTTAATAAATAAATAAAATATATTTTTAAATAAAAAAACAATTTAAACTATTCTTTCAAACAATCACATAGTTAGGTGGGTGGGTGTTAGGTTAAACGGTTAAGGTAGGCAGTGCCCAACAATCTGGCAAACACCCTATGCATGCGACCTTTTTTATTTAATTAGCGAAGAATATTACAAAATATTTTTTTATGATGAAACTAGCACGCTTGTATTGAATATAAATGGTGGCTGAAGTTTTCATGTGCCATCCTTTTCTTTTACATTTTCTTTCTTTTTTTGGTATTTTTTTTCTCAGGATTTTTTTTTGGTCAAAATAATAAAAACAAAGCTAGTAAATGTTTTTATTTTCTTAGACAATAAGATTACTTTAAAATCGATTTCTTTAAGAAAAAAACTTATTTGTAATTCTGAAAATTAAAAATCAAACCGGTCCCATACCCAAGTTATCAATCCCAGCCCCTAACTCGAACCGAGTACAGTGGACCACGCCCAGAAAACACACACACAGTAATGTTCCTTAAAAAGCCATATATTATGATTGTGACAATATGAGGGTCAGATTCAGAATTTGCGTGATTGCATCCCTGGGGAGCTAAAAGTAAAAAGTAGTTAAAAAAGGACCAGTTAAAGTTACCTCGTGAGATAAGGAGAAATTGGTCAAATGGCATGTCTCGACATGCACCCCCAGAAGCTTTCTTACATCTAAGATCCTGTCCGTGGAGATGCCCTACAAATACATGCAACAACAGGGTCATGTCTACAAGTAAACGCAACAATGCACAGAAAAAGAAAAAAATAATGCAGGAATAAATAAATAACTACCAACAACATTAAATTTATGATTATGTTAATTAAAAATGGTTAATGAATGATACTGCTAGTACTGCTATATATTTACCTTGAGAGTCACGTGAGAGTCTTCTGGCGTTTCAACGGTGGCTTCAATGACGGCCGGCAAAACTATACATTTCATACAAAATCAACAAGACCCGAATTCAGAATAATTGCATCTTTTTTCTTACAAAAAACACACCACCGGCCAATTCACTCTAACGACGTCGTACTTGCATTCATATCATATGAACACGCACACACAGATATAGGTTTCCCCCACCCCCACCCCCACCCAAGCAAAAATATATCTGTACGTCTGTTTTATATATGTAAACAAGAAAGGGTCCAGTGAGGATAAGAAAATGGAAGAGGAAAAATTAGAACCATACATTTCGATTTTAATCAAGAATGGTACTCTAATATCCAATTAATAAACTCCATCAGATAAAGACAACGAAGCCGGAGTTGAATTTTCACTTTTATAATAAAACAAGAGAAATATATTATATGCAGCCAATGAAATTAAGTGCAATATATATATATATATATATATATATATATAAAATGACCTTTTTCTTCCTTCTTCTTCTTCTCTCCTTTAGCTTTATGGGGCTTGGCCTTTCCAGTTCTGGGAGCCATTGTTGTGCACAAAGGATAAGAATTCTGCAGAGAGTACTGGTTACAAGAACGAGCCCTTCAATTGGCGATAAAAACTATATCCCAAATAGAATCTATCGAATAAAACTTTCTCTGCATGTAAAATAAGTTTACAGAATCTCTCGAGGAATGGCTACAGACAAAACCAAGCAAGAAACAAACGTACGCGGAGCAAAGGCAGGAAGCACCAAGAAAGCAAGATAATAATGCAGCAGTACAAGAATCTTTAATATCAAAATGAAACTTTAGAAGTGTTTTTTTTTTGTAATTTTTGAATTGAAAGAGGGACAAAGAGAGAGACTGGTAGTACGCGTAACCAGCTAGTTTTAATTACAGGAAAGAAACAGCCTTTACATGGCGAGGAAAAGGTGGAGAAAAGGGAGGGAAGTGAGTCTGTGCAGTGATATTGCTGCTGCGCATAATAATATATAGTGGTCAGTGAAAGAAAACTCGGGACAAGAGTTATGAGAGGGAGAGAGAGGGAGAGAGAGACTGCTTTTGGGAAGAGATTATTGAGAGAGAGGGAGAGAGAGACTGCTTTTGGGAAGAGATTATTGAGAGAGAGAGGGATGGAGAGGTGGATAGGATAAGGTAAGCCAAGATCTTTGGTCGTGTACACAAGCACATAATAAGAGCACAAGGCAAACAATTTAAGGCCTCACATTTTTATCTTTCCTTAAAACCCCCCTCATCGTTTCCCTATCCCTTGCTGACCATCGTCAGTACCCTTCATACATCTTTCTAGATGTACAAGTCTGTCGATGTAAAGTCTGAAATAGGATTATTAGATCGATTGTTTTTTTATTTATCTCAATATCATGTTTAAAATCTATATTTTATTACAGCCACATTACTAATATACATACATACATACATTGTATGTATTTTTCCAAAAAAAATTGATTTTTTTTATTTTAAATTAATATGGTATGATGTTTTTAGATTATTTTGATGTGCTAATGTCAAAAATAATTTTTTAAAAATAAAAAATATCATTTTGATGTATTTAGGTACAAAAAATACTTTGAAAAGCTACCGCAACTGCTCTTCCAAATAGGCTCTCTCTCTATATATATATTACAAAGAAACTAAACGGTGTGGGGAAATAACTGTACCTCCCCACACAATGCAATGTGGATTTCCACAGTGCTTCTCTTTTTTTTTTTACGTTTCATTTTTTATTTTTTTTATTCCTTTTTTTTCTTTCTTTTTGTTGTTGGTTTTTTCTTTTTCTTTTTACGTTTCATTTTTCATTTTTTTTCCTAATTCCTGAAGAGAATTTTTTAAAAAAACAATATAGATTGTTACAGTTCTTTCACACTTATATTTTTTTTGTTTTTTTTCACTTATATATTTTTTCTATAACTAGGATCTCCAGGCAAGTTTAAGTGCACCACCGCTACTCCCCGGACCAAATTTGTCTTTTGATAATCAGGGTGTCAAGGTCGATGTAAACGCATCACAACTAATCCCCGGATCAATTTATTATTTTTTTCCTTATACTTTTTATGTTCACTTATATTTTTTTTGTAACCGCGGTCTCCGATCCAGTTTAAGAGCACCACGACTAATTCCTGAACTGATTTTTTTTAAAAAAAACAATATGGATTGTTACTGTGCTTTCATGCTTATACTTTTTTTTTCACTTATATATTTTTTTTATAATCGATGTCTCTAGGCCAACTTAAGCTTTTGTTTTTTTGTTTTTTTTCACTTATATATTTTTTTATAACCGGGGTCTCTGGGTGAGTTTAAACGTATCATGACTAATCCTCAATTTTTTTTTTTATAATCGGAATGTCCAGGTAAGTTGATGCGCATCACGAGTTGTATAAGTACATATATAACTCTTATAAGATAAAATTCAAAAGTTGGTTATAGAGTATATTGATGATTTATTATTTTTATAGACCGCATGGTGTTGTAGCGTGGGCTAACGAAATAGCCTTGTTCTTAGAAAGCACTAATTCTCACAAGCTGACACGAGGGTTTGGAGCCTATGTATTTAAAGTGTAATGAACCATTTCGTGCTGTCCGTCTGGACTTGGCCCGTGCTTGCTATCTATGGCTAAGCAGGGGGTTAGGTGAAAAAGGGTGTGTGTATATTCTATAGCCCATCGGATGTGTTACCATCGTATTTTGTGCTGTCTTGTCACGCACAGTTAGGAATACCAAGGGTTGTTTGAAAGAAAAGTGTTTTTAAAAAAAAATGATTTTTTTTAATTTTAAATGAATATATTTTAGTGTTTTTAGATTTTTTTGATGCGTTGATGTTAAAAATAATTTTAAAAAAATAAAAAATATATCATTATACATTTCAACATGAAAAATACATTTAAAAACTAGAGCAATTATACTCCCAAACAAACCGTAACATATCACTAATAAGCTGATAGTGAAGAGGGGTGAATATGTGTGCGTATATATACAAAAGCAGAATCCTTCTATATTTCTTTTTCCTTCTACCCCTGGAAACACATGCGGTAGGACTCAAGTTTGATGTTGCTTTTTCTTTTTCTTTTTTATTCGTTCATTTAAAGTCTAATGAGTTATTTGTTATTGGATTTTAAAAGTATTTTTGAATTTAATATTTTTATTTTTATTTTTTTACTTAAAATTAAATTTTTTTGGCCTGTTATATTATTTTCATGTACTGATGTCAAAAATAATTTTTTTAAAATAAAATATCATTTTGATACATTTCCAAATAAAAAATATTTTAAAAAATAATTTTAACTACATTATCGTTACTGGTAACTATAATTTTTATTTTTATCGATGCTATACCTGTGATGGCTATGGAACAAGAGAGATCAAAACTGTCTCTTCATAAATTTGATTTTCCTTTCTTGAAGCGGGGAATCAAAAGCACGGCTCCTGCACGAAACGCACCGACTCCACCACCACAGTCTTTGGGTGCTCATTCAGGAACAACGGGAGATTCTCGTGTGAGCAAAACGGCAGCAGCAACTGATCGCCGTTGACGAAATTCGACCGTTATGATTTCCGGCAGTTTAAGGCATCGAGAGAGACTTGGCGAAGGGCTGAGGGAGGAGATCGTGCTTGATATGAAAATGACATCCATAAATTGTCTTATATACAAACTAAAAGGACAAAAATGAAAGTTGGCAAAACTTCCCATTCTTTCTCTTATTATTATTATTATTATTATTATTATTATTATTATTATTATTTTATAAAACAATAAAATCATATTTATTTTCATGAAATCAAGCACCAAACCAATGCTATGAATTTTATTTTTGAGATATGATAAGTATATAAAAAGTAATTAAAAACATATAACAAACCTCAAATCTCAATCAACATAACATTGAAGAATTAAATTGAAAACAAATTGACACACACACGTATATATGTACACACTCACGTATCTATACTTTGTTGTAACATATCCTTTGATCTTTTTTATTAGTCTTTTGGGGTTTTTTCGCCCCTTTTTATTTATTTTTAATCATTTAATTTAAGTTTTTTTATTTAATTTTATCTTTCAGTATTTCCGCCCCCTTTCTTTTATCTTTTTTTTTTAAATTTATCCTTTGATATGTTTATTTAATCTTCTCTTTTATCATTAGATTGATGGTAGATTAATTTTATCATTTTTTATTATATAATAAAATTAAAAAATTAATTAAACCCAATAAAATCTATATTTCGAGATATGAATTTAACTTGTTTTTTTTCTCCTTTCAACCTACCCTTTTAATAAGGCCAATAATTATTCAAACTTGTATAAATTTAAAAAAGGGAATAAAGCAAAAGAAAAAAGAGCATAAGGCTTTTTCCAGAATTCACTTTCCTGGAAACCACTTTCCAAACTCTCCTGTGTTTGTTTGTCTTCCGGAAAGTTGGTCAACGAAAAACACTTTCCAGTCAAAATAAAAATTTATCTTGGTTTTAAGGAAAGTGTTTTCCAGAAAATTTGGACGGAAAACACTTTCCGGAAGTTGTGAAAAATTTAGAATTGTCATTATTTGCTGATGATATCAAATTTGATCCTTAAACTTTTGATTGCTATATATAATTTGTTTTGAATATTTATTTTTCAATTCCATCTCTTAAAATTTAATTTTTATATTAATTTTGGTCCTTATTTTTATAATTGCTATTTGCTTTTTTCTTATAATTTTTTTATTGAAATTTTTTATCTATCAATTTTGGTCCTTATTTTTTTTATTGTTACTTATTTTATTTGAAATAATTTATGAAATGTTAATTATTATTATTTTAATTTATTTACCTTTCATTTTTTTAATTTCTTAGATTTGATCTCTATTATTTTGATTATTATTTATTTTATTTGAGATAATTTATGAAATTATATATTTTTTTTAATTTCATTCTCATTCAACTTTTTAATTTGTAAGATTTGTTCCTCATTATTTTAATAAGCTTGAAAAAAATTAATTTATTAATAAATTATTTTCCAGTTCATTTTCCATAACACAAACAAATACTGGAAAGTATTTTCCAGTTCATTTTTCATAAAACTGTTCAAACATTGAAATTCACTTTTTTTAAAAAATTATTTTCCAGCAAACAACGGTTAATAATATGAACGGAACCAATCCAAAAATAGAAAAAATAGACCGGGCAAGAATTTTGTTTGAAAGTTTCCGAGGAAAAACAGGTTGTTCGTAGGATCTAGATCTCTCAGACAAATCCTTCCTTTAGCCAATGTGGTGGTAACATATTTGTCTGCCATCTTTTCTTCAGGTAAAGATGACGAGAAGGTTTGCGATTGATAAAGTAAAAACCATTTTATACGGCCACAATTTCTTCATCTCTCAGATGTCAGTGTCTCTCGTGTATTGAGTTGACAGCCTTATCCTGATATCGAAAAGCTACGAGCCACAGACAAAGCAGACAAGGCAATCTCTTCAACGTAATGAGCAAAAGGGCTTGCTTGAAAAATAAATAAAAATGCGATGGCTTTGGTGATTGAATGGTAAGGAATGTATTTAGGTTTATGCATGCCTGTCACGAGCCAAGAAAGAGAGAAAGGGTTCGTGAATATGTTATATTTAAGGGGAAGAAACAGAGGCTTTTTGATTATTGTTTCAAAAAAGGACGCGTCTCTTCCAATGAATTCAATAGTTGTGAGGATTGAGTGAGTGGTAGTGATTAATCATCTGTGTCAAAGACGGAAAGAACTCTGATTGTTATTAGATGGATGGTGATAATCATATAAATTAATCAAGCCTAAACTCTTTTTTTGAATTAGATGAAATCCTATTTATCGAAAAACATATTTTGTGGATCCGAGTAAAATCCCGGCTGCTCCAGGTTGTAATAAGAGATAGATATCCTAACTTGAACTCGAGAGACTTGCTGTGCAAATTTCAATCAAGCCTAAATCGATATAAACAATAACATAAGAACAAAGAAATTTCATTAGTTTTAGATGGATTGACTAATACAGTGCTTCCATCACCTCAATATGAGATTTTTATTGAATATTATTGTTAATGATCAGCCAACCCAGCACATAGCTGCACGCAACCAGCCATGAAAATTTCTTGGTGCATCATCTACAAAGTCTCACGGCATTAGCACCAAGGAAAATGACTACCATTAGCTTAAGCATCTCACCTTTACCATCCCATAAACCAAAGTCTGATTTAATTCTCTTTTCATGCACTTGCTTTTGTTGAATTATTATAACCCGAGGTCTTCAGAGTGCTATTTATGGCACCGTTGCTCCTCCTGCTGCCAATGAAGTATATCGGAAACGAACTCCTTGAGAGGGATTTGCTTGCATAAGCTTATAGGACTTGATCAGGTTAAAAATGGTAGAATTGTCTGGTACGAGAATATGTAGAGAACGACGTCGCTTATTCCAAGGCAGAGTTTTATTGCTTGCGTAGCCATTTTGGATTGACTCTACTGCTTACAACCATGCATGTTCATACGTGAAGTATGATTGGTCCTTTATGTGTTCTTCGCTGTCTGGAGAATAAAGACAAGGGCCTGCAAAAGAGGCGTGGTGTTCTATTCTGTAGTTGTGTAGAATCCAATGACGTGCGGGTGATTGAGTTGAGGACCTCGATTATGCTTAAACTAATTTGCAAATTAAAGAAATGTTTTTCTCCAGTCTTTCTCTGGCTATCTACTTAATATGGAAAGAGAGGAATGCCAGAAACTTCAATTCGCTTACCTCTAATGTCACTGGCCATGTCATTCTATTTTGGACAGCTGAGTCGACAAAACAAGGTTACTGATAGAAGCTAAAACTAACTCCAGGTTTCATAATCTTGCAGTTGATGAGTTTTATTGGTTTTGTCTTGTGTATTGCTGTTTTTATTTGTCTAGTTAGCCTATAAAGAGAGGCTATTTTCCCTTCAACATCTGGTTCGGTAGCAGGGCCGAACCTCCTGCCTAGTTTCTTTCTGATGAACAAAATCTTTTCATTCATCAAAATGAACATCTGGTTCAGTAGCAGGGCTGAACCTCCTGCTTAGTCTCTTTCTGATGAACAAATCTTTTCATTCATCAAAAATGAACATCTGGTTCGGTAGCAGGGCTGGACCTCCTGCTTAGTCTCTTTCTGATGAACAAAATCCTTTCATTCATCAAAAAAATTACAAGACAGCTTGTTTTCACCTTTTCTTACTGCGCCCTCCCTGGCTATTCGGGCAGCTTATTAATACTAGCTATCAGAATTGGATAAAAGTGTATGTAAACCAGATTACATTTCCAAAAGAAGGGCAGGGGTGTTCTATGAAGCGTTGCTCTGGGATCATTTGACAGGTATTGTACAGGATTGCCGAGGCCTTCAAGGGAAATAAATGTTTGAAGAACTTAAAAATGTCAGTGGTCGGAGACTAGGATTTCTTATAAAGAATCATCTCATTTAAAAACTTAAACTATTAGGTGAGCCCCTCCACATCTCTTCAAGTAAAAGCAATTTGGGCTTGAAATTTACACACAAGTCTAAACTACCTTGTGCTTGATTTTCATCAAATAGAATGAAGGTAGTGAGATTTGAACTTGTGACCGCTGGGTCAACAAGGTTCTGATATCATGTTAAAAAATTATTTCACCTAAAAATTCACCAGAGTATGATTTATATTATTCTCTAACAATTTCTACCACCCCTCAAATTTGTAGCTGATCGATCTTGCAATGGACAAATAATACTGCCTCTTGTTTCAGTGATAGGTCGATTCTTTTCAAGAGTGCAACTCGTTAGTTCTTAAATGATATGGTGGAACCTGGAATTCCATGTTACAACAAACATTTGAAGAAATACTGTATTTTCCCATTTAAATCAATTAAAATCTTTGCAAGGTTTCTGGATATTTACTACTAGATATAGGCACACATACAGAGAGTTTTAAAACATTATGACAGGTTAATTTCTTCTTCCGCTCTTGCAAAGTCTACATAAACGTGACTCCTTCGTTTTACCAAGGCATTCCCTCTGAGCAGAATTGTACAGAACCCTCGACACGAAAACAAGAACAAAAGTGAGTGATCATATTACAATGACATAAACCCTAGGTTAATGCAACAAGACACCAACACAGATAAGATTTGAACAGCCTACAGCTAAGACAAGGGATATACCAATTTCTTTAAATGTTAACAGACCTTAATTAAGTAAAAATTATAAAAAAGACCACATAACTAAAGAAATCTCCAAGTGCAGCTTCCTTGGTTGTCAGTGCCTATCTATCATAGAATAATATAAATCATATTCTGAAACTTTACCTAATAGCTTAAATTTTTAGATAAAATAGTTTCTTAACATGATATTAAGTCTTTGTGAACCCAGCGGTCACGAGTTTAAATTTCATCACCCTCATTCTATTTGATAAAAATAAAATACAATGTAGTGTAAGTGGTACAAGTTTCAAGGCCAAAGAACTTTCACTTGAGTAGAGGTGTTAGAGAATAATATAAATCATATTATAAGACTTCACCCAATAGCTTGAACTTTTAGGTGAGATGATTCTTTAACATAATATCAGAATCTTGTTAATCCAGCGGTCACGAGTTTGAATCTCACAATCCACATTCTATATGATAAAAATGAAACACAAGATAGTGTAAGTCTGTGAAAATTTCAAGCACAAAGAACTTTCACTTGAAGGAATATATTAGAAAATAATATAAATTATATTATAACTTGGTATGAGAAGGCAAAAAAGAAAGCATGGTGTCAATAGTAACTCCTCATGTGGGAAAGAATTGAAATCATTTGAATCTCATTTTCTTGAATCAGGCATGTGGTTTACTTCTAACAGCATTTAAGAACATGATCCTGACCAATTCGTGCGGGTGGGATCGCAAACTCCATGTTCAAGACAACAATCAACAGCATTTAAATGCCCGAACCCCAAAAATGCTACTCTCTGCTATTTGCTTGACTTTCTGGAACCCTAAATGCCTCATCCAAACAACCATTTAAATCCATCAGCGTAAGACAGAAATCATTACCCTCTATTAAGACAGTTTCCCCATCATTCTAGAAGTGTAAAACCTCAATTGGATGCGAGTTTTTTCTGCAGGATTAGATCTAATTGCAGTTGGTGGTGCAGCATTGCTAGTGGAAGTAACATATTATTAGCAAATTAAAAGGAAGATGTGTTGAAACTAAAACTGACAATACAATGATTTTGAGTGCATGTTCCACCATGTATAGGTGATCAGGAAACTACTGAGCTCTTGGTTGAGCCCTGTGCGATCAACAGCTTTGGCTCTGATCCTCGTAACTCAGCCGGGGGAGGAGTTTATGGAATTGCACCCGGTGGTAAAATAATATAATGATGGTAAAAGTTTTACAAGAAAATAGTAATTAGAAAATGGTAAATATAAAGACGTACTTTAACCAATTTTTTTTTTGATATAAACAAAATTACTTAATAATATTTACATGTCAATTTAATTCCTTTTCGTGTTATCTCAAGCATAGTTGTTAATTCCGTTTCGTTCCGTTCACAAAACCGAGACAAAACGGCGTAGTTTTCGTCTCGATTTTAATTCCGGTCCTTTCCGGAAATTCCAGCCAAATTCCGGCTGAAATGTCTCGGTTCCGTTCCGGGCGTGCCGTCCTGGTTCAAAATCTATTTTTTATTTTAAAAAAATTATTTTTGACATCTATACATCAAAATAATTTAAAACACCAAAATATTTTAAATAAAAAAGAATTCAAATTTTAATTATGCTTGTTAAATTAATATTTTATTTTTTTCATATATATATATATAATTATATATGAACAATACGATACCGAAACAACATGCTGGAACGTTCCGAAACCGGAACGTTCTGTTCCAATTGAAAAACTGAAACGACGACCGGAATAGTATTGACAACTATAATCTCAAGCAATATAATTGAATTCATTATATAATTTATTAATTGATTTCAAATATAAAAATTGTAATAAATTACTTATAATTTAACTCAATTCACACTTGAATTTAGTAGTTGTGATTAATTATTTTGTTTATTGTTATATTTGTGTGCTCTCACCATTTTGAATAGTATTTGCAAATCAAATAATAATTTTACATTTTAATTTATTAAAAAAATCCACTCTATAAGAAATCATGATCACCACCAATCCTTCTATATCTTTTCTACTCTTTTTAAAGAAATAAGAAAAATGGGTATGCAAATGCAAGTCCATCAAAGTCCATGGTGAGGCACTGTCCTCAGCAGTAAATAGAACAAAAGATAGAGGACTCCAATTCAGTCCTCCTGTTATCCACACAATATCACTCCACGTCACGCTTTCATCCTTTCTGTTCTTCCTTCGAAACGTTAGCAGAAACAAAGAAACAACAATAGCAATGGCTTCTTTAACGATGTTGTCTTCCAATTTGAGGTTATGCCCTCTACACTGTTTCCCAACCCGAGTCTCTTATGGGTCTGCTCAACTCGCTCCCCTTAGGGTGAACAACTCGTTGAGACTCAGTTCGTGTCGCAACATTTCTGGGTCTAGCTCACTTTCTCCTCCAAAGATATTTTCTGTCACCTCACTCACTCAAAGGTTCCAGTCACTCACCGTTTTCGCTGCTAAAGGCTATAAAAGGAAAACGCACAAGGTCAGTCGCTCCTCATCTGTATGTGGATTGGAATTGTGGTTTCAATTCCGTGTTGTTCAAAGTCTGTTGCTTTTCAAGTCAAACTTTCGAACTTTGTGGCCCAGCAGAAAAAGAATTGGAATGACTCAAGTTTAGCGATGATTAGCTAAATTGATTTTCTTATTTGAAAGTTTTGAACTTTGTGTGGTTTTTGCTGTTCATAGGCATCGGCAAAGAGATTCAGAGTGACAGGTACAGGGAAAATAGTAAGGAGGAGGGCTGGGAAGCAGCATTTACTGGCAAAGAAGAATACTAAGAGGAAATTAAGGCTCTCCAAAATGGTTTGTCTCTTTCAACTTTCTCTGTAGCTCTCTAGCTTGTGTAAATAGATAAAGTATAATTAATCTAGTTCAATTTAGTTTTCGTTCTTGCAATGCGTTGTTGTTTATTTTTTACTTTTTTTTTGTGTGTGTGTGAGAGAGAATTCTTGTTTTCTTTCTATTTCTTTCAAATTGTTTTAGCCTATAGGTTTTAGCCATCGGCTTCGTATAGGACCGTTTTCCATCTGAAATTAGTTTTCTTTCTAAATGTCAATCCGGGCTTTTTTTTATCACTGTGCTTACATTTTATCCATAATTCTCTTGTTTTGGTTAAGTGATGAGAATTATGGATGTGCTGCTCAATTTTATGTTAGAAAGTCTTTCAGCTATCAAAAATGACTTATTGTTACAAATAAAGTTAAATGAGAGTATTTTGGTTGGTTAGATGGATACATTAATTAAAAAAAGATCTTTCATGTCAAAGTCTTCATTATGAAGATGAGGATTAAATACATATGTTTATATCAGAAGTTGGTATGGTGTCAAATCTGTTATAACATTAGATCACTTGTGTGTCAAGAAGGGGACTTGGAGGGAAAGCAGGGGGCTTGTAAGAAGAAAGAACAAGCTTTTAAAAAAGAACTTTGAATTATCTCATTTCATAATGCTATAAGGGATTCTTCTTTCCAAAAAATTATGGAGAGTAAACTACTGCAGGTATTTTTTGTTAATGTAAACATGATTGGTGAGGGACTGAAAATGTGAGCTAAAGGCTCGTTACATAGACAAACAAAAAATCTGGAGAAAATGAACATGGATTTATTAAGTTCCTTAGGATACAGAAGTGCTCTGGGGAAGAAACCATGATTTAGAATGCTACATCTTAGGGTATCTTGAGGACCTCCTTCCTTCTTACCTTGCTTATTGTTAGATAATAGATTTTGGTGTCTTAATATGTGCCTTAGGACTTGGCTCTTCTTTCCTGGAAGTCCAGGTCTTAAAGAAATTGGGGAAAATGTGTTATCCTGGTTCTTTTGATTTTCTGAATCTACTCTCCCTTAGCTTGGTTCAAATTCTCATGGCTTAAGTGGATATAAAGCTTATAAAAAGATGGTGGTTTTAGAAGGCATTATTTTTGGCCCATCTTGAAGGTTTGAGTTTCAAGTAAGGAGGATTCAGTCTCCACATAGAAATTGTCATCTTGGTCTAGCTGCCAGATAGGATATTGTGAAGAATGCTTTTACTATTTAACCATAATCTAGTTTTCACTTCCACTTTTTTGTTACCTCTGGCATGGAATATCATTGGTGCTCTCCACCTTTTCTTTCTGCATAGAAAGCCTCAATAACTTTTGTGAATGATAGAAAGGTGACCACTTTGAGAGTTGGTATGTCTAAGTATTTGGTCTTAAAGATATTCTCCTTGTGTATCTGGTTCTTACAAGAGATACATTTTCATGGTTTTTAATGGAGTTCTATGTAGTTATATTCTGGAGAACTGAATGGGTAGGGAGTTAAAAAGGATCAGTCAAGGAGGCTATGTGAGAATGGAGAGCAGATATAAAAGGGGTTTTGTTGAGCAGCATGCCAATTCTCTATGGTTCTTAGCTGGCCTTCTGTGGGATTCATGGAGTTCATTCCTTGTTAACATCCTTCTTTGCATGCTCCTGGAAGCTAGAGAACAAGGTCCTATATTTAAGCATTAATTCAATCAAAAGGCATATAAATCCTAATTTGGAGATTAATACTCCTGAGTGACCCATTTATGCCATCCCTCTAGTGTTGTAGCATATCCCTTACTAATGCTATTTTATCAATGTTGAATCTTGCGGTGTCTCCTCTTCTAATCCTTTTAAAAAAAACCCTTCAAAATAGTATGAGTGGGGGCATCATACTAACCAATAGGGGGCAACTTTCATACTTGGATTCTTTTTCAAGACTCAAAAAGCCATGACCCCTTTTCTTTCTTTTTTTCTAAAGCTTTTCAACAATAATAGTATAGTACTGCTAGCAATAAGTGAGGGTCTTGTGTGTTTCTGGGTGCAGGCATGTCATATGTAATTGCTTACAGCGGTACTTGAGTGTGTGAGTTGGTTTTTCATGGAGACATCACTACTATATTCAATAAAATAGTTAAATAAAATGCCTGAAATATAGAGCTATTATCAGGACTTTACAGTAAGGTTACCTAAGACATGCCAGGATTTTACTCAGCTGGGTGTTTCTGGAAACGGAAAAGACTAACTTTTAGTTGCTAGCATGAACATATTATCATAGTTCAATGAGTCAATGTTTATCCATGTGGTTGTTTCTGGATTGCTGTTTGGGCTTCAATATAAAAATCCTTCACTCACATTGGTGTATTTATGTGCAGCACCCTGTTAACAGGAGTGACTACGACAATGTGATTGGCGCCTTGCCGTATCTTAAAGTAAATAGAAAGGCAACATAAGTAATGATCTCCATGTTCTATGGGAAATGCCCCAGCATTTTGGCTCTGGTTTCCTTCTTACATTTATGCAGCAGACAAGTACTCTCGATTCCCATGTTTTTCCCAGTCCAGTTAATTCAGTTAAGGGTGGTCGGTTTTTCCCTGCCTTGAAATTTCTATATTAGAGACCTTGCAAAGTCTATTACCGGCAAGTCATTGTAATTGAAATTAGCTTTACATGCGTATTTCCTTAAACAGAGTTCTGTATCAATGCAGAAGATTACACTGTTCTTGCTCAGGACAGAGTGGCTCCAGACACTGTAAACGGCATTTTGAATGTCCCTGGAGCTGTTCACAGATACAGCAGCTTTAGGATTCTGAGCTTTTGCCAGGTAGACTGATTGCTTGATACTTAATAGAACCATGGGAGGCTTCCTTTTCTTCTCGCCATGCATAGGCGGCAAGATGAGTCCATGACACCTCCAAAAGAGTCGACAGGAAAGTTGAATGCGTGCATCTAATTAGCCTTGAAATCAAGGAAATTACACACCTAAATGAAATAAATCATTTCCAGCCTTGAAACATAAAATTGTTCGTGTTTATATAAAATTCTAAAAGCAAACAAGCAAGCGACTTTCTTTTCTACCATTAAAAGTTGTTTTTAATAAAACTAACAAGGGTTGCTTTCAAGGTTTTTTTTTCTTTTGTTTTTACAGGGGTTTCCAAGCATTGCTGGGAACGCATATATGTTTTGCACCGTTTAACAAAATAAACAGTAAATTGTTTGATTAAAACTGCGGTTGAGTTTGAGATTGAAAAAAAAAACAGTTTAGTACTTTTAGTTACCAAGCTTTGTAAATTGTTTTTAATTAAATTTTAGATTATTTTAATATTAAAAATATATTTTTTATATTACTAAACATATATATGATGTAAAAATTATTTATATTTTAATTAATTTTTATATTATATATATAGATATATATTCATTCCTTGAACTTGGGATCTCGGCCATGCAGGGAGGAAAATTAGACGTGGGACCCATGTCACAAACCACTAAACTCAATTTGTTTATAAATAAATATGGATGGTATTGCAATGCTAAATAGACACTGAATCCTAAAATTGGGAGTAAAGTGAGAGAGTACTTTACAGGCAATTTAAGAGGTTTGGATTCCATCTCTTGACCTTTTAGGTCCTTGGCGGGCAAATGACGAGGTGCTGACACTTGTCTAGTTTAAATTATAGTTGTCAATACCGTTCCGGTTTTTCAATTGAAACGGAATGTTTCAATTTTGGTGTTCCGTTTCGGTGTCATATTGTTCATATATATATATATTTATATATGGAAAAAAATAAAATATTAATTTAACAAGCATAATTAAAATTTGAATTTTTTTTATTTAAAATATTTTGGTGTTTTTTAATTATTTTGATGTATAGATGTCAAAAATAATTTTTTTTTTAAAAAAATATTTTAAACCCGGAACGAAACCGGGGCGTTCCGACCGGAATTGGACCGTAATTTCCGGAACGGACCGGAATTAAAACCGGAACAAAAACGATACCGTTTTGTCCATGTTTTGTAAATAAAACGGAACGTTTCGACTATTCCGGCCGGAACAGAACGAAATTGATAACATTTGGTTTAAATGGACAGCCCATTCCCATGCACGCACCCCTCCCCAACACAAAATATTTTAACCTTATCCATTTACGAGATTAAGTGCATGTTTGTGAATATATTTTTAATTAAAAATATATTAAAATAATTTTAAAAAATAATAATTTTGATATAAAATGAAATATTTTTAATTTAATTTACATTAAAAATAAAAAATAATTTAAAAATACTTTTAAAACCCAGTGGTCAAATAATTATTAAAAAAACAAATTCTCTTGTGAGCCCTGTCTGTTACTTTCCGTGTTCTAGGGATTTTGATTGCATTTCTTGGAACATATTTGGCATTTGGCATGCCGCGCTACAAATTAAATATTATTAATTTTGCCGACCTACTTACATCAGTGATAACTAAACATAAAAACAATCCTGATTAAGCTATGTTTGTACGCAATACCAAATAGAAAGGCTTCATTTTTTATGGGAATAAATAGATTTATTTATTTATTCATATATTCGTTAAGACTTGTATTCTGTGGGTTTCATGTGTTTTTCTAGATAAAACCTCTTGAAATTTCTTCACCACCATAGGTAATAAAAAAAGAAGAGTGCGCGAGGTCCTTCCCTCTTGTTTCTGGGTTGATCCCTGCGCGACACGTCTGTCACTCCTTACAGTGCCTTACATACTTACTAAGCTTGCAGGGTATTCAGTGGATCCGGGAAATAGTCAATGTACGTGTAAGATGGTCCGGATACCCGATCATCAAAATAAAGAAAAAAGTAGATCAACCAAAAAGAGAAGAAAAAATCTCTGCAAAGTCTTATATATATATATATATATATATTGCTTAAATTAGAGAATTCAAACTTTGTTGTCGAACAACTCTTCCTATAGAGAGATTCCAAGGCCCAATCCCATTCTCTCGGGGATACTACTTTTGACACTCCAGGCGTTGATTAGCTAATTTAAATATTTTATACTCTGTTTTTTAAATATTTTTTAATAATATTGATTTTTTTATTTTAAATTATTTTTTTATGCTTGATATCATTTTATTATACTAATATAAAAAATAATATTTTTAAAAATAAATAAAATATTATTTTAATATCAAAAAATGAACATGAATCCTACTTGTAAACGGAACTGAATAATGAAATGAATAATTAGATAGCTAACCTTAGACAGCCTTCCCTACACCTCTGTCATCATCACCACGGTCTACGTGTAAGCTTCGAGAGCACATTCCTCACAAGCAACCACCAGATCAATCGACACGTTTCCGACCAAACCAGCAACCGCCGTCATTTTAAAGAATCACCAGACCCCACAATTTATCCATTACACCTACGTGTCGGCTATAAAGCGCGTCTTAAATCAAAGTTAAAACCCCAAACCACCCTCCACTTTCAAACGCCTCTCGCTCTCCTAAAGGAAGCCTATTCCCGTAATTTCACCATACAAGCACGTCACAAACGGGTTCTTAAGTTGCTGGCCGTCAAAAAAATACACCGTTTAAAGTCTCTTTCCAGGAAAGGGCTTCCCATTATAAATCATTTCTCCGATATTTCCTGCGTGTAATCTTAAGAAAAAACGGGGGAAGATTTGTGGTTGATGAATCCAGGGAACTTGAAGGGACAACGTGAAACGACGTCGAGCTCGTCGTCGTCGTCGTCGCGGAGTAATAGAGCAGCAGTGAAGCTAGAGATCGTAGAGGATTCATTAGAGGAGAAGTATGGACCTATTCACAAACGATCCAAAGCTTCACAAACCATTCAGCAGGTTAAATTATATGTTTTTGAAAATATTTTTTTTCCCTTTTTTTGATTCCTGAGAAAATCATGAAAAGAAGGGGAAATGGGATTTTTTAATTTGTGGGATCAACCTTAGGAAATTATAGGGATTTCTTTTTGCTTGGGTTTTAAGCAGGGTTATTTTTTCATGGTTGTAGAGATTGTATTGTTATTAATTGGGTTGAATTTGTAATTTGATGATCAGTGGGGTGCGGGTGCTAATGCAGTACCGGTTTCGGCTGCGGAATATAATCCGTTAGATGAGCCTAGTCCGCTTGGATTGCAGTTGAGGAAGAGCCCATCATTATTGGATTTGATTCAAATGAGACTTACTCAAGGGAATAACGCAGCTGCGCACGCAACTCAAGAGACGGAGCAGCAGAATTTAGGTGTTAAGAAGGAGAGTAAGAGCGCAGCTGTTTCCGGTTCCATTGACAAGCTTAAGGCTTCAAATTTCCCTGCCTCCATTTTGAGGATTGGGAGCTGGGAGGTAATGAATGGTCTTCTTTTGGTGGTATGTATGTTGTTTCGGTGGTGAATAAATTTTATAGTGGTTGCTGAGTTTTTTTTTTTAATTTGATTTTGGCAGTATAAATCGAGATATGAAGGCGATTTGGTGGCCAAGTGTTACTTTGCAAAGCATAAGCTGGTTTGGGAAGTTCTTGAAGGTGGTCTTAAGAGTAAGATTGAAATCCAGTGGTCTGATATTATGGCTCTCAAGGCAAACTGTCCTGATAGTGAACCTGCGACATTGAATGTTGTGGTAATTTATTTATTTTTAAGCTAACGATTGGTGTTTGTATGGCTATGGTTGTGCTAATCTGGACTCTTTTTCTTTTTTTTTATTCAGCTTGCCAGACTGCCCCTCTTCTTCAGGGAAACTAATCCGCAGCCCCGAAAACATACCTTGTGGCAGGCAACGGCAGATTTTACTGATGGCCAGGCTAGCATACACAAGTAAGATAGTTGCATTGTATTACTCTGTTTTCACTCTTTAACTGGTAGGTGTGTCCTGCATTGCATATTTAGAAAGTCATACTGTGTAAATTGATTTGGAAGAAAATAATGTTACCAATCCATTATCTTCACTTCATATTTCATTTCTGTAGTTATTCAAACAGAAAACTGTAGTTAACATGTCATACATTGCGTACAAATCTTCTGAATGCATCACTCTTAAATAATATAATTATGGAGGATGCACTTATTTTGATCTCTTAGCCACAAGGCATTGATACTCAAATTTTTGTTAATGTGGTTTTGTAGGCAACATTTTCTGCAATGTTCACAAGGGCTGTTAAATAAACATTTTGAAAAGTTGATCCAGTGTGACATGCGTTTGAACTTCTTAAGTCGACAGCCAGAGATAATTTTGGATTCACCTTATTTTGAACAGCGACCATCTGTTTTTGAGGATCTGGATGACTCAAAAAGTCAAGATTTTAATCAAGTGGAGCAGGCTAAGGTACCTGTTGTTTCCGGCTTCCAGGATCTAGCATCACCATCTGCAGCTCAATCATCTTCCTTAGAGATTGAGATGGGGGACCCCACTGCTTCGACATCAGACCCTATGTCCCGAGAAGCTCCTTCTCCCAGCTCAGGTATGATGAAGTCTTGACTTTGCTTTCAATATGTTTTAAAAATGATGTCATTCATGGTAGTTTTTCAAACATTGTTTTTTTTTTTAAATTCTAGCCATATCCAAGTGCTAGTGTTGCAATAGCGCATTCTGCAATGAACTTTACATACGATTCAGTGGTTTGGACTTTTGTCCATGATCTCTTCTTGCTTGATGTCATGGGGTTAGTATGTTTGGAGATTTTTGCACTATCTCCTCCTAAACAGTCAAAAACCTTGGTGCATGATGTTTTGTCTCCAGTAATTGCGAAATGTCCAGCACATCACCTCCAATCCCTATGTGTGTATTCTTGTTTCTATAAAAAAAAAATTCTACCACTGCTTGGATCCTAGAATTATTCTTTTTCCTATAGAATGATGTTCAAAGCCTTGTGAATGTTTTCGGATCTGTTTCTAAAGCTTATGAGTATTATGGGTGCATATCTTCCTCCTAATCTGAACTATCACTGATTGATTTTGTACCAGTGATGGACACTGGTGCAATTGAAGGGAGGGGGATTTGTGAAGCTGTTGATTCTAAAGCACAAAGGAACTGGGATCAGATTAAAGTTCCAGGGCTACCCCCTTCTATGTCGATGACTGATCTCATGAACCACATTGGGAACTGTATTTCAGAACAGATGACCTCTGCAAATCAACCGTTTTCTGCTGATGGGTCAGAATGCCAGGTCATACTAGAGGACATCGCACAGTACCTTCTTAGCGACACCCAACAAACAACATCCTCTGATGAGAAAGGGATCATGGCAAGGGTCAACTCTCTCTGTTGCCTTCTGCAGAAGGACCCTGCTTCAACCCAGAACTTGCAGGGTAACGGGGAAAGTTTCTATGAAGAGGCTAACAACGGGAAGGGTGTTCTGCTAAACCATACCAATGAATCATTTCATGAGAATAAAGCTAGAAGTGATATCAGAGGCTCTGAAGGTAGCAGTAGCAAGGATATTTCTGGCAGCAAGCCAACGACAGGAATGTCAAGGAAAGACTCATTCGGGGACCTGCTACTTCATCTCCCTCGAATAGCATCTCTTCCAAAGTTCTTATTCAACATTTCTGAAGAAGATGGCAACAGTCAAGATAGATAGTGAATTGTGTTGTTTAATAATCAGAAGATGGTAAAAATCAAGCTAGATAGTTGATCTTTGTCTCAACTTGTGAATGAAGATCTGTTATGTTGTTTAATATTATTTAATGCGTCCAAGCAGATGTTGCCATTAGTTTGAACCTTGGGAAAGCTGAGATTCCGAAACCTGGTTTGATGAAGAATCATGATAAAAGCCGGTGTACAAATCTTACCTAGTTGTAGCTGTATTGATCGCCATTCATTTCCCATCAATTACATTATAATTTTTATCTGTAAACCATTCATTTCCCATCAATTACATTATAATAACGTTGATCTTCCCTCCTTTTTTAGCCCCCCCCACCCCCACCCCCTAATTGCAAGAGCTGGTAGCCCTTATATCTGGCAAATTTATTTCGAGGGTAGGAATCTTCTTTCTGATTTTCATGCCATTGCGTTTGCTACCAGAGCTCTGACGCCCGTTTATAGTTTTGTTGCATGCGCAGTGGGTTGGTAAGATAAAGAGATAATTCTGGAATTAATAATAACATTGCTCAGGTGTAATGCTAATCACATTGTGTTCTACTCGCCAATGCTCCTGGGTCCCGTGTGCTGGTGTTATATTTCCAAGCACTCAACCATGAACCCAATCAATAAATTGCATTTTACTGAGTGGGCAAATTTTGCTCTCACACACTGATATTCGATATAATATTTGACAATCTTTATTTCGAATAGCCAACTAAGAATTTTACACAACAACAAAGTGAATGCTGTTATAAAAGGATGGAAAAAAATAATCTGTCAGTAACTAGCTCTCTAATCCGTGTTAAGCCATGTTAAAAAATAAAGCCAGTGGCGGAACACAATGTAGCCAAGAGAAATGCAAATGCTTGGCTTGACTATAGAATGATCTAAATTGTTCTCCAAACAAATACACGAAGGAATCTTGCCTATTATTATACGTTTGCAAATACTTTCAGCTGCATAAAGTCTCGCCAATGTATGGACAGCTGCTTGTTCTTCCCCCTCTTCCTTCCAACTACTGTCTGCTTTATTGCACATTTACCTTTCATTTCCTTCCAAAGGTGGTTTACGAAAATAACAATGGGAAGCTTGAAAGAACAGACAGGGAGAAGGCTCATTGTAAGCTGGTACATATAAAGCACGAAGGATCTTTTAACTCATATTCAGATATCACTTGCTCCAAGCACAGTGTATGGAATGCATGACCACATGGAAGAACAGCAACGTCTGGAAGTTTATCAGACTCCAACTCCGACTCCGACTCTGACTCCTCCTCAGTTAGTAATGGTGAATGCGCCAGATCATTCTTGCACAAAAAACAGCTGTGTCCGAGTTTAACTAAAACTGCAATGTGAAGACGAAATCCTCTTGTTAGATGCTTGTTCCAAGTAATTAGATGACAAGATGTATTGGCATAAATTGACAAAATATTGTAATAGAGAGGGAAGAAAAAAGAAACATATTCAATTATGAGAATTGTCTGCATTGAAACCTAAAAGAAGAATTTACAAGGTCAAAAGTGTGGAAATAACTGATGTTTTTAGCATAGTACATTTCCAAAACAACAAGTGAAAAAATCAAAAGAAATCCTTCGCACATACCATTCCACTTGATATGATGTTCCGGAGACAAACTTCTTTGGTGCCGGAGGTGGCGCTGCCGTTTGGCATGAGATGAACTTGTTCTTGAAGACGACGTGGATGTCTTTTTCTTTACCTGAAGAATCTTTGAAGATATTTCACCTTTTCCCTGTGAAGATAATGTCTCTCTCTTTACCTTCCATACTTGCCTGGGTGTTGCAGGTAATTGGTTTCTCCTATTCTCAACAGCTTCTGCGGAACATTTGCTCCTCTGACCAGGCTGACCCCTACGAGCATGATCACATGAACTTGTTTTTGTAAGCAAATTAGATGGACCTTTTGAAGTTTCTTGCTTTTGCTTTTCCTGCTTGGGAGTAGAAGGAATTCTCCCCCCTATCTTTTTAACAGCCTGTATTTGGTTTCTACTCTTCTTAACAGCATCCGCAGAACATTTGCTCTTCTGACTGGGCTGAGCCCCATGAACTTGGTCAGATGGCCTCGAGTTTGAAGACAAATTGGATGGATCTTTCGAAGGCTCTTTCTCTTCCTTCACTTTCCATTCACTTGAAGATGATTCAGATGAATATTTTGGAGCTTTTGTCTTAGAATTTACCCACAAAACCTGTCCTGAAGCTAGAAGAGATTTGGCTCCACTTTTCTTGACAGGTCGCATTGGATTCTCATTGTTATCAACAGCTTTTGCAGAGTATTTGTAACTCTGGGTTAGCTGATGAGCACGACCTGGTTTACCTGCAGAATCCGCAATCAACAATGCTCATTTAGAAAAGAAAATGCTATAAATTGTTTTAAATACCGCTAAAAAGCTCCAACCTATATATTCACAATAAATGTTGAAGACATGGTAGTACAAGATTAGATTTCTGGAAAAATAATTATCATTTTCTTATCGGTTGAAGTCAGAATATCCAGAAACAAAGAGGTAACCATTATTGGTGACTGGCTATGCGCGATTACCAAAGACTTGAGGGCAGAACTATACAATACCTGGTTGAACTTTCAGGCTGCTGCTTCTTTTAGCCATGGCAGCAACAGAATATGAGGTTGATTCTGTTTGGGAGATCTCAGCTGCCTTGGTATTTTCATTCTGAACTCCAACTTCATCTGGGGTTCTAGCTTCAGTTGCATTATCTGAACTCATCCTATAAAATTTTCCCTGATTTTCATCTGGAAAAGAAGAGCCTCTACAACGAAAAAGTTTTGAATCAGTTCCACGATATTGAGAACAATTTTGTGAGTCTCTATTTACATATCTTGCTTTTCCACCTCCATTTACTCCTAAAAATGCCCCAGTTGGCACACAATCATAATTCAAGTAGGCTGCACAGGTCCTGACATCATGAGTAATGTCCATGGTTAAAAAAAATCTGAAAATTGGATTCATAAATTCATCATTAATCACTCAAAACACTCTGCTTTCCGAAATCACAACATAACATAAATCAAATCTGATATATCTTGTTACGATTTCTATAATAAACAAGTAGGTAACAATATTGCATGACAGGCTATGATCATTCATATAATTAACAGATAGGTTATCTCTATATGTATCATCTATAACAAATTGTAAACAAATTTGGAGTCTTGAAACACGAAGAAACTACCCAGAAATTCTACAGAACAGCACTGTAATCCCTAAAACATTACACCCCGCAACATCTAGTCTGATTTTTGAAAAAAAGAACCCAGATTTATTTACATTAAAAAGAGTTGCCAATCCAAGAAGGACCCATTAAAGATAATGCAATAGGAAGTAGAAGTATAAGAGAAGGATTTCACAAAGAAGAGGAAGAACATACCTGAGGGCTTGGTAGTTTTGATTTCAAACAGAAAATCAAAGGGTTTTCTTTTATTTTATCAAAAGAAATTTTACTTAGAGCAACTTCGTGATGATGATGATGAAAAATTAAATCCTGGAGCCAAGGCAGGTAACTCAGAATTGATTTGTTATTTATTTAGGTTGTGATTTTTTAACCGACTTCAATCTGGAGAAGGTAGCTTCGTACAGAGCTATAGGCATGGCATGTGTTTATATAGGATTTGCAGTTGGGGTCCACAATTTCGCCGACTTTCCCTTTCTCTCAGGTCTACCATAGTTATAAATTCGCCAGCTTATCAACCAACCATCATCTCCATTTCATGTGGTTTAGATTTTTTTATTAATATAAATCTGATTGATTTTTTAAAATAAAACATGGTCAGCATCGAGTCAAAATTAGATTCATTAAAAACATCAGTAGGCTAGTTAAGGAAATCACCAACCCTGTTCCCAGTTAAGAAATCCATGAAAAGATGCACAATCATTACTGTTAACTTGAGGCTACACGGGGAGATCTGGTGGGGGTGGCCTGACTCCTGTCCCGTTATCTTATTTTTGGCAAAGAGTGGCGCCATGACATCGTTCGCACAGACAGACTGCTAAAATTATTCCGGCAGCACAGCAAATAAAGAAAACAAAAATGGCGGCAACAATGAGGAAAAATATGTCGAGAGGAGTTGCTATTTTGGGCTGGCTCGACGCAGAAAATGCCGTCTCAACAGGAATTTTCTGGATCATGCAAGCTGATAAATATCTTTTAAAACAAAAACCAAATCTTAAAATTTCACACAATAATGTCTAGTTTTACATTATCAACTATGTATTTTAATCTGATTATTGAATTGAAAATATATTGGTATAAATCAGGATACTATTATAGAGTAATCACATATTAAAAACGTTTACAAGAATACCGATGATATTCTCATAATTTTGTCCAATTTCATATTTTTGTTCACAAAAGCAATTTTATCGTGTCATTTTTTAGATTAAATTTTTTACAATTGCATTTTTCAACAATTGGTTTATTAATAATTTATTTAAAAAATTTGACTTGATTTGTTTTATTTAAGATTAGCATGGTCTTATATTTTTATCATGGTCCTGTATTAATAATTTATCTTTATAATTTTCTTTGATTTATATTTTTCAATTATATTTTTATCATTCTTCCACTCGTCAAATCGATTGATTCATATCAGTTCAACTTTTATGTTCTTACTTCTTGTTAAAATTGATTTGCACACTGTCAAATTACTTTATCGATAGATTTAAATTGGATTTTTATATGTAAGATTAATATTATGAGTGTATATATATAAACACGATACAACCTTACAATATCACGCCAAAACACTTTAAAAGAAATTTATGTTTCGAAACACTTGTCAAACTTCAATGAAATTAGTTTTATTTTCGGTGATTTAGTATTTTTCACAAGGTTCCTTTAAGAGATAAATATTTTTTTATTTTTCTGCACACGATGACCTCCTAACGAAAATCATAATACCTTAATTATTTTATTTATGAATTTCCATATTTTTCTATTACTTAAGAACATCAACTGGAGATTTTTTTTGTTACAGGAATAGATCATTAAGATTTTAATAAACCATGCATCGTGTAACAATAAATAAGTAAATAATCAGAAAATAGCAAATAACATGGTTCAAAGCTATATATTTATATATTAGAAATTAGGTCTAAATAAGTTTAATCTCGTAATAATCAAAAACATCCTAGAAAAAACTGAAAATAGAAACCTCAATTACGTACTTTCCCCTAGCTTTGATCTATCTTCATCAATTCCATCGACAAAATAATGTGCCCTTCAGCCTTATACCCGCCCTCTTCAAGCCTCACAAGTCCATAGCGTCCCTGTGTTTCACCTGACAAGTTTGGTAGAGCTATCTTAGCCCTACCCACCAATCTCAGGCCAGTGGAGGTTCCCGGGTCACTCTCCGACGAGGATCCACACCTGAGAACCTCGACATAGAGAAACCTGCAATCCCTGGCCTCGTCTAACTCGATACAGTACTTCTTGTTCCATGCAAGATTTGGTGAGCCTGAGGCGAGTTCTGTCACCAGTTGATCGTCAGGGTAAACCCAGAACAACACGCAGTAATTCCTGTTGATTACTGAAGGATAGCTGCTAGGGTTGTCTATGCCCTCTGCATGGTGGATGCTGATAACCAAACCAGTTCTAGTACTGTCTCTCTCTTTGGCTGCTATTCCCTTGTTCTTCCTTCTGTGCATAGTTGTCTTCGTCATATCTCTGTCCGAACGACCTCTTTTCTTACACAAATTTGTCTGCACAACATTAAGAAAAAAGAATCATTATCAAATTAATTTCAAGTACAAAAGACTGCAAGATAATATATATAGTAGATTGCCCTAAATCTTCATGCACTACTACTTCAAGAAAATCCAAAGAAACTCACCCTGTGTTTCTTTTGCAGTTTATCAGTCATGTCAGTATTCATAATGTGTTGATGGAGACGAAGAGAACGATCGAATTTTCCGCTGTATCACTTTGGCGATTTCAGAGAGAAAGATCAGATGGATTTATAGAGAGAAACTCTAGCTAGTTATCAACATACATAAGAATACCGTTGTCGTTCGAAGTCTAATATTGTAGACATTGTTATCTTACTGTGTTCGGATACGAATCGGTTACCGCTGGAAATTAGGATTTCTCTGGAGATAGAGTTGGAGATTAACTAAAAAACTAGAGCTACGTAATACGTACGCCACCCTAAATGATGTGGAAAATTTATTAATTTATGCTACCAGATATAATGAAAAACAAACCCTACATCATTCCATTTGTTTTTCTAATAATATTTCAACAATGGGTATATGCGATTTAGGTTTTCATTATATCTATTATTCATCCTATAATATAGGGTACCCAAGAGGTGTGCCGTGGTGACAACGGGGTTTAAGATCTGCAACAACAGGTGATGACAACGGGGTTTGAGATCTGCAATAATAAGTTTTAAGTTCGAGTTAGGATGTTTAATTCTTTTAAGAGCTTAGGACAACCGAGGTTTTATTCACTCACCTGAGTCTAAAAGTACGCTTTTCGGCAGGTGGGGTTTTCTCGAATCCAAAAGAAAAATCCTATAATATAAGCATCTATTCAAATATTCATCACTATTCTATTGTTATATATATATATATAAGCAATATGTATATTTAATGTATGTATATACTTATATTAATTCATGAAATTATAAATGATATTGATAGGTATGTGTATGTACTATATCAATATTAAAGTATGCATATGCTATATTGGATTCAAGAATATAAATGTAATGCAAATATTATATATCTTGGATGGGTTTGGATGTGATTTTGAAAGTTAGATAATATTCATACATTATCCAACACTCATCAAGTAATTATAAATATTTAAAAAAAAAATCACTCATTTGATTCATATCAAACTTGATTGATTCAGATTAGTATCAATAATATCTCATCACCATTGTCCACCACCATCAACCACTATTGTACCACAATCACCATCATATTTTTGATGATTCATAAATACCTTAACATAATGTTTATTAGCATCGTTGTCATAACTACTACATAACTATTATCACCCCCGCTACAATACCCAACATCGTCATTCATTGCCACAACCATAATTTTATTGCCAATATGATCACCATTTATCATCATACCCTTATAACCCTCCAGTACCACCATCACTGTCAGAACAACAATCATTGTTCTACAACTATCATCACCATATTTCAATATCACTACAACCATCATCCTTTGACTACTATCACAATAATCAATATCATTATTATCCTGATTATTATAGCCGTAATTATTATTATCATAATTATTACAACCATAATCACTATTACTATTTTAATCACAAAAATTGCATTTTTTTTCTCATTTTATTACTATCAAATTAGTTTTTATAAAAAAAAATATTATTCTTATCATGTTCAAATAATGAAAAATAAATGCATGATAAATAAAAAAATAATTTTTTTTATGAGATTTTTAAAGTTTGAAATAAAAGAGTGGACGATATGCATTTCATCCAACCCTTTGTACATATTTTTGATTAGGTGAATCTCTAAACAATCATCAATGATAGAATTTAGGGTTTTGCACATCTTTATCAAATTACTAGCTCTTTCAATTTGGGAACAATTGACCGGGCAATCCTACGTCTTGAAGTCATATTTGGGTTAAGTTATAATTTGACCTTTTTTTTCATTAACCTTACAGGTTAACCAGACTATATATATATATATATATATATATATATTGTTTTGATAAAAAAATAATCTAAATCAATCTTAGTTAAACTAGTTTAACAACTATGCTTGTGGGTGAAGTTTGTCTTAGCTTCTATTTACCTTTTATGGTCTCATACACTTATTTATAGTAATAGTAATTTTTAGTCATTGATATCTTAAGACCTAGGCTAAACTCACTTCTTCAACTCGGTCTTTGAAAGGCATACACACCTAGAGTAATGGATTTATGATTATTATACTTATATAGCCTTACTGAATAGGATAAATTGGGCAATTAACAACCAAAAAATAACGAAATGATAAAATAGCACAAAATGAAAAACATTTGATGAAATAGCATAGTTTGAGGATATCATGGTTTAGAAACATGACATTTCAATAATATCACAGTTCAAGACCATGATATTACTGAAATGTCGCATTTATGAACCGAGACATTTGATTCACAAATTGTTTTGGCTATTGTAAGGTTTTAGGTCATTTTCATGTGTTAAGACTAATCGTTGTTATAAAATCATAGTTCTTATTGATCTAAAATTTTATGTACAATCAATTACTTCCAACTAAAATCAATATGTTCTCATAATCCATAATTACAAGTAGTATTAGGAATGAAAAAAACAAATATACATGAAAAATGAATAGAAAAATAATTCAACAATACAACATTCAACTAATCCTAAAATATATAAACATAACTCATTTTATCTATCTCTTTACATTCATGTTATCGACTAGATTATTTGAGTCCATTAGTAGCCCTAGATCCAGCTTTTGCTCTTACTCGTGTAGGCCCGTTCTCTGTCATGACATCATCAAGAATTAGTTTGTCCAAATCTTTCTAGTCTAGTGCGGTAAATATTTAACCATCAGGATTTTATGGTGTAAATATTTAACAATCCGCTTTAACTTTAATTGATGTTGCATTTCAGAAACATGACATCTATTAAGAGTGTGTTTGGTATTGTCATTGCGATTGTGATTGCGGTTTAAAAAAAACAGTTTCAAAAAAAGCGTTTTTACTGTGGTGCAAAATAAGTAGTGAAGTGTTTGGTTAAAACTGTGGTTGAGTTGGAGGTTGAAAAAAAGCAGTTTTGGGTGTTTGGTTACCAAACTTTTCATATTGCTTTTAACTTGTGAAATTACTTTAAAGGGTATATATATATATAATTTATAGATTAGACTACAGACCACGCTCTTACAATTTAAATAATTTATCATAAACTAAATATAATATAAAAAAAATTATTTTATTTTATATATCATTAACAAACATGATTCTATGCATCTATATTTTCTTTTCATTCTCCAAGTAAACACGGTTATTCTCAAAAAAGAAAAATAAAGAGTAATCCCTTACAGATGAAATTACAATTACTTAAATATAATTTAAAAATATTTTTATATGTTTTTATATTTTTACATATTATTTTTGATATTTATATGAAAATCTCTAAAAATATATATAAATTATTTTAATATAAAAAAATATCGTTTTTTAAAATTTTCCAAAAACTCTTTTGGAAAGCAATAAAAAACAATCCCATAATATCTAATCATCAAAAGCCAGAATACAATTTTTTTCATCCATCCATTTAGCTCCTCAGCCTCCTTTTCTCCTTTCTTTGAACAAAAACACCATAAGAAAACAAACCTAAAAAAATAAAACAACAATTTCGTCCTCTCATCTCTCCAATTTCTATGGCAACCAACAAAACCCCAAACACCAGTAGCAACCAGAACCTCTGTCCCTGTGTGATAAGAAACCTTAAAAACAAAAGGAAATCTGGACCGCGAAACATAAAAAAAGGAAGTTGCCCCTCTCCTCTCCTCTGTGTTTTTTCTTTCTTTTGCAGCTCTCCACGTTCCCTCTCATCTCCTGTTTGTTTGTTTGGTTGGTTGACTGATTTATACCCCCAGCTTCCTTCCATTTTAGATCTGAAACCCAGCAGCAAGCAGACGAGAGGATAATGGGATTAATTAACAGAGAGGAAAGGGATGAGGCGCAGACGAGAAGGAAGAGAAGGGAGCCTTATAGGCTCGGATGAGAAAGAAGATAAGGATTTTCAGCAGATTTCAGATCGTGAAGATAAGGGTACAACGGTTATATTTTAATCGTACATTTTAATCGCGAATCGTGACACTGGAATCGGAAAAAAATAATCGCGGATCGTGACACTGGAATCGGCAAAAAATAAGCATCAAAATGCTACTTATTTGCAAACGGCGTTTTGAATTAAAAGTGGGCGTGGGACCCACCTCTCAAACCGGTGTTTGGTATTTACCAAACACCAAAGTTTGTGGTGCGATCTGCGATAACACCAAACAAGTACTAAATGTCTTGCTTGCAGATCGCACCACAACACCAAACAGGTACTAAATGTCGTGCTTGTGAAGCATCACATGTAGTTGTCTCACGACAAGATCAAATTGTATCCTTTCACCAAATATTTTTCAAACAATAATTCCAGTTATTTTTTAAAATTTATTGTAAGAAAAAAACAGTCCAGCTGAAACCCAGAAAGACTAAAGGAAAAGCACAACCATCAATCAAACCACATGGTCTAAATGATGCCCCTCGGTTTAAATCATTATTCCTCGATCATAATAGCAAACCAAAACCATATTTTGGAAGAAACTACAAGGGGGGGAAATCATGTTTTGTAATAAGAATAAATGGGGAATTGCAATTGAAGTTCGAGAGATGGATGAATATTCACAGTTTCTGTGCTTGCTTAAAAACAGAAGATTTATGTACAAAGGGGGAATCAACTTAACTTGGATAATCAGCTGTACAAAAAGAAAAAAAGTTCAATTCCCAGATGAAGGCTCATCTTTTTTATAACTTATTACATATGTACACTTAGTTTCTTCCATCACGTCTTGTCTGCCTGAAGCAGGGGATCAGGAAGTAGGCGCTGAATGAATGGCTGTATCAGGTAACATGGCTACTGTCACTACAAAGTATTCACACCCCATAGGAAGATTGTATGGGTTGGAAGTCATTTCCAAATTGAAGTTCGATCGGTCAGTCCCTTGGCCAGTGGTCAGAAGATCCAGTTGATCTGCCCTACCATGCTCAGGCCTAGTTGGGGTAGGGTGAAATGGCTTCACAGCTTGGCGTTCAATGTGCACAATCTGCCCAACAATGTAGCTGGGTCGGCTTGGGAGATGGTCTGTGAACAGAGCCACGGATTCAGCAGACAGGTAGTAGCTAGAGGAGTTCCGGTTGATAGCCTCATAATGTCCGGCGGAGTTGCGAACAAATGCAGCAATCTCATGAACTTTCAACCGGCTAAGAGATATCCTTTCCTTGTTTGCCTGCAGAAAAACATCAACAAAGATATTAAGCTGGTGCAGTTAGAAGACAGGCACAGAGCACAATGCAAAAGGGATCCCTGCACATCAAGGGGCAGAACTTGTAAATTTGGCAAGGCAAGAAACAGTTGAAGTTTAACATGCCAAAAAAAGCACCAGATAACAAACCACTGCTTGAGGGCTCCGGTGGAAACAAAGGCCAGTAACTAAGTCAAGAACTGATTAGAGTTGACTTTAAAACCAATGATCACAAGCAATTGATGAGAAATACATGATCATGTATAGTAATTAGAAGGAAAGCATGGATCAGTGCTTGTAAACAATAAATCAGAGTGATTGAACATCCTTGGCAACGAAGAGTACTGATTAAATGTTGCTCTATAGATAAAGCATGAACACTATTAGCAGGTTCAGAATACCTGCTTCTCAAGTTGATGCTTTTTGTACAAAGTTGCAACCAGCTCCTTCTTTTCTTCCAGTTCTTTTCCAAGTTGTTCATTTGCAGCTTCAAGCTTGGGGTACTTGTCTAGCTGTGTGGACAAGAAACCAACCTTGTCTGCAAGGACCTGTATGCATTTCTGGAACTCAGCAGCACCCTCATCCTCACTGTCATTGCTGGAACTGAAAATAATCAAATTGAAAAATTAAACCATGGCCATTGTAATTTTCAAAGCTTGAAGATGAGATTTTACATTATAAAAAAGGATAGCAATTCATTCCATCAGCAATCACCAAAAAAAAATTGAATTCCACTGCTAAACTCTACAGGAAATTATGAAAGAAGGCCCTAAATATTCCTGCAACCCTTAAATTTAAGATTCCTTGTAATGGCAAACAATATTTTAATGTAGAAAAATCAATGGTTAAAATAGTGTAGGACAAGCTATTTGACAAAAATTGTAATGTCAGGGCCTCAAGCTGACATTTCTAAACATCGACAGACAATAAATCACAAACAACATGATGAAAAAGTTCCGTTGATAATTAGACATGAACAAATTTCAAAACAAGCGAGGGACTAAGACAGAGCTGAGTCTTGCAACCGAGTTAAAGTTTTGTATGGAGAAAAGAGAGTAGACAGGATTCTGGAAAATTACTTGGCCAAGGATTGAGCTAAGGCACGCAAAGAATCAGCAAAACCAGCAACTCGACCCGGAGCATATACACAGCACCTAAGCCTTTCAAAAAGACCACGGAGTTCTGAAGACTTCCGATCAGCTGCACAAAGATGAGTTTGAGCTTCCTCTCTTGCTTCATGCAAGCAATTCTCCAAGTGAGCACAATTCATCTTTTGCACAGCAAGAAATTGAAATTGTCAGCACATGTTCAGAACAGTTAATAAATGCATATTGGACATTTTTATGCATGGAAAAAAGAGACATTGAAGCGAGGCATAATTTAGTAACAGAAGGAAGCTGGTTTTTTGGGAAAATTATTTGTTAATAGGAATTCTAGGATCTTATTGCCCTCTAATCACTAATAAGCCTTGTCCATCACAGGATGTACCCAAAAAATATTCAAACCATAAACAAAACGATTATCTAAGCATTTCAATGATGGTGGCGATATGGTACACATACTAAATATTGATAAAGATGAACATTCCCCGGGGCAACTCAGCAATGTAATTGAGCAAATAAGAGCAACATAAACATCAAGAAACCACAGAGGACAAAAGGCAATTCATGTGCCAATACCTGAGATTCATCGAGGAGCTTCCTACTCATCTCTAACTCCCTTGTGAGCGCAGCAACCTCCTCCACGGCAGCTTTGAGCTTTGCAACAGTGTCACTCAATTGGTTTGAATTTTCTGCAAGTGCAGCTTGCAGGCCTAACACAGTTTCATGGTCACTACTGACTTTAGGCTCAGGATCTGCATCAGATGGTGCAACATTGAGAGGGTCAGGCATGCTCTCAGCTGTGGAACTGTTTGTCAGTGACATGCCCAGATGTCCCACCATCTTGTCCTTCCCATCTTTATCACAAACTTGCAGCTCTTCACGATGAGGCTCCACCATTGATGAATCCAACTGAATATTCATCATCCCAGAGGAGTCCATCATATTTTCATCAAACCCTTCTCTACCCTTGCTTGTTTGCCTGGTGAAAAGCCCCAGTTTCGCATTCAAAGAACTAGAAATGCAAGAAACCTCATCCATGGGCTCTGAGGTCAATATGTAAGGCAATTGTGCTTCACCATGGCCGGAAATTTCTGGTTTACAGTGTTCAGTCTTTGCAGCTAAAAGAGCAAAGGCTGATGCATCTTTACTATTTGAAAGTTTCTGCCTCTGTACATACTGGTCAGACAATCTCTGCTCTAGTTCTTGAATGCGCTTCTCATATGACACACATTGCACTTGCTTTGCCTTAAGCAAAGATTGAAGATGTTTTCCATACTCATCTTTCAGCCGCAAGGCTTCATTTGTTTTGTCTGCATTCTTCAATAGACTATCCACTGTGCTATCATCCATTAACTCATATTCAGTGTCTCGGCGAAGGGAACATATTTGGGCTATTGCAGAAGCTAGTTCGGCTTTCAGTTTTGCATTCTCAACTTCCATCTTGCTAGTTCCAGCAATCTCTAACAGCTGACAATCCTCAAGGAGCTCCTCAGAGCAATCTTTCTCAACTGCTTCCTCACCGATTTCTTCCATCTCAGCTGAGTGAGAACTGTCATTAGAAATAGAAAATGAACCTTTCAAGCTTGCAGTCTTATCACTTTTTGAAGGAAGTACAGCCAAATAATCAGGAGCGTAACGGTCCAGGTCTGAGATGTCAATATCAAGCAAATTGGCGTCAAATGGAGCTATATTGACATCACATTGGTTAGGAGTATCATATAACCCCATTGATTCTAATATATCTCTTGGTATATATAAATTGTTTGCCTTGAGAAACTCCTCCCGTTTCCTGACCTCAACCTCCCTCCTTTTAGCAAGCCACTCAGCCAGTTGTCCAGCCATGCCCATGTAAAGTTTCATAGAAGCCTTTCTTCTTACAACTTCAGCAAGGCAGGCTCTATATGCAGGACCAATCCCACAAAATAGCTTCAAGTCCCTAAAAGTATCATCCTGATACAACATTGCCTCCCTAAAAACAGGAAACTGTAACTTCACATCTTTCATGAGGTAAGTAACATAGGCAATCTTTTGTAGGTAATCATGCACATAGACATTCATTTCATTCTTCTTATCAATGCAAAAATCAAGCAACTTGGAAATTAAATTATCACAATCCATCATCTGGGGCAAATGATTCTTCTCATGAACATCATACATAGGACCCAGGGCTGAAACTGCATCATGAGGGCGAATTGAGGAAGACAATTGACATGACAGACAGTCATCCACAAGTTTCTTTACCGTGCTTACGTCTTTGCTGCATGAATACAAGCTCACATCCATTAATCAGTGGAATGTACATTATCCTCCTACAGCCTAACTACTGAGCAATTAATATAAGACAAGAAAATAGAAAACAGAGGTTTACATGTAAATGGTTATCGAATATAGTTGTAGTTGTGTTGTTTGAGAACTTAAATAGTAGTACCATCTGCTATTTTACTTTAGTAGGAAGTTTGCTTCTTTAAATGCATCGGAGATCTTTAGGGTACATGCATTGAATGGCTGCTTCACAAATACAAATTGAATTCAGAATTCTATTTTAGTGGATTTCAGGAACCTAGTTTCTAATGGTTTCATGAAATATATCTCTTGGATTTTCAGGGGTTAGCTTAGCATAGGTTTTGTATTGGATTTCAGGAACCTAGTTTCCCATGGTTTCATGAAACACATCTTTTGGATTTTCAGGGGTTAGCTTAGCAAGTTATAGGTTTTGTATTTTTTCCTTATTTCCCGAGGTTTGTAGAAGAAGAAGAAGAAGAAGTTAATCAAGCTATTGCACTCACTTGAATGTTTTAAAATATCCAAAACACACCAGCTGAAATTAATATCTATAAGTGAATTGGGACCAAGAATTCTCATCCATTCAGGTCCAGCTCCTACTTCCAACAAAAAATGTAAGACCAGCGGCATTGAACCCAAGGACTTCTACTCTCATGGTCTGTTAAGATAACATGGTCCGTTAAGACAACAATATTGTCATAGCTCAAGGTTGTGGTAACAATTAAATTCCCTGTATGCTGTAGAGCAGCTACAAGAGATGAGTCTGATGATCTACAAGACAAACTACATGTGAGGAAGAGAGGGGGGGGCACCAGTGAGCAGAATTATATGAGTCTGGCATAGCACAAGCTCAAAAATCATACAGAATAATTGATAAATAGGAAGGCGGTTCAAATGATTGAAAATGAAATCAACCAACCTTAAAGACTGCATTATGCTCTTCTGTTCATTGATGAATCGCTGATGCTCCTTGATAGTAAGATCTAGATTCTTAATAGACGATGCTGCTCCACAAGAAAATAATTCTTCCACCTTGCGCTTGGCATCGCTAAACTTTTGCTTGAACTCCAAAACCTTCTTCTCGAACTGCCTATGTGAATTGCTACAATTCTCCACGGCCTTCCTCAAGTTATCTTCCTTCACAAAATCCACTAAGCATTTGCGTGAATCAGACTGCAAAGATGGATGAAGCTTGATCGACCTCAGTTTCTCTAAATCTCTCTCAAAATTCGTTAAAAGATCTAAATGTATCCTGTGTTGTTGTGCATAACGCTTCATGAACTCTGAGTAATTCTGAAGAATTGCTCTAAAGAATTGTTGCACATTAATCCTAGCAATCTCCATTGCTCTCTCCTGAACCTTTTGCTCCCTCAATAACCTCTGGCAATTCTCATGCTTTACATGGGTTCTATTACAAATTGCTTTGCCCCTATGGTAATGATACCGAAATTGTCTTTCATAAGATGGCAAAGCCTTCAGAGCTGGGTCTGAAGCATCATCTAAAGGATGGGGGTTATGTGAAGAAGCTGGCGGTGGAGGATCTGCAATTTCAAGGACATCAATTTGTTCGGGTGCAAGGGGGAGGGGATTGGTTTGCATCCTTGCTCTATTGAATATAAACACTTCTCCATCACTAGATGGAAGCTTATAAGCAGAAAGCAGCCGCTGAGGTTCAAGTTTCTTCTCCGAACAAAGAACAAGCTGGTCGTTGAAGTTAATCCCAGAAATTGATTCAATACACCTCATAACAGCTTCCACGGGCGTTGCTTCATCGCAATTTAGTATAAATGAATGACCATTTTCTGCTAGATGAACTACAAGCTTAGCTTGATTTACCGAACCTTCCGTGATGCTTGAACTCATCTTATCTTTAAAGCAGAATTATCCACCTTAAAAATAAAATCCAACAAGAAACACCAACGCTGAGATAATTTAAATCAAGAATACCCAAAACCAGTCCGATTGATCAGAAACGATTCAATTCAATCCCTTAGAACCAAATGGGAAAATAACAGTTTTTAGTAGCCCTTCCTTATCACCAAATCCACCACTGAAATCTGCAAGACCCGCAAACATACCGTAAACCAACCAAAGCTTGAATCAACAAGGCACCAATTTTTATCAACCCACCATGAAACCACACCCACCAAAGACTACCTAGAAAGAAAAGAAAAGAAAAAAAAAGAGCTTCAACCTATACACTCCAATCCTCCACAAAAACCCAAATCAGCAACAGCCCACCCCAAGACTCCTCTAAACAAACAAAATCCCAACAGACCCAACAATGATTACTCCAACAAAACCCTAAATCACCAGCGACCCATCATCAAGATCTCCCAAGTCAGCCCAGATCGAAATAAACTCAAAAGAACCCAGAATTCTGCTCTCACAATACCAAAAAAAGACAAAAGACACTTTTTTGGTTAAAGTAGTCTGAGGAGAGAAGTTTAAAGTAGAGGGTAATAGGCATCAGAAAGTGATTACGTGAAGCGAATAAAGAGGAATTTCAGACTCTCTCTGAACACAATGGTTCTCTCCACGAAACCTCTTAGACTATCGTAATATTTGTTTGTAGTTTTTCTTTTTCTCTACGATTGTTTTGGCATCATTTTTTTTCTTTTATATATATTATATAGCAGTAAGAGAAGCTGGTGATGAAGATAATAAAAAAAATCAGAGATAGCCTTCAGCAAGCAAACCACCAGAGGGTAGCAGAAGAGCTCTGCTCTCTCTCTCTCTGCAATAAGTCGGGGAGAACGGAAAAGCAAGCAGCTTTATAGCGCGATAAAGGTGTTGCAGATTATAATATTAGTCGGATTAGTTAATTACTTACTTGTGATTATTTTTTTAGGGTTATTAATTAACTAATTAATTAGTCTGTTAATTCAGTCATTAATGAGTTGTGATTGGACTTTGGGGGGAATCATTTCATTGCGAGGGCAGTTCTTTGGTCATCATTTTGTTCCAAAACTGTTTTAAAGAAAATAAAAAAATATATATTTTATATTTTAAATTATTTTTGATATTTTTAAATTATTTAAAATATTTAAAATATTTTTTAAAAAAATAAAAAATATATATTATTTTAAAACAATTTTTAAAAACAAATATTTTTAAAAATAATTTTAATCATGCACTTTAATGATTGACCTGGGCCATGTTTTTTTTTATAGATTATTTATTTTTATGTTTTAAAGATATTTTAAATATTTTATTATTATTTTGATGTATTGATATTAATAATAAATTTTTAAAATAAAAAAGTTATTATATCATTTTATTTTTAAATAAACAAATATTTTAAATACCATTTTTTTCAAATAAAATCAAATAACTTGTAATTGGGGAATAGCAGAGTTTTTTTTTCTTCATGAGATTTATTTATTATTATCAAATTATTCGGGAATATATCGGGGTTGTTTACATTTTGGTTGCTTAATGAATGAAAAATTATTCCTAAAAGCAAAAAAATAAGTTGATATTCAGAATTTTTTTGTATTTCTTTTCTTTTTAAAACACATAAATGGCTGCATTAGTTTTAGAATCAATTTTACCCTTTTGTCTTTCGAATGTGGTAATTCAAAAACATGAGTTTTACACGTAAGCTTGTAGGCGACGTGGGCGGCAACACTCAGTAGCCAAAAACAAGATTTTGAAGTAATGATAGAATCAATTTGGAATATTATTATTATTTTTTTATCAATTTGGATATTTGGATTTTTTTAATTTAATAAATTCTAAAAATAATAATCATATAAATTTCTAGTAATAATCATATTTATAATCACAAATTTCTTAACATCCTCTCATGATTGGGTGGTGTGTGCTGTGGATAGTTGATTTTTCATTGACACTTCAAATTTTCAAAGTAAACATTTCAATTTATTTTCCCTTCATATTCCATTAGTTTTTTTATTACTATTTATTTTTCTAAAATCTAATTTATTACAAAAATCAATGACACCCTCCTTTAATTCTTTTGCAAGTTAGTTTTGGTTTTCATTGCTATTATTATCCGAGACAATTTATTTCATGGATGCTAAATTCTCAATGAAAAAATAAAAAAAAAATCAAGGATGGCTCTACAATTACAGCAAAATTGGTGGGCGATGAAATGATTTACTAAAGTTTGACGTCAACACATTGCTTTCCTACTGACCAAACACAACTCAATGTCTCTTGCTTCTTCGCAACTTCCTGTAAGACTGTGTCAACCTTTCATGTTCCTTCCCAGGAGAATTTTTAAAGCAATATTTTTATTTGACAGGAATGTTTCTTGCGTCCTTCGAAGCAACCGATGAAGATAACGTTGGGAAACTGCGTCGTAAAATCCTGGGAAAGAATGGAGATTGTAGAGCAGGCAACCGAAGAATCTGGCCTTGGCGAGCATGCAACAACCAGGCTGGAAGTCCAATTTGGAGGCTCAGATTAAGACTTGATTCTGTTCATATACATGTTTTCTTGTCAGCAAGAACACGAGGTGGAACTTTTTTCACAAGCCAGGTGAACATGGCTATTTCCTTGCAATTTCTTTGTGGAGTGTGATTTCATTTTTTATTTTTTGATCGGAGGGAACTCATCTCTGGAAAATGTATTTTGTGGATCTAGATAAACGAATAAAATTTTGATTTTTTAGGTTTTTATAAAGGATATATGTCATGACCCGAACTTGAAACTTGTTGTGCAGATCGCAAGTTCTTTATCATCACATCAAACTTTTTGAAGACCGGTGTGATTTCATATTAAATAAAAATTCTAAATATATATATATATATATATATATATAACACCCATCAATTTTACCCTTAACATTATTTGAGATTTTCAACTCTATCGTTTTGTCCCTCTCCATCTAAATTCATTAGCAAAATCCATGAAGTACTCACATGGAAACTATAGAATTTAAGATATTAACAAAATTTATCATTTAAAAAATAAAAAAAGAAACCCATTTAAACTAAAAAATTTGGAGGTGAAGAAAAAGAAAAGAAAAAGAAAATTCTATTTTAAATGTATTTTTCGGGTTTCAATTTTTACTATAAGGTTAGTTTATTCAATACCTTAAATTTTACAGTTGTCACATGGATTATTTAACCAAATATATTGATGAATTTGGATTGAAAATGGATCGCATAATACTATTAAGAATTCTTGTAAAAATAAGTAAATTTGTTGGGTGTAATTGGTGAAAAATAACATTGATAACGATTCAAGGTATATTTTTGTTTAACCCCTTTTTCCACGTAAATAAATTGTTTTCTATGTCTAATTTTGTAACCCTTTTCAATTATGATATTGGTTGTCCATAATTGATGTGAAAAGTAAGTGAGTCATCATTCTTTTTATACGATAAACATTGAGAACATTTTTAGTAATTTCTATATTATTTAATCCATCTTGTTTAGATTTTTACTGAGCAATATACCGCGCATTGCTGCAGGGCTTTTGTCAATGTATAAAATTAAATTTTTTTATATGTTGTAATGTTTAATTTTAATATTTAATTAGTGAAATTATAATAAAAAATATATTATAAATATATTTTTTCTGCATAAAAGGGATAGTATAATCAAAATGGAAAGTGGTTCGTATATTTTTTATTGTAGAAAAGTCAGGCAATAAATTTTTTTCCATGGGTTGATTTTTTCCTAGTAATATTAGATTTGACACACTATAATTTTTTTCCAGAAATAAACTAACAATTTTTTGCGTTTTATAATTAATTATTTTGATGTTTAATTAGTGAAATTGTAATAGATAAAATATGTTAGAATTGATTTTTTTGCTTGTTATAATTAGTATGTTTGCTCGCGCATTGCCCAAGATTTTTTCATGTCTGAAAAGTAATTGGTTTTTACATCTTGTAATTGGTTGTTTGAATATTTAATTAGTAATATTATAATAGATAAAATATGTTATAATTTTTTCCGGACTAAAAGGAATAGTTTAATCAAAATGGGAAGTGGTTCAGTATATTTTTAATCGTGTGATTTTTTTATTGATTGATATAAATATATATGACGCTTTAATTTTGAAACAATCAACTTTTATTTAACCGTAATGTTATTACTGCTAAGATTATGTTCATTGTTTTGTTGTTGTTGTTGCATTGATTGTTTTATTGTTTTAATGTCATTGCGAGTTTTATAAAATGATTGTTATATATATATATATATATATGACGCTTTAGATTTTAAGCATTTTGTTTCTCGTGTTGTTATATTGTTGTAGCAACATTGCGTTAATTGTTTAGTTGTTCTTGTATAAAACAAAATGATAATTGTATATATACATGAGCCTTGAAATTCAAAAGATTTGTTATTTTATTTTAATGTTATATTATTATAGCAAGATTGCATTGATTGTTTTGTGATTGTTGATTGTTTTATTGTTATTGCTTCATTATTATGAGTTTCTATATATATATATATATATATATATATATATATATATATATATATCACATTTTAAATTATATATATTTTGATTTTATTTTGTGATGGTGTTGTTACGGCAAGATTGTGTTAATTGTTTTGATAATTTTTGTTTGTTAATTGTTTTATTGTTCATTGTTTCTATTCCGAGTTTTTATAAATTGATTGTTATATAAACATGACATTTGCTTTTGTACAGTGATTTTTCTAAATGTAATTGTATATATATAAATGACTTATTTATTATCATCAAATTTTTTTAATATAATAATATGAGCAATGAATTTTACAATCGATTTTTACATAAGAAAAAATCATTTCCAACTAATTTTATTAAGAGAGTTTTTGCAATAGTAAAATTCAATAAATTTTTATGGTTAAAAATCCGTTTATAAAAGATTTTATCAATTATAATTTTACTGAATAAATATTAAAATTACAAAACACAACACATTAAATTAATCAATTTTTACATAGAAAAAAGCATAGCACATTGTGTGGGCAATATTGCTCGATTGGCCAGGAAGAAAAAATTAGGGTGTGCATGAGGATAGGATTCGAGAATTCATACCTGTTATCTTCTTGGAATAGGCTCAATTTTTATGAATTTTTCTATGCAGAAAGTTGATTTTTGGTTTGCACAAAATTTATAATAAATGCTAGAATGAAGATTGTTAGGTCTGTGTATTTGAAGTGTCTAGTCAATACAGATTTCTAACACGGCAAGAGTAATGAGCTTCCGTTGAGAATCCCAAACTCAAACTCAAATGTACATGCAAACCAATGTTTCACGCAGTCGACCAGTTTATTTTTCAAATTTAATGTAAATTGGACAATAAGCGAGAACTGCGAAGGACGTGTTATGACAGATAGGGAAAACAACGAATTGAGAGCAATTGTTTATCAGTGCTCTGCTTTTTGAAGTGTATTTGAAATCGAGTGATTTTAACACAACGATGTGTTGTATCTCAATAAAATCTATACAATAAATCATACAATAAAGGGACAACTGGACACCCAACAACTTTGGACATTTGTCACTACAACATTTTAAAGTAAGGATCCATCATTGCAATGATATAATTCGAAATGGGATGATTAAAAGACCCAGATTTTATTGTTCTTGAAAACTAATTATGTTGTGCTTGGTATGTATTACATTGGTAATATGTAGACTTGATGTGAAGTACAAAAGATTTGAGATTGTCATATTGTCTGCTAATGAAAATCATAATCATAAACTAAGATGAAGTAAATCTAATGCAAAAAAGGCACATAGGTGTATAAGGTGAAATTAAGCAAGCAAAGTTTCTTCGAAGAATGGTCACTCTCACTTGAAAGACAAAGTGGCGAAACCACAACTACATTATAGAGAAAATTCAAGGGTAAAATATCTTCACCGTTAGGTATAGTTACAACGAAAAGGAGGAAGGCGGAAAAGGTTAGTTACACCAACACATACTAAAGAAAGATCAATTTATCCGGAGGCCAAGTATAAAATCATGATGAAACTTCTATGATATTTCTGTTTTTATCATTCAACGATCTTCACAGTTGATATCTCTCAATATAAAGCAGTCATAAATATGCACCTTCTAATTTTGGGTTTTAGTAAGTGTTACAACGAACAAAGAGAAGGTAAAGCAGGTGTTTATGAAATCCGAAATTCATTTTCAGCACCCAATGCCACAAGTGACATCAGCTTCTACTCTTCCATGGTCACATTAGTCCTCCGTGTGATTTTTCATTTTCATGGGAAATTTTTATCCTAAATGATTTCAATGCCAACTTGTTAAGAATGCAATCCCACGGCTAAAAAATAGTTTAAAACAATATGGCTAAAAAAAAAATATGATCATCTTGCACTTTGCGATGCAATCCCATCAAATTCAACGATCAAACTACCACTACCTGTGACAATAACTTGGAAGGAATTTTAAGAAGGATTCTCATTCTTCTCATTCAAAGAATCAAAATATAGTTACTTGAAAATATTAAAAAAATGGAGAAAAAACACAAACTTTGGACGAAGACGGAGATATTAAAGAGAAAGAGGGTGAGGGTGAACCCAGGTGAAGGAAAGCGGGGCCTTTGGATTCAATTCCGTGGTCAAATTATTTCGAGATGAGAGACAATTGAAAAGGCTTGATAAACAATTAAGGGATAAACAATCCATTAACCACCAAAAATCATGTAAAATTATTTAAAAAAAAAAACAAAAAAAAACTAACCTCCTGAAACTTTTTCCGCATGTCAGTATCCTGAGTACCAACAAAGAAAAGAATAAAATCTCAACAAAATCACACCAATTCCAGAGAAGAACAAAATCTCTACAACCCAATTTCATAAATCCACAAACCCATCAAATTCATTATATTTTTTTCAAAGATGAGGTGGAAAATCTGTCTTCACTGTTGTTGCGTGTAGAAGGATGAAAAAGTCTGGTTTAAAGGTCATCGACGAGTTGTCGACTTTCGCCAACTTTCGCCGGTTTAACCGTAACCATTTGTCACTCCGATTACTTCACCCATAAACTTTACCGTGTTCTAATTAAAGCGGTACGCTCTAACTCTTAAAAAGAAGAAAAGGATAAGCTTGCATTCTAGAAGCGGTAGCTTCCGCCTCCTTCATTCCTACCGCCTCTTCGGTGAGAAAAGGAGTGGGCACCACTCATATAACTCCGCAGAAATAAATACAGAAAACCAAAGAGGAACAAAGGAATTGATCTCGAAGCACAATTACTAATATAATAATATCACAATAACTCACCCCAAGACGATAAGACCCAAAAGTAAAAATAACAACATTGGCTTCCTCTACCATCCGATCAAGTATATCCCTCTCGACGCGTCAATTGCTTAACCCAACCTTTTACAATCTATACAACAAAAACAACAACAAAAAAATTAAATCATCTAACTAATTAATAAATAAACAAATCAATACCCAAAATTTATGTGATCATTACCCGATCGATACGTCCTACAACCTCTTCTCTCTTAGTAGTTTCATCTTTGCTCTTGTTTAAACCCAAATCAACCAAAAACTATCAATAAAATCATAGCAAATCAATTCAAACCCAAATCAACCAAAAACTATCAATAAAATCATAGCAAATCAATAATAAGCAATTGAAAAAATATATATAAACAATTACCAATTACCTTCTCTAATTCCGCATTTCGATAGAGATCAGGTTTAGTGGGTCCCGTGATGGAGATGGGTTTCGTGATTCAGTACATCTTCGTCGGCGTACCGTTTGGACTCTAAGAGCCCACCGTTCCAATTATCTCTAGAAAAAATAAAATAAAATAACAAAATTGAAATAAGGAGATGATTAACGAGTCAAAAGAAAAGCAAAGGGAGCAGACACTGGTGGTGAAGAGCTTGACAACCGCCCCTTCGGTGAGAAATTCCCTCCGCCTCAGAAAATGTAAACATAAACTAAAAGAAAAGCAAAAGGGAGCAGACCTGGTGGTGAAGATAGCTTGACAGAGCCACAAAGAATGTTAGAAATAGCTTGACAGAGCCACCCGAAGCCTTCCGATGAACTTGCCTCGATTTCAATTGCCAGTATGAAGGGAAAAGCTCTTGAAAAGGCGCCGATTGAACTCTTCGGAAGGTTGAAGAGAAGTTATCAGTTGAGGGAAAAGGTGGGCGGCGTTAGAATGCGAGTGTTGAGGGGCGGCTAGGTTTAGGAGAAAAGGTTTAATTTATGTATTTATATTAGTGTTAAAATATACACGTGAGAAGCGCTGGTGTTAAAAAAAGAGAAGCGCTGGTGTTAAAATAAAATAAAAATGAAATCACAATTTGGTTTCCGTGCGGTTCGAACTCACGCTACGGTGTTAGCAGCTAGCGGCAACCGCTTCGGACACGACCACTAATCTGTCTGTGTACACCATATAAAATACAAAAATAAAGCCTGTAAAAAAAAGCGGATGTACACTCGCGATTCACCGTGACAAATTGCCACTCTGGTGTTAAAATAAAATAAAAATGAAATCACAATTTGGTTTCCGTGCGGTTCGAACTCGCACGGCGGTGTTAGCGTAGCACGGCAATCGCTTCGGACACATCCACTAATCTGTCTGTGTACACCATATAAAATACAAAAATAAAGCCTATGTAAAAAAAAAAGCGGATGTACACTCGCGATTAATCATGACAAATTGCCACTCCACGGTGGCAATGAGTCACTGATGTACAATCGAAATCTCACCTGTTTTAGCTATAAGGTAATAGTACTATGTTGTTTTAATAAGAGTTTTGATGTCTATCTATTTTTTTTGTCATTCTTATGCCTATTTCATCATTTTTTTATGTACAAATTACTATTCTCCATAGAAACAAACAATAAATATTGTTTAGAAACTATATTATTTTGTTATTTTTTATAATATACTATTTCACTAATAAGCCAAAACATCCCTAATTTAGTAACCCCACGGAGCATGGTGGATCAATTTCCAATGATAATATGTTCGGTCGATCGAATCATTAATGTTTGTCATTCATGGATTAGATTTTTGTGAGGAGGAAGGTGGATTACGTGTCACGGTGCGAGGATTCAGTATTATACATTTATACTAGAAGATACCAAATCTAGTCCTTAGCTTATTATTTTATTATCAATTAAGTACCAAACCTTTTATTTTCTTAAATTTGTCCCAAACTTTATTTACATTAAACACCCTCACCCCTTCATCCAGTTTACATTTATTGACTGAATGTTTTCCTCAAATGTAAACTGGCTAAATAGTTGACTCTAAACATGATATTGTCCAATTTAGATTATTTTGTGACAAATTAATAAAATTAAAAGGTTTTAAATTAAATGATATTGAAGTTTCTATCGATTTCTGGTTAAAAAAAGTCTCTCTGCTGTAACTTAAAATAATAATAATAATAATAATAATAATATGATGATGATGATGAAGAAGAAGAAGAATCCAAGTTCAATATTAACATCACTTTCAAGTTTTTTTTTTAAAAAAAAATCTCAAAATGACGAGAAAAGTTTTGCCAAATCCTTTTCTTTTTAACAATATTAACTCCTCGAGGAAATGTGCAGCTTCCAACGTGACGAGCAACCCCATCCCTCTCCTCTTGTTTTTATCTTTTTTTATTGGTTAGTATTGACTAGACTTGGTACTTGGTTTTGGAAATAAACAATTAAAAAAACATGTGAAGATTAAGTAATTATACTATATGGTTGGCCATGATTATTAGCAGTGAGAGCTGGACCTCAAGGGTTACATCAAGATCCGCAAGGGCTATCATATTGTTTTATTTTTAGGAAAAAAAAAAGGGTGGGGTTTATTATTCGATAGTAGTTGTTTTTTAAGATTTTTTTTGTTTAAAAATATATTAAATAATATTTTTTTTATATTAATACATGAAAATAATCCAAAAATATTAAAAAATATTTTAAAAACACAAAATAAAATAATTCAGAATATTCATCATCCCATGAGTAATTTAAGGTTTTAAGACTGGACAGCACCGCCCATGTGGTCTACTGTTGAACATGAGCCAAATAACATAATTGTGAATCACGCATGCAAACAAGGGAGTGAAACAGAAGTCTGATGGGCATAGTTTTTAAAACCGGCCTCAAGTCTGATTGGATTACAAGTTAGATGGTTACAAGTTTTAGGCATAGTTAGATGGTTTTAAAATTGTATAAACATATTTTTATTAAAAACTTTATTATATTTGTGTTATATTTAAATCATGAGTCAACCCTATGTTTTAATAGTTTCACACTTGTTTGATTTTGTTTTTAGCCCGGCCCAATTTAAAATTAATTTTTTTTAAAAACAAACAAATATATAATTATCATAAATAAATTCATCCTCACCCTGGTCACGGACCGGGTGAGGTTGTAAAACAGTGGCACGAGGTGGTTGTGCTGCTGCGCCGTTTCGATTGAAGTGATTATTCGGAAGTGTAATTTAGATTATTTTTAAGAATATTTTTTATTTATAATTGTATTTGGAATAATTTAAAAATATTAATTTTTTAAAGTAAAAAATAAAAATAATTTTTTTATTTTTTTTAAATGCAGGGACGAAAATCCTGAAAAGTGAGAAGGAATGATTGGAAATTGCCAAATCCTGAAAAGTGAGAGGAAATGATAATCGCCAATTATTATTTAACAGTGGAAGAAATCGTCCACATGGGTGAGTCACCGTTTCTATTTCTTGGATCCTCAAACTGATTCGCCCACCTCAGCAGATAAAGAACTTCTTCCTCGAACGCACGTGAAAATGACTTTTGAATTTCGTAGTTTTTTAAAATGTTTTTTGTGTTGAAATATATTAAAATAATATTTTTTTTTATTTTTTTTAAAATTATTTTTGATATCAGCACATCAAAATGATCTAAAAAATCAAAACATATTTATTTTAAATAAAAAAATTCCAAATTTCTACAGCACGGACGACTGATACGCCATACCAAACAGCTTCTAATTATTACTTTAAAATATATTTCTTCCTCTCACTCTGCTTTTTTTTTAATCATTATTATTGTCAATTAGAATATACTTGTTGGAGGGTTTCATTTGAGTTTCCTTAATAAAAAAAATATTATTGATTTTGAAATACAATTTAATTTTCTTTTGTGTTTTATATAACCCCAATATTCGTGTCTCCTTATTATTAATGTTGCTAGCAATACAAAATTGAGGTTGATGAGGTGATTGGGAGTTGGGGGGGATGCCTTGCACTGGCCCTCACCATGTGAGCCTCGTGCAAGTAATCAAGCAAGGAGATAAGCTTTCATTCATTGTCCATGATGACAACTGGTAAGGAAGCGAAAGCTGCGTGAGGTGACTCTTTTTGTTCTAAACTGGAGGGATTGACGACAAAAACTGATAAAGACTGTTCTTTTTGGATTGTAAATTGACTTTTGTGAAGGTTAAGCAAACACATTGTTTAAGACATATTTTAAAAAATATATTTTAAAGAAAATTAAGATTTTTTTAATTTTAAATTAAATTAATTTCTATGATGTTTTTAAACTATTTGTTTCAAAAATATTTTTGAAATACAGTTACAAACACCCCCTAAAAGGACTAATTTATAATTTACTCCTTTTATTTTATTATTTGCTATTACTTCTAAAATCCCTTCTAGTCTTCGTATAAAAAAGTTTTATTAATCTTGTTTTTATCATGGAGGCCATAAGCAAGTTGCCATGAAGATCATCTTCAATTCTGCAACTTGCATAGTCTGAAACAACCTTTCTTCTGACTCGTTGAAAGTATGTCTGACATAACATTTCAAAATTATAAAATTATTTTTTAAAAATAAAAATATCATTTATAAACAAGTAATAATGTCAAAAACTGGCGACATGAAGCTGATTCCTTAATTGAGTTCTAGGATGTAATAGAAAGATGGCATCTCTCCAGCACTCATTGGAGGGGGAGGGGTCCTATGATACAGAGCTTGTCGTGGCTTATCTTTGGACAAGGATTGAATGCCCAACCCTTTGACTTTTGGAGTGATGCCAGAATTCGATATCTATGTCAATAATCGAAGCTAAATAAATAAAAAATAAAATCAAAGGTTGTTTCTTGCTATCGTACTTATTTGTTAGCAGTCTAGTTGTTTACTTCTCTAATCAACTATTTAGATGTGAATCAACTATTCGATTGAAGCTTTGCTCGCCATCTTGGTTTTACGAGGCAACTTGTTCTTCACGCGAGAATTGATTGCTCAAGCTAATATCTTTATAGAGATTTTTTGTAATAAATATGTTAAATAACATTAAATTCTAAAAAAAGAGTTGTTTGTTTGTTCTTGTTGTGTAAGAAAATGATGTGTGTACTTATCTGAGTGGTTCGGTTCGTATAGTATTTATACTTAATGAACCTTGTTCTTTTGCTTAAGAGAGAAGGTTGAAGAGCCATTATATCTTTTGACTATTAATGAATGTTAAATACCTCTTACACAAAATAAACATCCCTTCATATTTATTAATAAATAAAAATATGGTAAATTGTGAAAGATTCTTGTGCACTTACATCGAATAGGATTCATGCAAACAAAAAGAATTAGAATTTGATAGAAAGATTTGAACTCCCGCCCCCGTTCCGCTTGGACGTGTTGGAACCACTCGCCCAAGTGACTTGTTTGTTCAGTTCCTATTAAATACGATAATAACAAAAAAAAGGGACGATAAGTCACTAAACTTAAATGACATTTGAAATATCAGATCACATATCCCAATGCACAGTAGATTTGAGTGTACATTAACAGTGATTTAGTGAGCTGTTTTAGCTTTTTTTTACTAATGTAAACAAAAAAAATAAGAATTTGATAAAAAAAAATAAAAACTTTTTCATGAACAAAATATTGGGTTAAAGCCACGAAGCCGAATCCAAAAGGAGCTGGGACACGTATCAAGCATAAAAATATTTGGCAACAAGCTTAAGTTAGGGTGAAAGGCTAGAGCCCATAGGGTGTTAGGCAAGTGCCCATTGATTGGGCTCAAGTGTTTCGTCCCGGCCCATATAGGTGTTGGGCATGGATATGAACGGTGTAGTCTTTTAAATTATTCCAAATGAAAAACTAATTTAATTAAATTCACAAAATGATATTAAAAAAAAAACTCTTTTATATATTCAAGGAGAAGAGAATTCAATGGATACTGATGTCTGAAAGGTCAAATTAAATATTTCAAAATTGGCACTCCATTTGATAACTGGTGAATAAATTGCCCCTAATCTCTGTTTTTTTTTTTCATTTACACCACAAAATTGGTGTATATGTGCCTTCTCATTTTCATATTAACTCTTGATTGATTTTATTTGTTAAACTCTTACTCATATCTTCATCTGGTTTCATTTGCAAATTAAAAAAGGAAAAAAAAACCCTAGTTTTCCTGTCACAGACACCTCCACTAATTTGTATTTTTTTTAATAATCAACATCTCCATGCTTTATTCATAAAAAAATATTAAAACAAAATTAAATTACAAGCGGTTGAAACCGTGTTTTATAAAATTTTATTTTCTATTCTTGTTTAAACTTATTTTTCTTATATTTTTAATTGTTTTCGCATTAAAAATAAACTTAAAAATAAAAAAAATATTATTTTTATACATTGTTTTTTAAAATATTTTAAAAAATAATCATTCAAAGTGAATTAACTTAATTGAATTTTTTTTTTCCAACGACTACAATATCCTTGGACGACCTTTTTGCTTCGTTATCTATGGTGACGATATCCTTGAAATTGCATCTTCCCATTTAGGAAAACAGAGAGAGTTGTTTGTTTAATGGCACGCCAACACAATAAAAGCGTTCACCGTACCTGCCTGCCATTTTCTATCTGAGAAACGGAGTACAAATAAAGCGATAGCAAGCAGTCCCTCGCGCCGGTGTCAGCACGGGCGGGCCAGCCCACCTATAGGCATCATTGACCCACCTTGCTAATTCTTCCTTATATATCAACAAGTGTAGTTAGTAGTTCTTCTTTACAAGCAAGAAATGGCCGGTCCCAGATTTCCATTTGGCTCTTTTCAATTCTCTATAGCAACTACTCTCATCATTTTCGTCAATATCTATTTGGGTATCCATGGTGTTTTTGCTTCGTCTTTAAGAGACCCAGTTGCCCAGCAACAATTAGACAGGGTCCTAAAGTTGCCTGGCCAGAACTTCGATGTAAATTTTGCTCAATACTCTGGCTATGTCACTGTAAATGAAAAATATGGGAGGGCTCTTTTTTACTGGTTTGTTGAAGCTGTTGAGGATCCTCAATCCAAGCCTCTTCTTCTCTGGCTTAATGGAGGTGTCACGCTTTTTCTTTATCTTTTATTATTTAGTTCGCTTCTTTTTTGATTATTATATCACTCTAGTTAGTCTTGATCTTGAATCAAAGTTGCTAATATTCTGCTCCTTGTGCTGTTTCATTACTTGTATGGCTTAATTGTTTAAAAATCCAGCTTTGACTTTCGATATGCAACCTATTAAATTGTTTGTCACCTAGGATTGTTACTCTATTATCTCCTACTGTTTTATATTCTCCCTTCTTTGTTGCCTGAATTAGATATTTGACTGATTTTTTTTTCTTATATTAATCTTTCTTTGTTTTCAGGCAATTGAAAGTTGATAGTTTATTCATTAACTGATAATCTCCAATAAAATACAAATTTTGAATTGGTTTCTGACTGGAGATTTTTTCTCGCAGGACCTGGATGTTCCTCTATTGCTTATGGAATGGCAGAGGAAATAGGTCCATTTCATATTAAGCCAGATGGAAAGACCCTTTACTTAAATCCTTATTCTTGGAATCAAGGTAATATAATTCGTTACTGATAAAAAATAAAATAAAATTATACTCTAGAGTTTCCCGTCAAAGCAATTGTTGTAAAGCTTATTGCTTGGTTGCTAAAAAGAACAATTAATGAACAAATCAGTTGGATGAGTCTGCGAGCTGTGGATGCAGTCCCTGAAAAAATAGAATTACAGCATCATTGGCTCATTCAATTAGTTATTTTTGCTTAAAATCTGAATTAAATCATCGTATTTGAATATTGAAACTCATATTGAGTTCTATCAGCTGCTTTTTAAGCTACTCTCATACCTATCCTCGGAGACCCTGTTTTTGTGCCCCATTTTACCCCTTAACACATGTTTATTTTCTACAACAGATAATGTGATGGCTATAAGGATCACAATAATATTTAAAATGGATGTTGCAATTTCTTTACTACTATTGATCGCCTTGGAGTAATTGCACTATTTTTTGCTTTAGATTTCAAGAATGCTAAACACAATAATTTATTATAATTACATCGATTCAATCCTGCTTTTACCAATTTGCAGTTGCCAATATTTTGTTTCTTGATTCCCCTGTTGGAGTTGGATTTTCATATTCAAACACTTCTTCTGATCTGTTGGACAATGGTGACAGAAAGACCGGTACGAGTTCAACCATTCTTGTCTCACACTTTTTCATTGGGGCTCTTCCTGTTGTTACTAGCTTTTGTATTTACACCTTTCCACACTTCAATCTGCAGCTGCGGACTCACTAGCATTCTTGCTGAATTGGTTTGAACGCTTCCCCCAATACAAAGGAAGGGACTTCTACATTACAGGGGAGAGTTATGCAGGTAGTGTTTAATTTCAGTTTCCTTTTCTTTTTAAATTTTGCACCATGCTTCAGTTTTTGATGGATGCATAGATGGAATGAACTGTTTCCCCTAGCTCCATTTTTCTAGCCACTTGATATGTGGGCCCTTTCTCCTTACCTTCTATTCTTGGCTAAAGTTTTTGTCAGTATTTGTCCGGAAAAGTTTCTGAATAGAAGTATTTGACGAGTAACAAGCATAGAATGCTTTCCATATGGAAGCCACCTTGAGATGGCATAGCCTTAATGTTAAGGTGATGTTTGTGGTCACACCATAATTAAAACTCGGAGGGGCCATAATAGAGGAAAGAGAATCTTTCAGCTATTGCCAGACTAAATTTATTTGAATGCTGTCAACCAACTTGCACTTTGCCACTATGTAGAGGAGCTACAGAGTACATATGCTTATTTGAGTTTTACCACCTTCTTTGGAATGGCTTCTTGAACGCACAAATCTGTTGATTTGCAATTTGTTTTGGTGGCCTAAGATATTCACCTTGTGGAAAGCTATCAGTTAAACAAAAAAATTAAAATGCACTGGAAATAACAATTGTAGCTTTGTCTTCTCACTTTCTGTATTTGGCAGGATAACAAGTTTTATTAAATGAACATAGCTATACTTCTGATTTGTGATGCTTGTATGTGCCGAGTAGTGGTTCTAATTTTTAATCTGTGTTCCAGGGCATTATGTTCCTCAACTGAGTCAAGCCATTGTCTGGTACAACCGAGAGACAAAGGATGAGAAAATTAATCTGAGGAGTTATATGGTACATCCAAACAACTATCCATTCAATAACCAAGTTTGTTGGTCATATTGCACCATTTGAAATAATTAAAAGACCACCTTTAATGTCTGGTACAGGTTGGAAATGCTCTGACTGATGATTATCATGACCATTTGGGACTTTTCCAATTTATGTGGGCAGCTGGCTTGATTTCTGACCAAACATACAAGAAACTTAATCTTTTTTGTGATTTTGAATCATTTATCCACAGCTCAGACGCTTGTAATAAGATGGAGGACATTGCAACCAAAGAACTTGGAAACATTGATCCATACAGCATATTCACTCCTTCCTGCTCTGCTAATGTTAGCCAGTCTAATATGTTGCCTAAAAGAAAGCATGTGAGCCCTGCTTTATGAACTAATTACTTACTATATCTTTCTTTCTTCTCCTCCATGTGATTTGTCATCTAAAATGCATTGATATGAGGGGTTATGGATAATATTAATCTGTCTACTGGTTCCTGATCTCAGACAACCAGTTCTTGCAATGTTGGAATGGGCTCTTTTCAAAGTCCTTGGTTCCTGAGAATTTTTTGACCCCCCCTCTCTATATATTTGTGCATGTGTGCATCTGGATGCATGCAATTGCTGATATCAGTGGTGTTTGTAATGGAGGGGTGGGGCCTGGACTTGGGGGATTAATTTCCCTCAAGGATCTGGTTACAAATTAAGTGTATAACAAATTTGATGATTGAACTTTTGGCAAGGAATAGTTGATGAATCCTCAAACATGGGATTCTGATTTTCTCTCTACTCTCTTCTCTTTCAGGGGAGGTTTTCACAGTCTATATAATATCCACTTCATTGGATCCTCAGCTATACTGCGTTCTCTGGGAACACTTTAATTTATTTTCCCTTAGAAATAACAAGCTTACCTTTGAATAAATGTGCTAGATTTAATTTAGGCTGTTGATTTTCATTCCTTAGAGGTGTTGCTTACCTGTATTTCTGTTACTAAAACTTATTGAATGTGCTACAAAATTAAGTATATCTTCTGTCATTGTGTTGGTCCCTTGACTTTTTTTAGGATGTGTTTTAGCATTCTTGCGAGGAAATGAGAATCTCACCAAGTCTATGGATGGATTTACAATTTCATGAGATATCAAAACTTTCCCTACGTTAGCTAGTCTTTTTTTATTGCTACTAGATTATCTTATTTTTCCTGGCTTTTATTCCAAGGCAGATTAAAAACGTTTAAATCGACTGTTTCTCCATCCTTATTTCAAATTCCAAAATGCATGCTTGTTTCACAACTTCTCCATGAACTTTTGCATGTCAACTAAATGCCTACTTCATCTGATCTAATAAATGCAAGTCCAGGACTCATTTTCTTGGTCTTAGATTCCTTTGCTTTTGGTTGTTAAAAAATACATAAAAAGATTCCTTTGCATTTGGTTCATGTATTAATAACATAAATATGAGATCTGAAATATATTCTTTTCTAAATGATCTTGGGAATATTTACCTTCAGGCAAGGTATGTCTATCCGATATATTGTTCTGTTTTTTCGAATCTCAATTAATCTATCATAGAACTTCCATTAATTTTGGCTTCCCTTTCCCCATGAAGAGCAAATGAAATTCATTGAAAATCAAAGTCTGAGGCCATTTTTAAGTAGGACTCCTTTATGAACAAATCCTTTATATGATTTGTTCACTGCTTAAATGAAATTTGTTGTCTTGTGATAGAGGGTTGGTCATGTCAGTGAGAAGTATGATCCGTGTACTGAGGCACATTCAACTGTATATTTCAATCTACCTGAGGTTCAGAAGGCATTACATGTTTCACCAGAGTTTGCACCAGCTAGATGGGACACCTGCAGGTATATCTGCTCAATTAACTTTTGAAAAAGCATTAGTTCTGATATTATCTTGGCATCTTAAACTTTTACTTGGAAGAACATTGGTTTGAGAGCCATATTTTTTTTCTGGTCAAGGTCTAGATTCCCCTACTTAATTGCACAGATATTAGGGGAGCAACATGCCCACGTCATCTAACATTGATTTTTGTAGGTTTGTGATAGCCATCAACATACAGCGTACATGTATTTTCCATGTTTACAAAATTTCACAGGCATTAACCATTTTTAGTTTATTGTAATTGTAATTTTTCTGAGGTAGATGTGCCTTTTTTGTTATGGTTAGCTAGACCCCCTGTTTAGTTGTAGATTAATGTGAGCCCAAAAATAAATAGATCTTCAGTGTGATTCAATGCTGGCTTACAGCATAACAGCATGATCACACCAGAGTTGACAAAATGTATTTGTATTAAAATTGTTTAATTGGGAAAAGAATGGCATTCTGACCAAGTGAATACATTGGAACTATTTATTTCTTGGCATTAACCATTCGTTGTATGATGTTTGGCTGAGTTATCTAAAATTGTCTTCCATCCCCCCTCATTTTGTGTATTCTGACTACCTTGATCGAAGTACCCTAAATGTATGCCCTTGTAACATTCCATCTATTTGCCATTTCTTTTGCAGTGACGTGGTAAACAATAACTGGAAGGATTCTCCTAGGACAGTGCTGAACATTTATAAAGAGCTCATACATTCAGGACTTCATGTCTGGGTGTTCAGGTATCTCTGTGAAAGCATTCTATACATTTAATGCTGCAGTGTTACTCTGTGTGTAGCATTTCCCTTTTAGATTGTGTTTTGTGCAAGGTTAAAAGCTTAGAGGGGATGTTTAGAGGGTAAGATTTAATGATGAAGTAATAAGTATTACGGGTGTAAAATATCTTTAAGGGTGAAGTGCTCAAGAGTGGTAAGAGCTGAAATTTTTTTGAGGATTACTCGTGGGTCTCGCAAGTCGAATCAAATTTAAAATTTATTCAAACTCCAACATTTGCTTCCCTTAAAAATCCTTTACCCCCACCTCCCAAAGCAAACATTTAACAATATCAATATAAATCTCCTTCATGTGAGGAGATATTATGGAACAGAATATATTCAAACATTTCTCAGCAAATTCCCAACTGATATTCTTGCCATCGTCTTTGACATGCCAAAATGACTAGAATCAACAAAATGGCAACTTGGGTTGCTGACAATTGTTTTCCTTGCTACTGTCTTAACCTGCTCAACAAACTGGTCTGTTTTTTATGTCAATCCTAGTTGTAATTTTGTTTCCTCCTTTGGCAACAGTGGTGATACAGATGCCGTGATCCCAGTTACATCCACCCGCTACAGCATAGATGCCCTGAAACTTCCTACTGTCCAACCTTGGCGTACCTGGTACGATGATGGACAGGTAAATCACCTGATGGAACTGCACTCTACCTCTGTTCTTGTATCAGGGTAGTCGAGCCTGATACTCCATGCAAGAAAATTCGTTGTATAAACTAAGAGGCATTCGTGAACTTTATTCTAAGTTTCCAATAAACTTTTATTAAGGAGCATTTTTCTGTCAAACAGGTGGGAGGATGGACACAGGATTATGCTGGACTTACCTTCGTCGTGGTGAGAGGAGCAGGCCATGAAGTGCCTCTGCATAAACCCAAACAAGCTCTCACACTCGTCAAAGCCTTCCTATCAGGAACTTCAATGCCAACCCTTCAACTGGTCAGCGACTCTTGATGTCGCCGTCCCCTTTTGGCGGTTAATTCCACGATCCGAAGTAATTCCAGGGGGTGTCATTTTCCAGGGAGGGCTACATTTTACTTGCTGCAAATCCATGATAATCTGCAACCAGGGTGTATATTAATGTTATGAACAACTTTCTACTCCAAAGAAAGAGAAGGTTGCCAAAGTTCAAAATCCACCCTTTACATTACCATCAAAATAAAAGTTTATTTGGACTATTCACTTGTGATGTAATTGAATTGGAGATGAAGTGTTAAGAATTCAATTTTATTTCTGCCCACAAGTTGCTTCTCCATTTCTCTACTGTTGTTTCCAGGTCATGGAAACTTCTTTTATTTATTTTTCTTTTGGTGCGTTGGATAGAAAGGATCCCATTTTGGCCCATAGCATCAGCACAGCCATTACCCTCCCATAAAAGTATGATTGACCTCCTATCCAGCAGCTGATATAACAGCATCTTCACGTCAAGAATTTATAATGACGTTTATAAATAAATATTAGTTATGGTTTTGAGAAAAAAATATAGATAATGAAAATAAAAAGGATATATTATCTATAAGAAAGAAATTTTGTCCAAATTTATTTATTTATTTATTTTATATCATCTTATCTATTTTTTAACTATATATATATATATATATATATTTACTATACTAATCAAGCTTTTGAAAATAATTTATTAAAATATTTGCAGCTTAAGATGCTACCGGGCGTATTGAATTTGAATCCATTAAGGAGCTGGGCTTTTAGTGAAAAAATGAAATAAACACTAAGGCCTGTTTGTTTGCTGAAAAATGATTTTTTTTTAGAAAGTGAATTCCGGGAAAAGTGAATTCCTGGAAAGTGATTTTCGATGTTTTACAGTGTTATGGAAAATAAACTGGAAAACATTTTTCAGTGTTTGTTTGTGTTATGGAAAATGGACTGAAAAATAATTTATTTATTAATTAATTTTTTTCAAGTTTATTAAAATAATGAGGAACAAATCTTACAAATTAAAAAGTTGAATGAGAATGAAATTGAAAAAAAATATAATTTCATAAATTATCTCAAATAAAATAAATAATAATCAAAATAATAAAGATCAAATCTAAAAAATTATAAAAAAAATGAAAGGTGAATAAATTAAAATAATAATAATTAACATTTCATAAATTATTTCAAATAAAATAAGTAACAATAAAAAAAAATGAGAACCAAATTTGATAGATAAAAATTTTCAATAAAAAATGATAAGAAAAAAGAAAATAGCAATTATAAAAATAAGGACCAAAATTAATATAAAAATTAAATTTTAAGAGATGAAACTAAAAAATAAATATTCAAAACAAATTATATATAGCAATCAAAAGTTTGAGATCAAATTTGATATAATAAGCAAATAATAATATTTCTAAATTTTTCACAACTTCCGGAAAATGTTTTCCGCCCAAATTTTCCGGAAAACACTTTCCTGAAAACCAAACCAAATTTTTTTTGACTGGAAAGTGTTTTTGGTTGACCGGAAAGTGTTTTCCATTAATTAACTTTTCGAAAAACAAATAAACAAAAAAAAATTTAAAAAATAGTTTTCGAAAAATGCATTCCGGGAAACAAGCACGCTCAAGAGAGCTTTCGAGGCTTCTTCGACCCACCAGCCCAACTGTTTGACTCCTGCCCAGTTTCCTTAATCCCAAACACTGCCATTTTCGCTAGACTCGGCTCCCCTTGTCTCGACTCCTCCACTCCCAGACCACTCCTCTGCAGTCTGTACAACCACGAACAAGAATCTCAGAGAGATATCGAGCCAACCCGTGATTCTATTCGGAGGGAGGGTCAAGATTTGATGTCATTAGGACAAAAAGGCCATCAACGGCTCAACGCGCCTTCATCTTCGTAGCAGGAGTATCCCATTGAAATCTCTTCTTCTCTGGTACGAAATCATAGCTTCCATGGCGCTTTTGTAGTTTGGGGCGGCGGAAAAATAACAGAATATCTTGTTCTGCTTGATCTTGTTTTCTTGAGTCGTGGGAACCTTGAAAAAAATGGTGGTCTCAAGTAATAATCCTCACAACAAGGAGATACTGGTCAGAAGAAGGATTGCTAGCATGTAATATCTCTTTCTGGGTTATCTTTCTTTTTCATTTTTATCTTTTTTCTTTCAATTGTAGTTACCATTTATTTAGCTATAAGGTGTAAAAACATAGGAATTAATGGAATTATATTTTTTTTATTCCTGCACCAGCTTGTAATGGGATTCTTTCTTTCTTTTTTTACACTTGCTTTCTTCTAATTTCGCCCACATACAACTGTTGTTTAGCATTTATGTTGCGGATGATAATTCAAAAGCTGAATAACTATTTTATAGATTTAATAAGCGAGAAGAGGATTTCCCATCGTTGAAGGAGTACAATGATTACTTGGAGGAAGTGGAGAATATGAGTAAGTTTTATTAATTTTTTCAGAGGCTCTTAAGCATAGTTTTCGATTTAAGATTTTATCTTGACCATTTTTGTACAGTATTTGACTTAGTTGCTGGAGTTGATGTCCCTGCTATTGAAGAAAAAATTGCAGAGTATCAAAAAGAAAATGCAGATCAAATATTGATCAATCAAGCTCGGAAGGTAGTTTCAGGAATCCTTTTATTTTTACTTTTAAAACAACAATCCTATTTGTGAAATCACTACAGCGTATCAGCATTTCAACATCATGTAGATAGTTTTTGCGGGGATTTACTCAGGTGTAATTTATCATGATTAACAGGCTGAAGAATTTGCATTAGCTGTGGCAGCCAGCAAGGGTCGTCCTGCACTAACTGATAATACTGATGGGGTGAGAATATAACGAGTTCTTATTTTTTTCTGGCACTTAATTTTTCTTTTTAACCGATTGACGGCTCTTCATGTTTCTTCCTACTCTATTATCAAAATCACTGCTATTTGATTTGGTTATTCGTTTTCGTTTTCTTTTTTTTTTTTTTTTTTGTGTGTGTGTGGAAGTTACTCTATTTATAATGAGCTTCTGCCCTCTGATCTGGGAAATTGAAATTAGGAGCCTGTACAGATAGTTTAAATTAAGGATAATGTTTGCTTCCTGTGTACGAAAGCTGTTACCCCTACATATCTACTTCAACTTGCTGCTTTGTGCTGTATGAGGTTGATGTGGTAGAATTTAATTTCATTAGAATCCAGTTCAAATTAATTATTAAACTCCATGGTGCTGTTTAAATTTTAACTATAGCATAGAATAGTGTGTGAAATCTATAATCAAAGATGAAACCTAAGGCTGGCTTTATCTATATCTTTTTAAATTAACCGTCTTGGAAAATAAAAGAGAAGAAAAAAAAGTAGTGTGATAAAATTCAGTTGATTGAACACAGAGTGGACATCTCCTTACTGTTATGATCTATAAGAGTCACCAAGTAACAATACAAGTATGCTTTTTGGGATCCACATAGCTTATGCATTTGACTTCAATGTTGAGATTTTTTTTTCTAACTTCTAGAAAGGATACTATTTTAATGGTTCACTGAACTTTCATTGCTCTTAATTGACTCCATAATCTTTTCTGATCAAAATAACTATTAGCATATATAATATGTTAATAAATATCTCTCTGAAGGAGAGGATGCTATCAGCTTATGTCCCCTGAATTGATATCCTTTTCAGAGTTTAGACTTGTAACTTAAAGTTGTAGAAGTGCATTCCAACATTGCTAAAATATTAAATAATCTAGTAATTTATATTGATGATCGGCAAATGTAGAGTGAATTTCTTGAGATAAAATAAATTCACCTTGTTTTTTTGTTTGGCAATTAGGATGAAAAGTTAGTTGCTTTGAAACTGCAGAAGTAATTAACCCTTTTAAAGGTTGAATTCAGACCTGGAAAGTTTGTTCACCGTCTCAAATCATATGGTTTGGAATGTCGATCTCACCCCCACTCTCCTGATCAATTAATTATGTATTTGTTGAGCCAGAGCTCCCAGGGAGGTATCATTGTTGAAGCTGGGCAGTATGCACCTACAATTGCTGGGGGGCAGCCGCGGCCAATAGGCATTACTCAACAACCAGTGCCTCTCAGAGGAGGGCCAGACATGCACGGCTATGCAGAAGATGAGGAAACAATGAGGATCCGAACAGAGAGGGCGAGTAGTGCAGCTGGGTGGAGCATCGAGTTCAGCAAGAAAAGGGCATTTGAGGAAGCCTTTGCAAGCATTTGGGTGTAGATTGTACCGCGTGACTGGGGAATTGACCATCCTTTTCCAGGCTGCGGTGCTTTCACTGACTCTAGCCTATTGTACATGTTATGAGGTGGATTGTTAATTTTCCCCTGCTAGTACATCTGTTTTTAAGCAGGTTTTGGAGGCATTCTGCTTGGATTTTATGTTGTAAATTATTTTGAATCTAGGTTGTCATTGGAGATGGTGTTAGATTGTACAAGTCAATATTCAGTGGCTTTATAAGATTAATGGCCCATACAAGAGAGCTACCCTAATCTAACCAACGAAACTATACACGTGAAATGCCCACCAATTCATCTTTTATATCTGCTCCTTAAAAATGAATTCAATCACGGCCTTCAAGTCTTCAAGATGAAGATTTACACCATATTCTTTGCTATCTCCGGTTGGGGCCAAATAACTGGCCGATCAAGATGTACACCATATTTGCAAAAGGCACGGTTTACTGTTGCTGGAAATCATAGCCAAACGAATGTACTGGTACATTGCCCCGACTGCAACCACGTAAATTTTATTCACAATGTTGCAGCTGCGAAACGAAGAAGTGTTGGTCCTTAAAATTCAATAAAAAGAGCACAATCATATATGATAAGAACTCAGAGCACAATCACATCACATGTAATAAGAAGAAATAAGAACAATCCATTCTCAAGAGAGCTAACAATATGCACCTATGAAATTTCCTTCCATTCCATTATGTAGAGAAACTTTTACATGGTTTGCCAATAGGTATATGAAAAATACATTTAGCATGGCCCCGCTATATAACAGGATCATCTCTCCTATGCTTGTATATGTACAGGCGAAATGGTACATGATAAAAAAAAAAGAATAAGCAAAATAAGATTTACTTGATCTTACAACGATCCAAGTAGCCTAATTTCTCGTAATCTGCTCACAGCACAAGAAAAAAAAATGCAGCAAGCCATAAGCATACTCGTTGTATGCCTTTGCTGGAATGATAGATCCATATCATGCAGCCCTCGAAGATTAGTCTCCCCAAATTAACCATAGAGTAGGAATCTGACATTCTTTTAACTCAGCCATATCAAGAGTTTCCTTCTTTGTGTACACGAATAAGCCAGTTGGAGGGGCTCATCCTCTGCACTAGAAATGACCTTTCTGAGTTTGATCATAAGTAAGTGCAGGGACTGTTTCTTCAGAGAATATCTTTGATTTCAAGATAATAAACTCACCAATGGCATCAGAAATCTCTATGCCACATTTTTTACCTTCCTTCAAATTTTCGGTTTAATTCCTGCATAATATGCCTGGAAAACTTGACACCTTCATGGTCAAAACCAGCAAAATGCAAAGATGATGCTTCGGATTTACATTTGATGAGGATTCAGTTGAAGAAGTATGGAGATCTAAGAACTTTTTGCAAATCAAAGTTGCCTCTCTCAGGCAGAGGTGGAAACTTCAATGTTGGGTATGCCGTCTGGAAGTCTTCAAGTAACTGGAAGTCATCATATAGGTCAGTAACATTTATTAATAAAAATATTAAAAAGTATGATAATTGAGTTGATTTATATTTGAAAAACAAAAAGGTGAAACTAATGCGAAGCAGTTATTCCTGGCTACTGGGAGAAGCGGGAAGAAACCACTTAATATATCGAGGCATTCACAAGCTTCTTTTTTTATCCTTTTGTAATTGTTCCTTTCTTTTTAAGGATCAAATTGGTGTTTATTCCTAGAAAAGGCCAAAAAAAAAAATCCCCCCAAATTACTTCTTAGGTAGACAGTAATTTTGAGTTCCCTTTGAAGACATTGATAAATGCTCACTTAACAGGTCAGGGTTGCCAGACAGAAAAACTGGGTCATCACACACCATTGCACTTACATTTTCAAGTATTGGCATGTTATAAAGCTCCACAAATTTCTCCCGCAATATCCTATTCATCAAATCCACATCTCTTGCATGGGTCCAGAAAGAGTCATGAACACCTGCAAAGGAGATTCACTTGAAGGATTGAGGATTACAGAAAAAGTATGGTGATAATTGGAAACAGCTTAATGATAGAATTAACTATGATACACATTACTGTCTGTACTAGAGTAACACTTCCAGTTTCTCAACTTGAGTTATTTGGAGTGCTTACTACATCATTTGAAACTGTACAACCATAGCCAAATAAGTAAACATTTCTTAGCCCCAGTGCCTCTGCACATTTATGTGCAAGTCAAAAAAGATGAATAATAGCACTTTGAATAGGTTTTAGGTATGGATAAATATACATGATTTTTGATAATACAATGACTTGCACTAAACCATTAATGGTATTACCACGCAATAAGTTCAGAGGAAATCAAAATTCAAGGGCAGAAAGGATGACTAGCAAGTAACCGAACAACTTAGCACATCATAGTAGCATGAAAGTTGCAGTCTGCAAAGCAAGCTTCAATGAAAAACTGATATTGATGCTGGCATGCTGCAGGTTCAAGGAGCGTTTACAGGGTTCTCAAAAAAGAAAGAAAGATTAGGGTCTTTAGGGCTACAAAGGTCTAGCTATGGAGATATAAAAAATTAGCATCATTTTTTATTGTTCAGAATCACATCAAAGTTATTAGAATAAAAGACAAGTCCTAATAAAAATCAACCCAAAAGGTACATTCTACTAAGCTTAAATTAGAATAAGAGAGCCTAATGGACAAAATAAAATAAAATGGCTTCAGTGCTTGTCAAGTTCAAGCCATATGTTGAGGTTCATCAGCCAAAGCTTCAATTATCATAAAGCAGTAGAATATTAATTCCTACCACGTTTTGTTTGCATCAAACACAACAAATTGGAACTTGCCTAAAAAGTGAGCCCAACTATGAAAAGTAATGATGCTAATAATAGCTCTACTTGTACTGTTTTGAAAAGACATTCATCAAGGACATAAAAGGTTTTTAATCTTCTACACCATGTCATTAAGTTATTTCCAGTCTATTGCTGTTAGAGAATAATATAAATCATAATATAAACTTTTAAGTGAAATGGTACTTTGACATTGTATCAGAGCCTTGTTGACCTAGCGGTCACAAATTCAAATCTCTTCATCCTCATTCAATTTGATAAAAATTAAGCACAAGGTGTTGTAAACATGATGTGTGCAAGTTTTAAGCCCAAAGGGTTTTCACTTGAGGGGTTATGATAAAGAATAATATAAATCATACCGTGGGATCTCACTCAATAATTTTAACTTTTAGGTGAGATGATTCCTTGACAAGTACTAGGTTCAAGCTTCATGTACTAAAGAATGCAAGACAAACCTGCAAAACATAAACCAGCATCCCTACATGCAACTGCAGTCATCATCATGTGTGAGCCATCAAGCGAGTGCACAAAATTTGGAGGGAAAGCAGTTCTCTGTTTTCTAACCTGTACCTGATATTGACAGTATAATAATGTTTTTATGTGAGTGCATGAAATGTCAGGGAGGAAAGAAGAGTTGAAAGCAAGACAACAGTGTAGAGCTTTACCGAACTTCCTTCCCGCTGCAGGGCCAAAATCTGAAGTGAAGTTCTTATCTGCAACACCAAATTGGTTACCTAACTTTTCCCGTTTACTTTAAAGAAAGAAAGTGTGAATGCAGAGGACATAAGTTTTATGCCAATTTTAGTGTAGGAGAAAAAGCTAACATAACATCATGCAATTAATTTCTTGTGATATTTAATGTCGTAGTCACATGGCATGAGTTCACTACAAATGTTCTCCAGTGCTATAAGCAAGGATCCTGACAGTTTTCTCAAAGGATCTTTACCATTACCCAGAAAAAACTTTATCTATTGTAGTATTTTGACCAACCATTTCAAATTCCTCTACCAACAACCAAGAGTTAAGCAAATGAACATTTTTAAAATTACAAACACCATGAAAGCAAGGAACCTGTCATACTGGTAAATTATTAATCTATTGCAGCGTGCACCTAACAAGTAAAAAATGCAGTGAGGATTTGATACTCACAAGATGTCGTTCACTCTTATAGTAAGGCTGCACAACAGGAAGGCCAAGTGGAGTTGTCCATTGCACCGGCTGATCTTCTGAAGCAATAATCTATAATAGGTTCATGGTCAAGCAATAAAATAAATTTGAATAAAATGTTACTATAAACAAAATAATGGTGGTCCGTGTACTTTGAGTCTCGGATGTGATGGAGACATACCTTTGCGCAATCACCAAGCCAGCTCATTATATCACGAGCAGCTTGGAACAACTCTCCTAGTGCAGTCAATGTCACCTATGGATGAGGTAGGAAGTAAATTTGAGAATAATTCCACTAACACAAGGATCTTCTCATAGTTTTAGGTGTGCCTATAGTGGGATGATCATTTGATACACATCATAATTCAAAACATGGCTAAAACACATCAGGGTCATAATATCTCACATAGTTGAAATTATATTCTACCATCAACTTTTCATTGACAATTTCTAGAAATCAAGTGCAATTACTAGAACAGCCATAACATGTCCTTATAACTAGGCTGGATGCTCACTTTAGCAGTATAACAGGCTGCACTGAAGAGAAGTCTATCATCTGTAATAAGACCCTTCTCCTCTAATCTTCTTTTTATCTGTTCACGTGCCCCAACATAAGTGACGCCATACACTGAAGTCATCACTGTTTGTTTAACCAATTTCCGATCCACCTGAAAAGCAAAATGTTAGACCAAGTCAAACAAAGTTCAGAAGTAAATGACTGCTTTATTAAAAGAAAAATATGATAATCCATCCAGATTCCTTATGTGGGAGGATGACTTATCCTCCATTCAAGCATCATTATGTGGGAGGATGACTTATCCTCCATCAAGCATCATTATGTGAGAGGATGATTTATTCTCCATCAAGCTTATGTAGTTATTTAAAAATATTGATAATTCAAACATCAGAGTAGGAAAAAAAAGAACGACCTGTTCAACTAGTATCTTGGCTAATAAAGCATGGGGGTTTGTAGCAGGATCCTTATAGCTGTCTCTTCTAATTATTTCATGGACCCTGTCAGCAAAAATCCTTTCAGTCTCATTTTTCACAATTATAAATATCAAATGCACATACGAATAGTGCAACAAAGACACGGGCACAGTCTTGCTGAATCATACTCATAGTGGACAAGAGGTTAACATCCAGTGGAGGAAATTAGAATACCTAATGGCAATTTCTGAATAAACATCCGAAGGTTTCTCTGAAGCAACTAAGTTAACTGCCGCTGCTTCCAGCTGGAGAAACACCAGAAGAAGTGAATGCATAACTTCAGTTCAAATGAGCCAGAGCAGTGGAATATATTTATGTTCAAAATGCAAGAGTAAACGGTGTATTAACCAGCTTAAGAACAGAACTCTATTTCGAACAATTCTGATTCCTAGCAACAGCGAGCATAGTCAAAGTTTTATCATTTTGGAATTATTATAACCAAATTCACCAATGGATCATAAATGGTTTTGGGAGGCCCAGGAGAAGCCTTTTAGGTATTCATGGATGCAGTTGTGCTCAATCAAGTTTAGGATAGCTTGCTTTAAAATGACAAACAAATCAGCAGAATAAATGAGAAATAAACTTCATTTATGTTTTTTTCTTCTTCTCAGTGTTCTGCATTTTTTGAAGGAGATGAGAGAAAATGAACATGGTAAAAATTGCACAACCAAGGTGGCTAAAAGAATTGGGATGAACAAAATGAGTAAATGAATAACATGTTAGAGCCAGGAATCACATAAAGTTTATACCTCTTCTTATTTTGTTTTTAAGGATACTGAAACCAGAAAGAGGTATTTTCAAACATATTAAAAAAGGGAGTGATAGGTTAACACGGTACGGTGCCTATAAGGTATTATGTCATGCTGCAAGAACAACATAGAGGTGATTTATGAACTGCATCCAAGCCTGCTTTCATGAAACATAAGTGGGTCTAAAGGGGTTAAGAAAGACCCTCACCGATTACTATGATTTTTTAATGCCAAGCAGTGGTTATATAATCAAAATCAGCTCAACAACTTTCTTATATGAAAAAAAATCACATAACAAGCTACTCTGATTACCTTAGAATTGAAATAAAACATGAGATTATGAAGTCAAACCAACCCCAATACTTCATTTCCTTCAAAAATCAACCCAAATGATGTCATATTACCCAGACGTGGTCTTTTTTTGGCCAACAATGATATCATTTTGGTTTATTATGTACAAAATATAAATTAAAAGGGTGTCATTTCAACCAAACAATACTTCTGAATTTTCTACTATGATGCAAAAGAAAAAAAGAAAACAAATCCAGAGTGAACAGTGTCATTAATGAATTGTTCCGTGAAAAAAATGAAATAGTAAACCTACACTGTCTCTTCCCAAGGCTGCATAATGCTGTAGACCATTACATGAACCATCCTATAACGAGAAAAGAGGAGGGGTTGCATTAGCATGTTATTTTCAGAAGAACTGAAAAACAATAATGTACCCAGATGCTTTTAATCAAAAGATGCAACACACTTGAGATATAATATATAAGGAAAAACAATCAGTGAAGCATAGTATATGAGAGTTCTTAAATAAGATATTTAACCATGGTGACATTTCATAAGAAACATTTTCTATCTAGAACAAGAAAAGGCAGCGAGGAAACAAAACCCGAAATAGTACAAGACATAAGGAGATGAAAGAAACAAAACTCAAGAAGTGAGGCACTACAATCTATGCTAAATATCAACAAAAAGAACTTTGGTGGAAACTATTGAAATATTACACTGTAAGGGCTTTTGCATACATGTGGCATTTTGCATCTTAGTTCAAACTTCTTTTTACATACAAATTCAGCCATATTGAAAATGGTAGATCAAACATGCAAAATATACACTTTTATCCTAAACACATGAAAAAAATTATAAAAAAAGGATGATCCGTGCCTTGTGATAGAAGTGGCAGATTTCAAATAAATTTACTTTATTATAATTGAAAATATTTTCCTTATAATTAAGTGACATCTAAGCTCTCCACCACAACCTTTAAAATTCAGGAATAGTTTGACTAGAAGAGCTGGATTCAAAAGGTAATGGCACCAGCAGTCTCTGTCAGATAATATTTGCATTTTTAACCACAATCGTCGAAAGGAAATGCATCCTTAATAAAATTGTTTATAGTATGTTTCTTTTGCAAAAGCTGCCAATTTCTTTTCTTTCACATCCATGCTTATGGTGAAGCTTTTACCTGATGGATTGGCAGGTGGGAGATGACAGTATGTGGCGATGCACTATTCAAGGCTTCTGACAGATTAATACAAGCAGCCAAGCACTGGAAAGGATCTTCAGCTTTTAACCACCATCGCTTTCCATTTACAGGGTTTTTTGCAGAATCAAATATCTCACTTAGATGGTTCTCGACAAATGCTAGACGGCCATCATGGGACAACTTTTCAACCCCACCTGAATACAAGTTTGCTAAATGTATTTTCAACCACCTTAACCCAGACTTCCCTAACGGCCTTCCTTCTTCAAATTCAAGAACTCCTCGACAAAGATCAGAACTTAGATGAGTCAAATGTGGGTGCATCGGATATGCACGACCTCGAAAATCAAGATTGTGAGGATAATAAAATCCCTCTTCATCTTTCAGCTTCCGAGCCACCTACATAAGACGGTTGGAATGAAAGGTAAAACATTGATATGCATGTTATCAGGCAAGACATGAATCAAAATTTATCTAGTTACTAGCAAGGTAGTTAAAATCGCGAGTCAACTCGCAAAATCGTACGATTTTGCGAGTTGACTCCGAAAACCTGGTTGAACCGGAAAGAAAAATCGAAACCGGTCAAACTCGGTCAAACTCGTAGAAAAATCGTAGAAAAATCGTAGAATAATAATAATAATAATAAAAAATAATATTTAATTATATTTAAATTCATTTTTTAAATTTAAATATAATTAAAAATAATAATTTTTGTACGGACATTTTACGATCTTTCTACGATTTTACGATCCGATCTTACGATCCGATTTTTCGAAGCCCTTTCCGATCCGTGTCAAAATCTCGATTTTGACTACCTTGATTACTTGAGCTTTTAAGTGAATATGAAGTCAAAAATAATTTATTGTGATAGATATAGAGATTGTCAATTAATACAATCTTGATTGTGTTAGCATTCATTTCTACAAATGAATCAATTTAATCAACTACTCAATGTTGCAGCTTACTGCAATAAGTCATCTAGTCAATTTGAAAACTGTGAAGGAAGTATATCTTACAGAAAGCTTAAGTTCAGTGTCACATCTTTGAGAGTGCCTCTCTTGGTTTATCTTCTTCGCCTTCCTCACACTCCATTTCCACTTTTGAATTTCTGTTAGATCATCTGAGGATGGTTTCTCTGGTATAGGAATCTGAAACCCAATGAAGTATGAATTCAAAAACATCTCAAGTTGTTTACATGGCGAATTGACAACATAAAAATTAACAGATTAGAGAAATTTTGTCATTGTAATTGACTAGAGGATTATTTGCTTGTGGCAGTATATACAAACACCAAGATTCTAACTGCATAATAGACTATTTAACTAAAAACATGTGTTCTATGAGATTTCAAGGATCAAATCAAATTAGCATGTGTTTTCACAACAAACAGGAAGCCACCAAAATGGTTGCATAATGGCATACTGTATGTTTTAAAATTTCAAATGATCACACTGCCCATGCAACTAACACAACCAACATTCACAACAAATTGTTGCTGAGAAAGTTCAAGTTCTTCTCACATCTTCTCTATCAACCAGGCCCGCAATGTTACCACCACTTGTCCATATCCTCTCCACCACATCCAGCAATCTTCTGTTCACCCTCCATTTGGTATTTCCAAGTGTATCCAGAGCCTGTTTGTATGACATCAGGACCAAAATCAAATCATATTTCAGCTTCATGATGGTCAAAACAATAGTAATGGTTTGATTGAAAAGTAGCAACATGATCAGGATATTACCATTAGAGAAGGAATCTAAAGCAGCACACTTCAGACCCAAGCATAAATTTTGGTTAAATGGCAAGATTAAATGTCATCTTTTAGCATTGGAATCAATTTTATATGAGCACTTCCCATACCAAAAAACAAATTGCCACTTTACAATGAAATAAGTCTTAAGAACAAAGCAGTAGTAAGAAATAAGATTCAGCAGTATAGGTTTAATGGTCTTAATATTTGGATGAAGGTGATGTGCATAATCATCGTAAAAATTTTAGAATAACCTATACTATCAAATTATTGCTCGTGCACATATCGATCCTAGGACCATTAATTTAAATCAATATTTTATTTTTATTTAATAATATAACATAATCTTTCACTATCCTCTTAATCTGATCTATAATTTAACTTTTTGTTCAGTATTTTTTTATCATCATGAAGCAGGACAGGGGTGTCCACTTGGAGAATGCTTGAACCTGGCAGCTGCTCCATGATTGCACAAGTTCCCAGCCAGGCAAGCCCCCTTTTTTTTTTTTAATTTCTATGCAAGAGGAGAAACAGAAGAAGAAGTGCTTACCTCAAATACTTTTTGCATTTGTTTCCCAGGAACACTCCTGACTGCAATTTGCTGCTGCCTAGATCCATGAGTGCGCATGACATATGAAGGCAAGAACAAGTGCCCACCCTTATCATACCTGAAAGAAGTTATGGTATAAATTGACAACAAAACTTACAAAGTGCTTCAAAATAACAGAGAATATTCTGGTTGGCTTTCAAAAGGAAACTCTCAGCTGGGTAAAGCATGCCAGGGTCAGTCAAGATGCTATACTTTCATTTCTTAAGTTATAGCTTGAAACGACATCTGTGGACCGTTGCAGTCTCTCATAAAAAGGTAACAGCAATCTTTCTATGAAAGTGCATGTGATATCTACATTATCTATCCCTTGTGCTTCATACATACCCTTTCCATTTTTTGGGAGGCACCAGCATTGGAAAATAAGGAATTAGCATGTGCTTAGCCTGCATTAGGACAGAGATGCCATATATTAGTAGAGCATCCAAAGGTCACAAGTCACAATTTCACATGCTTTTAATAGCTCCAATATTTGCACCCGTTCCCCATATTCATAGAGAATTACAAGTATGACATGTTATGCACCAATCCCCATATTCATAGAGAATTACAAGTATGACATGTTATGCACCAAGTAAACGATACGTTACACCATCAGAAACCTTTATCCTTATTAACTAAAGGACCAATAAAAGCTTGAGATGTCAAATGTACTATGGTAAGATCCTTTGGAAGCATTTGCTGACTTTTATGATAAGAAAAACAAGAAGAATGGAAAATTACAGAAAGGGGTGATTGAAAGGCATTAACTTTGTTTAAAAATATTTTAGGTGGATTAAATTGGCAGGCAACTTCGGAGAAATTAAACTTAAGTGTACTAAAAACCTCTAATTCAAAATGAGAAAGATGTTTTGTTTTGACTCACAGTTCCATCAAGCCCTGTGAGGATGAGGGGATCGCATTCTATAACCCCATACTTCTTCACAATTTTCTGCCTACATGTATAAAAATAAGAATCATGAAGAAAAAAAATGGCACCAAGTGTGAAGCATTGGAAGTAAAAGAAAATAAGCAACCAAAAACAGATCTGCCATTCACCATCCCTAAGAAACTTATGGAACAATAATCAGCCATAAACCCAGCTCTTGAATGACGTCTATGGACCAGTAATCAAACATAAAGCCATATCTTGAATGTCAGTGGTCAAACAAAAACCTAGACAAGGAACCTATGAATCACATACTGGCCAATGCTCACTTACACAAACAATTCCCTAAGAAGAATCCAAAAACTGAGATGTCTGAGGATGATCTACTAGATGATTACGTATCTGCATAGGGAGCATTTGGATAAAATGGCTTGCAAGAGGCAATAAAATATAAAGTCTCACCCTGGGTTCTTTGCTAAAGTTTTAAATATGTGCCTAAAGGCAGGTCGAACATCTGGTGGAATATCTTCTGACTGGTTAACTGGAGGTTGTACATAAGCTGTTTCAGTTAATAGTTCTATTAGACGACTTCCGAGCTGCAAAATTATACTGTGCATTAGAAAGTAGGAGGGGAACAAAAGACAGAAAGAAGTATGGACAAACCCAAAAAGAATAAAAATATAAGCAAAACTTGAATAGATGAAGGGACATAGCTAAGCCATTCAGAAGAAATGGTGAGGGCTACAAACCTTAGCTTGCGTACCTCGACTCCAAGGTTTAGTTTCATCCTGTTTCACCAGATTTTGCACCTCCATGAGCCTTTTCCTTCTAATCAAACTATTTACACGTTTCCTGAGTACCTCCTTCTCCTTGTCCATAGTCTCTTGAACTTCATCCATTGTCTTCTTCCTTTTGTAATTCTTGGTCTTCTCCAAGAAATTATGAATTCTAACCTGAGAAGAAAGGGAACTGGTAGCTCAGTGGTAGAATTAAGTTATCAAGTTCTATGTTTTGCATGGATTTTGCTGGGCAAATTTTCATCTCATTATGGGTAGTTTAAAGTTCAAATTAAGCCTGTTATCAAGTCATAAACGGGAGTTAGGGCCATCATCAACAAGTTGAGTTTCATACTTTTCAAGTTTGGTTTATCTGTTAAAATCGGACTTAGCATCAAGTTCAAGAACAATATTAAGATATTTGTACTCTTAATTAACTTTGAATCTGTTTATGGACATGGACTATAGTATATACAATTATATCTCCAGTTGGCAGTATTATTCTTTCATCTATATACTAGATGACAATAGCATTTTGCACGTTAAAAATCATTTCACTACATTGTTGTTTCCTACACATATTAAAAAATTCCTAGATACATTATTCAAAAAGAATTTCCATATAGTACCTCAACAAGAGCAGCACATTCCTGTATCCAACAATACACTGTATGCATACCACCTACTCAGATTAAGCTAATTAATCATATACCCTCCTAATACTAAGTCAGTACTTAGAAACAAAAACAGCAACTCTTTGGGGTGTTTGGGAGTGCTTTTCAAAAGCAATTTTTCAAAAAAATTAAAAAAACTTTATTTTTATTTTAAATTTAAATTAATAAAATTTGATGTGATATATCAAAATAATTTTTAAAAAATAAAAAAATATATTTTTAATATATTTTTAAAAAAAAAAACTTTAAAAAACAATATCAACAACACTACCACAGTCAACACTACCACAGTCGCTTAATCTCACCTCCTGCTCTATAGCCATGCCAATCTGCACTGCAGCCTGGACAACCCGCACGCACCCATCTTCATGCCCCACCATCAGCAACCCCATCATCTTATGCATAACAATTACTGCCATTTTATCAGCAGGCAACAATTCAATATTGGGAGAAAAAGCTGACTTCTGCTTCTTGGATTTCTCCATTTTCTGCTCCCTGTCTATAGCCTCTTTCAATGGCTCAAACCACCCCAAGAGCAAACCTTTCACATAAGGCAAGTTAGGAGCCAGCTTTCTCTCACACATTTCCCTCACCAACCCCCTATACTCATCAGCCATTCTCTCCCACGCTTCAGTCTCTTCCCTAATTTGCCGCCTCCTCAACAAATTATACTTCCTCTTCTCAATATCCTTGAACTCTATCTTCACTTTTTTATTGGCTGTTCTATACATACCCTTCCAAAAAAGAGCAGGAATCCAAGGTGGGTCTTGAACGAAAACTCTTCTCGAAGACTCTCCGTGCATAATTTGATCAAAGTTCACCAAAGTCTCAAGCTTTTGGTGGCTACAAATTGTGGGGATTTCAAAGTCTTCAAGGAGACGATCATGAGAAGAATCATGCAAAAGGTGAAAGGGAAGTGGTGGGTTTAGAAGAGGGAATTTGGGGTTGAGAGGGAAAGAAGAGGAAGAGAGAGAGGAAGTATTAGAAAGAGAATGAGAAGTTGGGTTAGAGAGGAAATGGAGGTTTTTGTAGGGTTTATGAAACTTACGATGTTTTGATGCTGTCCATGTTGGGTGTTGAATAGAGAGAGTGGTTGTGGAAGCCATTTTTTGCTGTGGAGATAAGGGTAGGAGTAGAAGACAAGAGAAGAGAAGAGGAGAAGTGAAGAGAGCTGAACCAGGAAGGAAATCAGACAAACAAACCTCTCTAAAACCTTCACTAGCACAACCAGCCAAATCCACAGGAGGATATTTTTTTAGCATGGAAACACTGATGTCTCCAAAAATCCAAATTTTGTGTTTGGAAACTTCAAATTAAACCCTACTGCACTATTAAATTATCAATACAGTCCATAACAAATGTTTTTATCTTTTACGTCCTTCGAGGTCGGGAGACATTTCTCAGCAAGTCTGTGGGACCTTTTTGTTGAAATTTTTTATCAAGAAAAATAATAAAAAGATATAAGTAAGAAAATTACAAGACATTAGGATTTAAATAGCTAGAATAAATTGAGAATTGGGGTGATAGATTTGGTAAAATTTGATATTTTATTTTCTTTTATTATTTTTATTAAAATCAACTATGAACATGCTACTAGTTAATTAGACTATTGATTCAATTGCAAGATGTTGAATATCTTTTTATATTATTTCAAAATTGAAAAGATAGCATATCAAAACAAAGGTAGTCAACAAGAATAAAAGTCAAATATGCAACTCAAATTATGGTCATGGTTATAATACACTAACTCAGTTTGAAAAAATATATGTTCTTTTTTTTCTATCTCTGTTTGGGACTTATTTAAGTTTGAATTGAATAAAAATCAATATTAAAAAAAATTGAAAATAAAAGGATAAAGAGAAAGAAAAGGTCTTGGATCGAGATGAGATGAGATTCAAGTCATAATTGAAGAGGTGTTACGTATTAGAAATTAAATTAAATGAAATTCAGGATCTATTTCAATACTTATTAATGAATTAAAGATTAAATAGGTAAATGAGATTTGAAGTTATTATCATATTAAAGACTAAATTAAAGAAAAAAATAGAGAAAAAGGAAAGAAAGAAAGATGTTTTACACGCGCCGTCGTGCAATAGACACCCCCACACTTGAGCATTATATAGGGTCTTAAAATCATTTTGACATTCCCATCTTTTTTTCTCTCTCCTTTTTGGATTACACAATCTGAATTGTTTTTTTATGGCCTTTCATTTATTTATTTTTCAATTTCAGTTCTCCTAGTTTATAAATCTCTTTGAAAATAGAGAATTCAGCCAGTTTTTCACACAATTAAACACAAACACAATGCAGATAAGGTTTCTAATTACTTGAGAAGATAAAAAAGAGAAAATAGAAACAAATTAGAAATTTAATTGAGAAACAGATCGACACAAAAGGATGTAATTAAAAAAAGAGAGGGAGAATATGTACAGGTTTTTTGCACTTTCTTACAAATTATAAATCACTAATAGCGAGTTTGATTGAGAATAAAAGTATTTTTTATTTAGAAATATATTAAAATTATATTTTTTTAAAAATATATATATTTTTAATATCAACATATAAAAATAATTTAAAAGCATTGAAAAAATAAAATAAAAATTATTATTTTTTTAAATATTTTTGAAACACAAAATCATGGTGATAATGAGAAAGGGATAACTACAAAGCTAGCATGGAAAATTCTTACCTTTTCAAAAGAAAAAAAAGAAAACATTGACTTTTTCTCATTGGAGGAGACCAATGTTTTTTTCAAAACTGTCAATCAAATACTTCCATCCAAATGCAATTAGTTTTTTTCTTTTTTCTAATAATATAGGTATTGAATTTAAACAACTAATTTAATTATTATCTGGAGATAGAAAAATAAAAATAGAGAAGAAAACGAAACAAGAAAAACAAAAAATAAAGATATAATTAAGTTTAATAGTGTTGTATACGATAAAATAATTTTTTTGTACGATATTTTATTGACCATAGACAAAACATAATAAAAATGTATAAAATATATTTTACAATTATTATATAATACTATTGAATTTATATATATTAAAAGATAATTAGATGTTTTTTACTTTACCGAGTATTGAAATTAATATCTTTCTCATTATTCCCACATATAAAAACACTCAGTAAAAGAGCTTTATCATCCAATAAAAAAGTTTTGTTTGGAATTGTGTTTCAAAAATAATTTTTTTATTTTAAATTAATATTTTTTGTGTGTTTTTAGATTATTTTCTATATGTATTTCTGGACAAAAAAATTTGAAAAACAACTTAAACCATACTCTCAAACAAGTACAAAGATTGAAAACTCCAATTTGTTTTTAAATATACTTAATTTGAACTCTTCTTGAAATTTAGGTGTGTTTGACATTGTGGTTGTTGTTGTGTTTGAGGTTGAAAAAAAAACAGTTTCATGAAAAGTGCTTTTAATCACTGTTCATAACTGAAATTGAAGTGTTTGGTTAAAATTATGGTTGAGTTTAAGGTTTAATGAAAAATAATTTTGTGTGTTTGTTATCATGTTTTTCATAATGCTGTCAACTTGTGAAATTACTTTAAAAGACACACACACACACACATATATATATATTGTTTTTTTAAATATTGTAGATTAATAATCATAACAATAAAATATAATTAATAATTCAAGTAAATTAGACGTTTGTTTTTATTCTCCCTTCAAACTATTTGCAATTTCATCATGAACTAAATCAATTCGTGAATGCATCTGCGATCCCTTGCTATTTGATCGAGGAACGACATCTGGTAACAATATCATTAGTAACAACATTTGTGATACAGTTGTAGAGATATAATTTCAAGGACAAATCCAGTTGCAAGTTGCTGATTCATAATCAATCGAAAGACAACAGGGTTGTGGAGTGAAACGAAGTCGCGCGTCTTTCCCTTTCATCAGGATTGATCTTTATCTACATATTTTTTCTATTTAAAAAAAAAACTGGGTCAAACCTAACAAAATAGGCCCCCCGCGCGAGGTGGGCCAAAATGCCCAACTCTGTTGGACTTGGGTTGGGCCGAAATGAGGTTCAGCCCAAGTCTAGCATATATATATATATAGAGTATGATCGTCACTGAATTGTTCATGTGAACAATAGCGGTCGACCGACAGTGACAAGAGGCTCAATTGTTGATGTTGATGGGTAAAGGAGGGCGATGTGGTTCTTCATGTGATGGTGGCAGCGTCATAAATGGTGGCTTGTGGTGGCTGGGAGGAGCGTAAGATGCTTTTTGTCGCTGTTGTTGCTTTGACGACAGGGCTTGCTGCTGTTGCTGGAGGTCACGACGGAGTTTCTGGCGTGGATGAGAAGATACCAGTGTTGAGGGGGATGATGATGCTCTCTGGGAGCTGTCCCTAACTGTGGAGAGAGAGAGAGACATCGTTGTAGAGAGAGATGTCGTTGTGGAGAGAGAGAGAACTATCGCTATGGAGAGAGAGAGACTGGCGGTGGTGTGCCTGCGATTAGTGTTCTCCGAGAGCTACTTCATAGTGCATGTGATTATACGTTATGGTTCAATCGTGGTTCAATTATTGTGCAAAATTGAAACGCATGCAAAAACATCATAATCCTGCTTCTTCTAAGCCGTGGTTTCAAATTTTTTTTTTGGTAAGTTCCATAACAATTTAAACTGTGTTTTATCATTATCAAACGACATAAAAAACTATTTTCGCTAAAAACGCCGTTTGGAACACAATACCAAACGGCCAATTCATATGGAACTATTTGGCATAAAACCAATAATATCGCAATGACAACTTTCTTTTCTCTGTCTACAATCCAATAAGTCCCTCTCTTCTCTCACCTGTGAAAAAGTGGAAAAACAAATCAGAAGGTCAGCTCATATATACGATAAAAATGGAAAAAAACAAACAAATGAAGAGCAGTATTTCCAGAAAAGATCCAGGAGCTGGCATGGCATGCAATGGAATTCTCATATCTGTATTCATGGAACTAGAATAAGCTAGCTATCGCCAAACAGTGTTAGCATGAAGGTCAGCTCCTGCTAGACATGTTTCAAATTCTCCAGGAAGAATTGCCGATCGACATCGTAAAGTCAAGCCAGCAAGTTCATAGCTAAAATGGTGGACGGCTTGATGATCAAGAGTCTGCTGAAACACAGTACGTAGTAACTAGGTCAAAATCTTCTCAGTTTTGAGCCCCAGAAGATTACATTACGGGAAGGCGATTCTCTTACAGAATAAAAATGATCACATAAAGTTGTGGAAAACTGAGAAATCACGAAGAGTTAAGAAAAACAAAAACCCTTCAGATCTGATGTATTCTGCAACTTGCTTGGTTAAAGAAGCACCACAAGCACGGTCCATGGCTTAATTGTTTATATTGTTTTGGTTACATATTGCTGACAGCGTTCGACATATGGTAATTAATCATAGTTTTAGCTGAATCTTTTTTTATAACGAGTCGTTACGCGCACAACTATCTATCGAAACCCAACGGCATTAAATCTGAAACTCACAACCATGGTTCAATAATCACTTGCTAGTTTAGGTAAGTCTTAATCTATAAACGAACGAGTACTTGGGACCCGACAGCACTAGTGGCTCCTTTATCTGCAACTTGATCACTATAGGAATTTATGAACAGGTTAATGCCCTTAAACAATGTTAATTCATTTTATCATAGCATGTATCTGACAATTAGGCTTGGAAGCACTGGATCTTAATACAATAATCATCAGCAAAGGCATGTGCTGTCACTAATCCTTATAACTAGTGAAATATATGATCCTCCTTTGTTGACATAATGGGCTATATCATCTGCTATGTTCTGCTGATTTTTATTTATAAAAGATAAACAAGCATAACATATAGAATGTCCAGGAAATAACTAGTTTTCGTGTAAAAAATAACATTTTTAAATTGCTTTCTAAACACCCGAGATTTACCACCGACAAACTCCACCGGCCGGGAAATGGATTTATAAGTTTCAAAATTTGATACTCCATGATTTTTCTCCAATAACTTAATGGGGCAAGCCCCCCCATGGAAATAATGGAGTGCAATTGCTGAGAAGAAGGCTAGCTTGGCTGTTTGGTGAATTGTCACGAGCAACAATAAATTAATAATTTAGGCTCAAGTTTTCGTAGCCAATTGAAGAAGGTTTTAGTAGCTAGTAATGTGAACATCTGTGGATTGACCTCGATGGAATGAAGCCATCCCAGGTCCCAACCCTAGCTTATTTTCAGCCATGAGCAAGAAAATGGATACAGAGACCGAGATAAGCATTGTTAATTATAATAGTGAAATCCTTTAAAAACCCTGATTTGATTTTCAAACTTGTTTTCCCTTGCAATCGAGCTTAAATTGAAGCCTAATTAAGCCCGTTCGAGCTTAAATTGAAGCCTAATTAAATGTTTTCTTAGAGCTGAAGGTTGAATTGATAAAAGAAAAAGACTAAGAGGGTGTTTCACAATGTATTTCAAAAATGTTTTTGAAAAAAAATAATTTTTATTTTCAATTAAAAAAATAATATTTTTAGATCATTTTGACGTGTTGATGTCAAAAATAATTTTTTTATTTTACTATATTTCTAAATAAAAATCACCTTCAAAAACAACCAAGAACGTATTTTCAAATAAGCATTAAAGTAAAAAAAACATGAGTAACATAGACGGTAACCGGTAATTTGTTTGAAAATTTTATTTTAGTTCCCATCTTTTTAAGCTATGAGCTAATCGGTCTTTATAATTTTTAAACATTATATTTTTATATCATATTTTATTTTTAGTTTTTTTGGGGAGAAGAGAAAGGGGTTGAGAAAGTTTTTGTAGGAGAATACTCTTATCACTAGAAAAATTATTATATTTTTATTAAATTGTTTCATATGAGGAGGAAAAACATTTAAGATTAAATGTTTATTTACCTTGAAAAAATTAAAAAAAATATATTTGAGCTTTAAAATATTTTTTATTTCGGGTTGATTATAAATTTATATATTTTCAAATAAAAAATATTTTTAAAAACAATTGTGTTTCTGGTAACCGCAGCTATGAATAAAACATCATCGTACTGTTCACCCCTGATCTCTGTACCTACTCCCAGTCAAATCAGAGTGAATTTTATCCGTAGCTGTTCATACCGATTAAAAATCTGATCCAACTCCGATGACAGCGGATACTCCGGCGAGCTGGTGAAATCGTCATCCTAAAGGCAAGTCATGCATCTGCAACCCTTCATTAGTCTAATGAAGCTCATCAGAATCACAACGAGAGACAAAGCAGCTGTTCGAGGGCATTACATGATTTCTCAGTCAAGGTAAGAAAAAAACACAGAATCATGCACCAGGTCACTTGATTTCATGTGAACACTACGTTTTCATTTTCTTCGTTAACCGAATCAGAAGACTCAGTGAGTTATCCTTCAGAGGTGATGAAAAGCTCGCCAGATACAATGCATAACATTTGGAGATAAGACACGCAATTCCTTACCTGATACCACGTAGTAACTGGAACATCACCATCGTTTTCCTGATTGCTCTGGTTAAAACGTTAAATTAAGATCACTCAGTGCTATATTACCCAATCAGGGACACATAAACACCATCTGATATTTGTTTTAATCATTGGGCCCACATGAAGTGCCCAGATCCATCATCTAGCAGACAAATGTACCCAGATCACAGTCACCCAAAACGCCACGTCATCCCCTAAGCATGCTCTATTAACCTAGATTATCTTTCTCTAGTTACAGCCAACAATCCACTAATGAATCAAGTCCTTTCCCACAAGCAAACAACAAGAATCCAAAGAGTGTTACGATGTTAGGCCTATAGCTGACATGTACAGCACAATGCTGCGCAGCTTGTAACATTGCTTACGTGCCATTTCGCACGAGGACAATTTTTCATCCGCTGTCGTGGTCAACCATCACGGGCGCCAAACGTACGTTTCACATATTCAGCGGCAGTTAGGCACGAAAGATTTCTCCAGCGAGCTGAGCCTAAGTATTTTGCTAGCTCCATTATAAGGCTATTTATCGTCTACAGGCCATGGTGGTGCATTCCTCATTCTCTACCGACTCGAAACCTTTTTTCTTTGAGTTTCTTTAACTCCAAGAGATCGACCAAGTATACATCAAAATGGGTTCTTGTAAATTCTCCATGTTTCGTTTTCTTTGTTTGATCATTATTTTGTTCGTCGTTTCTGGGGAAGAGCCAAGTCCCCGGATTGTTAAGGAGAGAATCTCATTGCTTTCTTTCAGGTCTGATGTAGTATTAGACCCTGAAGGTGCGCTTGAGAGCTGGAACTCTTCAGGTGTTCATGTTTGCAACTGGACAGGAGTCAAGTGCAACAATGCTAGTGATCATGTTGTCCAGCTTGACCTGAGTGGCCTGTCACTTCGTGGCAGGATTTCTCCGGCTCTTGCGAATCTCTCTTCTTTGTTGGTTCTTGATTTGTCAAGGAACTTCTTTGAAGGCCATATTCCAGCAGAGTTGGGTGATCTTCTGCAGTTAAGACAGCTCAGTTTATCATGGAATCTTCTCGGTGGAAACATTCCCGAGGAGTTGGGATTTCTTCATCATTTAGTATATCTTGATTTGGGAAGTAACAGGCTTGCTGGTGATATTCCTGTACCACTTTTCTGCAATGGGTCTTCTTCTTTGGAGTATATGGACCTTTCTAACAATTCTTTAACTGGAGAAATTCCTTTGAAGAATGAATGTAAGCTTGGTGCTTTGAGGTTTCTTTTGCTCTGGTCTAATAGACTAGTTGGTCGGGTCCCTCGAGCACTTGCTAACTCCACCAATCTTGAATGGCTCGATTTGGAGTCAAATATGCTGAGTGGGGAATTGCCTTCAGAGATTGTACGTAAAATGCCGAAGTTACAGTTCCTCTATTTGTCTTACAATGACTTTGTTAGCCATGATGGTAACACAAATCTTGAACCCTTTTTTGCTTCTTTAGTTAATTCATCTAACCTTCAGGAACTTGAATTAGCAGGAAATAACCTTCTTGGAGAGATACCTCTTATTATTGGTGATCTTTCTACCAATTGTGTACAGATTCATCTAGATGAGAATCTTCTTTATGGCTCCATCCCCTCTCACATTTCAAATCTTGTCAATCTCACCCTCTTAAACTTGTCCAGTAACCTTTTGAATGGTACCATCCCACTAGAACTATGTCGTATGGGAAAATTAGAAAGGGTTTATTTGTCAAACAACTCCCTCTCTGGTGAAATTCCTGCAGCTCTTGCTAACATTTCCCATTTAGGCCTTCTTGACTTGTCAAAAAACAAACTCACAGGCTCCATCCCAGACACTTTTGCCCACCTTTCACAGCTTCGGAGACTCTTTCTTTATGAAAATCAACTGTCAGGAACCATACCACCAAGCTTGGGACAATGTGTCAATTTGGAGATCCTAGACCTCTCTAGAAATAACATTTCTGGGAACATTCCTGGAGAAGTTGCAGGATTGAGGAGCTTGAAGTTGTATTTGAATTTGTCAAGCAATCATCTACATGGGCCATTACCACTTGAGCTGAGTAAAATGGACATGGTGCTAGCAATCGATCTATCTTCCAACAATCTCTCTGGCACAATCCCGCCACAACTTGGAAGCTGCATTGCACTGGAGTACCTTAACCTTTCAGGCAATGTATTAGAAGGCCCTCTTCCTGCTACAATAGGGCAGTTGCCTTACCTTAAAGAACTCGACGTATCCTCAAACCAATTGAGTGGCAACATACCACAATCTATGGAGGCATCGCCGACTCTCAAGCATCTCAACTTCTCTTTCAACAGGTTCTCTGGGAACATATCAAGCAGCGGAGCATTTTCTTCCCTGACAATAGACTCCTTCCGTGGCAATGATGGCCTTTGTGGAGAAATAAAGGGCATGCCCAACTGCCGGAGGGGACATGTTATTCATATTTCATTTATTTTGCCTGTCCTACTGTCACTGTTTGCGACTCCCTTATTATGCATGTTTGCATACCCCCTCGTCCTCAGGTCAAAGTTCAGAAGTCAAACGGTGATATTCAATGGAGGCGTCTTGGAAGATGAGGACAAAGAAACAAAAGACCTCAAACATCCAAGAATCTCATATCGACAGCTTATTGAAGCTACAGGGGGGTTTAGCGCCTCAAGCCTCATAGGTTCAGGCCGGTTTGGCCGTGTCTACAAGGGCGTTCTTCAAGACAATACAAGGATTGCTGTTAAGGTATTGGATTCAAAGGAAGCTGGAGAAATTTCAGGAAGCTTCAAAAGAGAATGCCGAGTCCTGAAGCGGGCCAAACACAGAAATTTGATCAAGATCATCACAATATGCAGCAAGCCAGACTTTAAGGCTCTTGTTCTTCCTCTCATGTCAAATGGAAGCCTGGAAAGTCATTTATACCGTAGCCATGGACTAAATACAGGGCTGGATTTGATTCAGTTGGTTAGCATATGTAATGACGTGGCTGAAGGGTTGGCCTATTTGCACCACTATTCTCCTGTTAGAGTAGTGCACTGTGATCTCAAGCCAAGCAATATTCTTCTTGATGAAGACATGACAGCTTTGATAACTGACTTTGGAATCGCAAGATTGATTAGAGGTGCTGATGATAGTAATTCAACAGATGACTCAGCGTCCTTTAGCTCAACCGATGGATTTTTGTGTGGATCTGTCGGCTATATTGCCCCTGGTATGTTCTTACTTTCTGCAGCAGCTTAATTAGTATTATTTCTAAATTATGAAATGGTTTATAATGCATGTTCCTCATGGAAAGAGAGGAACGTTTTCAAAACCTTGTTACGTTTATTAATAATTTCCTTGTCAACTTGATCTCATGCAGAATATGGAATGGGAAAGCGTGCTTCAACGCAAGGAGATGTTTACAGTTTTGGAGTCCTCCTGCTAGAAATCATAACAGGAAGGCGCCCCACAGATGTTCTATTTCATGAAGGTTCAAGCTTGCATGAATGGGTTAAGAGTCACTATCCCCACAAGCTCGAGCCCATAGTTGATCAAGCAGTGCTTAGGTGTGCTCCATCTGTCATCCAGGGATACTCCAGCAAAATATGTAGTGATGTAATCTTGGAATTGATTGAGCTTGGTCTTGTTTGCACACAAAATAATCCCTCAACAAGACCAAGCATGCTAGATGTAGCCAGCGAAATGGGTAGCCTAAAGCAGTATCTCTCTAATCCTCCCTCCCAGGTGATTGAAGAATCATATCCTAAGGCTAGTGCTTCTTGAATTTGCAATGGCACTGAAAGTAGTTTCATCAAAATCTCAGAATCTTAGAAACTTCTAGTCATTGTACTTATTTTATTGATTATTTTCATGGTAATAAACTGATTTTTAACTCAATGCAATAGCCTTGTCGATTAGCTATTTGCCATAGTTTTGACTTTTTCGCAAAACTATATTCTTGGGCTATTCTCATTACCTTTAACAGACGTTTCCTGGTGAATTGAAAAGATCAGAAAGATAATTGTTAAATCAAAAAGAAAATCTTCTTTACACCGTCCAACGGATTTTTTAAGCTTGAAAGCAGCTCTGTCCTTTACTAGTCATATTTTTAATCAAAACCATCCAAAAACTTCCTTTGATTTGTTAATTTTTTAATTGATTTCACTAGATTGTGAACTCTGAATCATATTTCAACTATGAACTAGGCATTGATGCTTCAACCTGTCTATTTTCTTCCAGTTTATTCCTCTGTTTAAAATATCAGCATTTTGTTTATGGTGTGAAACACAGTGGTTTCTATAATCAGAAAAGGCACTTTGATCCCTTTTAGCCTACCTGTGATATGGATTTGCCTAAACTAAGTAATTAGTGGAAGATTATAATAATAAGCCTGTGCTCACTTTCATATTAATCATAAAAAGCACCCGGAACCTTTTCATCACCTTCACATAGAATAGGGATATGTCCCCAGACCACAATGGTTGCTGCAGTAGGTCAAATTGTCTCTGAACAAATATATTAACAAAGAAACTCGGATCAATACCAAATAGAGATGCCACAGAAGGTCGAAAGCATTCGATCGAGACTATCCTGAAGACAGATCACTGTCTTAATCTCTTATAAACTAAATTGTGTGCTTGCTTGCCTGGAAAAACACGAATTGCCAATATCTTGCTACAGTTTTCTATAATTGGCAACTTGGTCATTGAGTGACCATTAAGGAACCATCTCACCTAAAAACTTAAGCGTGTAGGTGAGACCCTATAATATGATTATATTATGAAGAGATATGATCTGTCAACCATGATTCTCTCCCCCAATTACTTCCACATGATTCTCTATCATTCCTTCTATGTAAAGTATACGTTACTAAGACAACCATTATATACAGTAAATATGTTTCCTTTGTAGTCATAAAAGACAGCTCTGTATTTCCTGTATTGTAAATTTCCATTCTTGTAATCTTTTATTTAAGATGAATAATACAATAGAGAAAGACAAGTTAGCTTTCCTACATGGTATCAGAGCCACAAGAGGTATTAGCAGTAATGGAATCTTCTACCTCTTCGATCCCACCTGTGTCCAACTCCAATTCTAATTCTAATTCGTCTGCCATCCAATCAGCTTCTCCTCACCTGCCTGATATTTCTACTAAGCTAGCTTCAACCAATTATTTGTTATGGAAAGCTCAAGTAGTTCCTGTCCTGCGTGGCAATGGTTTACTTGGCTATGTGAAAAATCAAATTGTTTGCCCAGAACTGACCATCACTAGTGAAAGTGGTGTGTCTCAAACAAACCCAGCAGCAACGACATGGCTGCGCACTGATCAGCTGATCCTTGGGTGGATCAATAGCTCCCTGACTGATGGTCCCTTGTCTCAAGTCATCAATTGTGAGTCATCTCATGATGCTTGGCAGGTATTAGAGACTCTTTATGGAAGTCATACTTGGGATCGACTGCAACAAATGAAAAGTGAGTTACAGTCACTCAACAAAGGCAGCTCTTCTTTAGAAGATTATCTGCACAATGGCCCTATCACTACGAGGTGCAGGCAAGGCAATTGATGAGGATGAGCTTATCATATGTATTCTCCAAGGCTTGGGATCTGAATTTGATCCCATAGTGGCAACCTTAAATGCCAGAGATGTTTATCCATCCCTTGAAGGAGTCATTGGCAAATTAAGGGATTTTGAGATTCGTATTCAAGCAGCAAGAATGGTCTCTTCTAATGTTGCGTTCTACACAAATCGAGGCAGAACCAGTACAAGGTCCCGTGGAACTCAAGGATTTCGTGGGCGTCACACTACACCAAATCAAATAAATTCACAATATCAACAGAGAGATGTTCGGTCTACACGTTCAACTAAAAGTAATCCTGGAACTCGTTCTCAATTTAATAATCGTGGTGGCCGCAGCACTGGTCGTGGACGTGGAGGAATAACTTGTTTTCGTTGTGGGGGCCCCAATCACAAAGCATATGGTTGATTTGCCACATGAAAAGAAGCAGAACAATTCAAAGCATTTGCAGCAATGCATGTTACTGATACTATAGACGAAACTTGGTACCCTAACACTGGAGCAAATCATCACATGACAGCTGATACAAGTGAGGAGCAAGGTATTCAATCTTATCTTGGCAATGATTCTGTTATGGTTGGCGATGGAAATGGATTGCAGATATATGGTATTGGACAAGTTTCATTGCCTACTACTAATATCAAGCTTCGTAATGTTCTTGTTGTTCCTGAAATTAAAAAGAAATTGTTATATGTTTCTCAACTTACAAAAGAACATAATTGTTATTTTATCTTTTATCCTTGGGGTTTTCATCTTAAGGACTTGAAGACGAAACGGGTGCTACTTAAAGGCTCAATGGTTGATGGCTTGTATCCAATCCAGCTGAGACACTACACAAATTCTGCAGTGGGTCTATTATCAGCGAAAGTATCTAGCAACTTGTGGCATGCGAGACTTGGCCATCCTCACTCTCGCATTCTCCAACTTTTATGTCTTTCATCAATAAATAATACTGTTAATTTTTGTGAAAGTTATGTGTTGGGGAAATCCACAAAGCTACCTTTTAAATCTAGAGAAACATATGTTGTTACCTTTTTGCATACTCTTCATACTGATGTGTGGGGACCAACTTCAAAAACCTCTTATGATGGGTTTCAATTTTATCTACTTATTGTTAATGAATATTCTCGGTATATATGGTATTTCCCTATGGCTCGTAAATCTGATGTTACCCCCATATTTCCAGCATTTATTCAACAAATGACTAACCAGTTCAGCACAACTATTAAAACAATTCAAAGTGATGGTGGCGGGGAATTTGTAAACCAAAGTTTAAGGGATTATTTTGCTTCCAATGGCATTATTCATAGGCTCTCTTGTCCAGGTACACTAGAGAAAAATGGCTTCGCTGAACACAAGCATCGACATATTGTGGATACTAGTTTAACACTATTAGCTCATGCCTTTGTTCCTTCATAATATTGGACGACTGCGTTTACAACTGCAATTTTCCTTATCAATCGGCTTCCCACCCTTGTTCATGGTAACAAGTCTCCTCATGAACTTGTCTATGGATCTCCACCATCCTATATTCTTTTACGAGTATTCAGATGTGCATGCTATCCACTACTTACTCCTTTTGGAAGATCAAAACTGGACTACAAATTTGCTCGCTGCGTGTTCATAGGTTATTCAGCACATCACAAAGGGTATCAATGTCTTCATATGCCAACTGGTCACATATATATTTCTAGACATGTGAAATTTCATGAACTTACATTTCCTTTCAAGTTTACTCACCAGTCTTGTAAACCAGATTTTTCTACATTCAAGGTTTGTGCTCTTCCCAAACCTCTTCGATCCACTGCTTTGCCACCTGTTCTAATGGATCCACCCGTTGCTGCCAACCCTATCTATGAGCCATCTTGCCAAAACAGTCCAGCTGTGTCTCCTTGCTCTGATGCTCCAGCCAATCCAGATTTATCTCCCGAACCCATTGCAGCCACTCAGCCACAGGAGCCATGTCGTAAACATCCCATGATCACACGGGCGCAAACAGGGTCCCTTAAGCCTAAAGTGTTTTTGTCTTCCAGGCATCCTATTCCTGCATGCTTTCTAGCTGATCTTGCCACCCAACCACAGGAGCCTCGCACGTATAAGCAAGCCCTTAAAGATCCCAAATGGCACCAGGCCATGACAGATGAAATAAATGCTCTTCACAAAAATAACACGTGGACTTTAGTGCCCCACACACCTGACATGAATTTGGTTAGCAGCAAATGGGTGTTCAAAATCAAGACTCGTTCTGATGGTTCTGTTGAACGTTATAAAGCCCGCCTGGTGGCCCGTGGTTTCACACAACTTCCGGGTCTAGATTATGATGAAACCTTTAGCCCGGTTGTTAAGCATGGTACCATACGATTAGTCCTTACTATTGCCTTATCCCAAGGATGGTCAATTACACAGCTTGATGTAAGTAATGCTTTTCTTCACGGTGACCTGCAAGAACGCGTGTTTTTATCTCAACCACCGGGGTTTGAAGACTCCTCTCATCCTCATCATGTCTGTCAACTACACAAGGCTCTCTATGGTTTAAAACAGGCTCCAAGAGCATGGTACATAAAGTTTAGTACCTATATACAGCAACTGGGTTTTCATCGGTGTCCATATGATCAATCCCTGTTTTCCCGACGTCAAGGTTCTGATTTTATTATGCTCTTAATCTATGTTGACGATATTCTTATCACAGGGAACTCAGCTTCAACGATTAAGACCCTTGTGTCTCATCTCTCGGCTGCTTTTCACATGAAGAATCTTGGTGAAGCTCATCTCTTTCTCGGCCTCCAAATCAAACGTGCAAAGACAGTTATTACTGTCACTCAAACACGTTATCTGCTCTCTTTACTTCAGAAGTTTGGCTTGGATGGGGCTAAGCCAGTAGCCACTCCCATGGCCTCTGGCACATCATTGACTGCTACTGAGGGTGTCCTTCTGCCTGATCCACTCTATTACCGGCGTCTGGTTGGTTCCCTCCAGTACCTCACGTTGACGCGGCCTGATATTTCCTTTGCCGTCAATAATGTGTGTCAGTTTATGCAACATCCTCGTGACAGTCATCTAATTGCTGTTAAACGAATTTTTCGGTACCTTAAAGGTACTCTTGATATTGGGCTCAAGTTTGTTCAAACTCCTCTAATTGCATTACGTGGCTTTTGTGATGCGGATTGGGCAGGCTCTAGAGATGATCGTCGTTCAACAACTGGGTTTGTTATCTACATGGGTGATAATTTGTTGTCCTGGGGAGCTAAAAAGCAAGCCACAGTCTCTCGGTCCACAGCGGAGGCAGAGTACCGTGCGTTAGCTTCCACAACTGCTGAGCTTATGTGGTTTATTAATCTACTTCACAGCATTGGGTTTTCTCTTCCACCTCCCACCTTATACTGTGACAATGTCAGTGCTATTAACATGGCTAAGCATCCTGTTTTCCATCATCGTACGAAACATATTGAGATCGATGTTCACTTTGTTAGAGAACAACTTGCTCGTGGAACTCTCCTTTTGCGACATGTTTCTGGTTCAGCTCAGCTCGCTGATATTTTTACAAAACCACTATGTGCTGCCAAGTTTCTACCTAATCGTCACAAGCTCCTCATCGGTCCAATCCCGCCTTGAGCTTGAGGGGGGATGAAGAGATATGATCTGTCAACCATGATTCTCTCCCCCAATTACTTCCACATGATTCTCTATCATTCCTTCTATGTAAAGTATACGTTACTAAGACAACCATTATATACAGTAAATATGTTTCCTTTGTAGTCATAAAAGACAGCTCTGTATTTCCTGTATTGTAAATTTCCATTCTTGTAATCTTTTATTTAAGATGAATAATACAATAGAGAAAGACAAGTTAGCTTTCCTACACTTATTATACTCTAACACACCTCCTCAAGTGAAAGTCCTTTGGGCTTGAAACTTGCACAGACCCACATTGTTTTGTGCTTGATTTTTTTATCAAATAGAATGGGGGTGGTGAGATTCGAACTCGTGACCGCTGGGTCAACAAGGCTCTGATACCATGTTAAGGAACCATCTCACCTAAAAGCTTAAACTTGTAGGTGAGACCCCATAATATGATTATATTATACTCTAACAAAGAATTCATAAACCTACCATCACCTTCTCTTTCTTTCCCCCCCTCTACTTTTGTGATTTTTATAATGAAATATATGGAAACAATCTCATAGCATGACTTCAGCAAACCAATTAGTCTGTTCCTTTCCTGTGCTACTAAAGCAACCAAAAATGTTGAAGGTATTGGTATATTATCTACTGATATTAGTTAGCACAGCTACCAATCAAACAGTTCCTGACACCCCCTGAAAATTGAAAGCTGTATTCGTAAGAAATATTGAAAAGGAGCATAATTTCTGGCATTAGATCAGTAATAACTGCTCACTTGTTCAAATGCAACTTACAAGTGATTTCATTGTCTGGTGTAACCATGCCTATTAAATCCCAGGTGCCAATTATTATAATTCTTTCACAAAATTCCAAGAATTTTTTTTGTTGTTGTAATAAAGATTCCACCAAACTTAAATCCGCAAGACTAATACCATTACCCTGCTGCACCTTCCAAGGTCTATTTTCTCCAATGATAATTCATTCCTCATTGCACAAATATTAGTTTTAATTTGGAAGGAGCTCTACTGCAAAATATGAGAAAACTCTGAGACATGAACAAGCCAGTCTCCCAAAGAAGATGAGAGAAAAAATAAAAAGCAAAAGATTTCATGATTTCTGCCTCCTCACTTCGACTACTTTTTCTACATAAGGAGTGTTCTTCCATGAACTGCAAAGCTCATTCACTATCCTTAGCCATTGCACTCATAAATGAAGATAATCTAATCATGCATAATTAAAAGTTTGAATTCTAAAGGAAGATTGAATTATGAGTAGTTCTAAAGCAGTTGCAAATGATAGCACAGGCCAGTGTCTAACCCACTAGCTACACGGACTCCATAAAATACTCCTTGAGCATGAAAGAGGAAGGTGAGTGTGATCTAGTGCTCCATGATAATGACTTCCATAACCAACGCTATTCACAAGTGTCTTTCAGGTACAGATGTTAAATTTACAGAGAAACTTGGTCTGTTAAAACAAATTAACATGTAAAACACCAGGGAACAAACGTAATATCCCGAGCCACAAGCGATGAGGATGCAAAACAAAGAATATAGACAGTGACAGTGGGAGAAAGAAGGAAAATATCATGAACACGAAGATTATTGAATTCTGCTAGCCACATACATTCAGGTTGTATATTTTGGATATACAGTTCGTGAAAGAGCTTAAAAACACAGTAGATGATAGTGAAAACCGAGAGGCCAACTTGACTTCTCCATCTTCTTCATTTGATTTAAACAGAGCAATTCACCATACGGGTGTTACAGAGAGTTACAGCTTTACAAGAGTTAAACATGGAAATATACAAGATGGAATTGAGGGAATTAAGAGACGTTGATCACGCTGGTTCTGGAGGGAATTGAGCTGTTGCTGCAGATTTGGAATGTGCTGCGATTGTGGAATTACCTTCAGGAATAGCTGGTTTAACAGTTTTAACATGAAAAAAATTATAAATATTTTACAAACGATATTTAAAACATATCGATCATTTGTCAAGGTAGAATATATACTCCAATAATTTATAATATTGCTTAAATCAATGGTGCATAGTGTCTTGTTAATATTACATTATTGTTAATAAAGAGTTTTAGATATTACTACTACCATTGTAATGATTAATTGCAAATAATTTGTAAGCCTAATGTTGATTGATATGGTGAATATTTATTATTATTTTTTAAAACATATATCATAAATGTATAAAACAATAGTAGTTTTCTAATAAATATTATAATTGATTTACAACTAATTTTAATTATTATTATTATTATTTTTTAAATAGTTAACTCTTTTGACTTCTTTTTTTGTTTTTTATTTAAAAAAAATTGAGTTTTAATATTCAATATTGAAAGTTAGATTTTATGATTTATTTTATATGATATCATCCTTATCTCATTAATTGAGTTACGAGTTTAGCGGGTTATCCCAAGTTGACTTGAGTTGTTTTGTGTTTTTAATTGATTTTTCATTTTTAATTGTATCCTTCAAGATTATTGAAAATTGAGTTTCTTAAAAAATATTTTTAATTAAACAATATTTTTATTGGTCATCTGAATTGATTGTCATGTATATTATAGTTTAATAATGATGAGACCACTTAATTTTTTTATATAATTAGTTTAGAAATATATTGGACAGCATTATTCTTGTCAACTTATCATATAATATTGCTGGGAAAATAAAAAATATAAAAAGAGAGAAATATAGATGATAGAGAAATCGGTAATGCTTGAAGACATTGCAATCTATGAATACTAAAATGATTATTATTTTGAAATTATTTATTAATACTTAATATTGTAAAGAATTTCTTACATATTACATTATTTATTAAAACATCAAGTATCACATGCAGTGATTTATTTATTTATTCCTCCTCAAGGATGAAATAAGTGATATGTGTCAATAATGTATATATGGCAAGAACATAGGATTTACAGCATATCAATAATATATGGAAAGCAAATTGTAATAGAAATATATTGTATTTACTGTAGACTGTAAATTAGGGTTTTATGTGCATTTAGAGGATTGAATTCCTCCTTCGAAAATCAAGAAATCTGAGAACAAATTTACACAGAAAATTGGTATTTGTGACAATATGATCTTGTGTTGGCATTTGTTCAATGAATAAAAAAGATGGTAGTTTCAGTATCAAGCTTGTCATTCACGGGAATGGTTGTTTCCGGTGAGGTTACCTCTAGTGTAAGAGGATGGTCGGTCGTGACTAATGATCCTATAACTTTTGCTAGACAAATGGCGTTCTTGTTTAAGATCGAAAAACAACTCCTTGAGTAAAATGATTAAATCTCGAAAGAGAATACCTGATCAGAGGGGCAAAAAGAAGAAGAAGACATCTGCTCTTCATAATTTTACCTTCAATGAAGACAACTACCCGACCAGAAGACACAAGAAATAGAAATTGTGAATATATAGCATGCAACTATGAAACAAATTCACGGACATAATTATTGGTACCTCTTTTGGAGGGAGGAAACCTGAAACAGCCTTGTTCTTCCCACTCATGAACTGGAATTGAGAGTTCTACATCACTCACAATTTGTCGAGCCACTAAATTTTTTATGTTAGGCTGTAATAAATGGAACAAGAGCATATACAGGTTGGGAAACAGAGCAAAGTGGAGATTGTTGTATAGAATATAATTTACAATCATCATCCCAATATTAGGAGAAAAAACAAAACAAAAATGACAGCATGCCTAAGACATCCTATTGAAATCAAACTTCTTCTGTGATTGATGTGAACTCAGCAACATTTACATTGGATAGGTTTTGTACAGCAAATCAAACAAAAAATCCACAAATCTACGGTATAATACTCACTCCATTCAAGATCAAAACATCATCCTTACAAAGTAGTCCTTGTTGCAGGTGTTGTATCAAAACCCGGAAATTCATAAGAATCAGGTGATAAGGCAGTAAAAACTTGATTGCTCGAATTAAAACCAAAAGTACAGCATTGCCTGAAAATAAGAATAATATCAATGTTATCCATCTCTAGCTTAACTATGCCTGAATGCACGATTGAGTGAGAAAGAGAGGAGAAGACATACCTCTTGGAGAACATCTAAAGATGACTTATCTGCAACATGGGGTTTTTTTGTTTTCAAACTTCTTATCTCAGACTGTATTGAATTGAGTTGTTCACGTATCTCCTTCAACAAACTAAGTTCCTCTTCCCCTTCAGCAACAATTTCTTGCCTTGTATTGTTTCCTACTCTCTCAAGCCTCTCAACTCTCTGACTCAGCTGCTGATACTCAGCTTGAGAATTGCTTACACTAATTGTTGAGTGGCTCACAGGAGACACGTTGAGGTGAAAAGTTGCCCCATCTCCTGGCCTAGGCCATTTCTTTTCATGGACCGTGGAAAGCACCATTGCCTTTAGCAGGCCTCTTTCATCTTTACTGGGCGGTATCAGAATATCCTCAGATACCATATCTGGCTTTTGAAGCCTGTTTTCACCTTCCAAAGTCATTTTGTGATGTTCTTTCACATGATGTTCAGAAGCTTTGCAACTCTCGAGAGTTTGTGGGACTTCGAAAATATCCTGAACACTTGCCCTTGAATCCTGATGCTGTTTAACTTTGTCCGAATGAATAGAATTTTCTTTTCTTTTTAGATCGCCAGATGTGTCAGTGCCCATTTGTGAAAACATTGAAGGGGACCAGGTGCCACCCTTCCAGATTGCAGATGTTTTCCTAATGGGATCTTTGTCGTCAGTAATCTCTTTTACCCGTTCATCCAACCTTTTGATCTGCTCCCAATATGAATCAACGTTTGTACCAGAAAAGCTCCCTGATTTTTTCTCTGAATCATTAGCTTCTCGGATTGCAATTTCCTCAGCATTGCTTTGCATTGCATCTAGCACAGGGACCATAGATGTTTTCCTTCCAATATAACTTTTATTGTAACAGGCATCCTTGGTTGAAACCTGAGGCGGAGAGTTGATTCTCCTTCCATTTCCATTGGCACCATTTTCCCCCATTAAAGGATCGTTTCTTTGCATTAACAGATTCTCCGGATAAGTATTCTCATACACACACAAATCATTATAGCCCATGCTTAAAAGTCTATACCTATATGCCTGAACTTGGTATTCAAGAGACGCAATCTCCATTTCTCTCTGATATATGAGATCTTCTACAATTGCCAGAGCCTCCTCTGCATGACACATCTTTTCCTCTGACATTCTCTTATATTGGCCCGCTTCCATCTTCAGTGAGGCCTTTTCACCTTGCAACCGCAATATCATGGATAAAGCTTCGCTTGCTGCGGTGGCCGAGGCTTCTCTTTCCTCATCTAGCTCGGCATAAAGGGTCTGCAGAAGATGTTGCTGGGTATAAAGGGCTTCTTTCAGAGATGTTACATTAGTTTCAGGCGCCGGTAATAAACTGCTTCCATCCATAAGCAATAAATTAAATGCCGACTCCTGCCTGTGCACAAAATAGCATCAACTCTTCTTTAGTCTCAAAAACCCATTTAAAGTTTTTCTTATTCATTTCAAATTTCGCTCAGATACCTCCAGCAACAACAACAATGAATCAAAAAATTATACTAAAAAAGGCGTATGAGAGTTCAGGCAAGCAGATAGGCAGGCGCAAAGGGTCAACAACTTGCCCTCCCTTGCTAACACATTTGCACGCAAAAGTTGTAAATATTTCGATTATAAATATGAGCACAGACATAAATGGTGGCTCTGTCATCTCAAAAACCCCATCTGCACCACCCTCCCTTCAGAAAACATAATCCAGTGAAAAGGGGGATTTCGTCCCATAAACAAGCAATATTTTCACATGTTGCACTTAGATATAGCAGAACAAATAACATTTTGACAGAAACAAATGAAGAGATGTTATAATTATTTTCAACTTAATTGTGAAAATATGAATCATTAGCGCCAAAAGGAAGTATGGAAGAAAAGATCTCAGGGAAATCCCGAAGTATAGAAGAAGAGGAGGTGGGAAATGATAGAAAGACATTGGACAAAGCAATAGAAAGCACAATGAATCATTCCATGGAAGAAATAAACTGCGTGAAAAAGCACAGCAAGAAATGATATTTGAGCCTATCACCTTCAGTTTGTATATTTACTCCTTAGAGCATGACCCGATAGAGAAAAACAAAAGGCTTTAGCAAAAGACAACTGTCCTCTTCAGCAAATCCAGATATCACACTGTCAGGTCAAAACACCAAGCAATTCAACCATGAAGCAAATTGCTTCCCTGGAAAAAACGAAAGAATAGCAAAACAGGCCAGAAGGGCTTGAGAATTTCTGGCATAAAAACCTGTACAGGAGCTTAGAACAAGACCCCACTTATTTTTAAGCAAACCTCATCATTTCCGTATTCTCTTTCCAAACATAGCTAAAGAAATCTCATTGCTTTTCCATTGCTTTTCTACAAAGCAGATGTGAGATTTGACATAAATTATTTTTTTTCCTTCAAAGTGGTGTATTCAAATTTTTCTACAAAGAATGGAGTGGGAATTAAAAAAATACAAAAAAAAAACAAGACATTAAGACAACTATGCACCTGATCCCAAACCATTGCCTGGATAGTTAATCTTCTTGTCGCTTGTTAATTCATGCTATTAATTGAGGGTTTTTTATATAAATAAAAATATATTTATGATTACCATGTGGGCCTTGGTTGCTTTTTTACTCAACGGGCGTTGAAGAATATTTATCAGGCTAAAAAATTGCTAAAAGGTGAGGTTTTAACGGCTATTAATAGGCCCCATCAGGGCCATCACCACGCACGCTGCGGCATATGAGAGGGGGGAGGAGTTTAGACAAGTGTCACTAGTAAAGCAAATTATGATGGCAGAGCTGTATCTTTGTATTTATTTTATTTTAAGCATGTCGGCCTGTCCAAGTCCAACACAATTTATCAAATTTCACTTTGTTGAAACTGTATCATTAGCAGTGATGATGGTACCTGCCATTATCATCTTAACAAGTAGAATCCAGCACGGATTGATGGAGGATCCACGACGTGTACTAAATTGAAGACGTCTTAAATTCTAATCATATAAGAAAAGGGTAACGGAGACTGACTCTTAGCCGCCCATCTTGTTCTTCCGACCATTGAAAGAGTATCAGCTCTTCAGTCCACAGGTGGATGCGCACGTTGTAATAGCGTTTTACAGATGACCAGGCGAGGTTTGGACCATTCAAGAAGACTTGTAGCACTGGCATTTGCAAAATAGTTCATTGCTGGAATTATTGTCAACCAATTGAACCCACAACATAAAGCAACGTGAGATGCTATAACGGTACAAAATTAGATGCCTCACAACAAATGCATTTGAACATTGATTTACAGATAAGTTTTGCAGCTCACAATTTTCGCCAACAGAATTCACTCTACACTCCACTATCTGGGCTGATGTTGCATCTTTATTTGCTACCAACTGCATCTAGTCCACTGGAACTTCAACTTCCATCTTCAAACCAGAATTTCCAAGAATCTGCAAGTAAGCAATCAAAAGTGAGCGCAAGAGATGAGTTTAAAGAACTAGGCTGAGTGGAGACAGTGACTAATTAAATGGTAAGAGAAGCTGGATGGATGATTCAATAATCTTATGGGAAGGGCTCCACTGTCAAAGAAACAAATAATGGAAGGGTGGAAGTTCAAATGGAAAGTTTAATGTCAACATTGACTTTACTGTTTGCCAAAGCTTCTAATCTTTAACCTCTAGGACAAAACTGAAATTTTAATGACTCTAGTCTACCATCCAATTCCATATCCCAAATCTTAATTTCTGATTCTATACTGAAAAGAACTGGAAAATAGTTCCAAGATCAAGCACCCATCACAGATGCCATAGCAGCCACACCACAACACCACCCTGCTACAGTCTCTGATAACAAGAGTTACAGCTGCAATTCATCAACTCTTGGATTCCGTGTTATAAGATCAATTTCGCAATCACAAATTCTTATTTAATTCTCTAACTAAGAAGCATGCCTTAAAAGCTGATTCCCCAATGCACAAATGTAACCTAATCCCCCTTTGGACAATGAAATATCAAGTTTAACCATAGTACACTAAAAAAGATTTTCCTATAAGAAAGCCATCCAGAGTCCAAAGCAATAGTTCTGACCTTACAGGGAATGGAAAAAGAAGAAATAAAACTTATAGTAGAGTCACTAAGTTAAGAGTGATATCAACAATTTTATTGAATTAAAATAAATTGACTCATGACGATCTAATTGGTTTTTATTGTGCATGTGTAATGTATGTGCACAACAGATCATAGAAAGAATCAGGTTAATCAGGTGAAGATTATACACACGGTATAATTCAAAAATTAATCATGTTTACTTTTGTTATTAAGCTCATGAAATTTTTTATGTTGTAATAACCATATATACCAGATATAAATGACAGTACCTTTACAAAGTCTGACAAAACTAAGAAAGAATCCTTTGAGTAGCCTGCTTCTTCAAGTACACGTGTCAGAACTTGCTGCGCCAACCGTAAGTATGGATCCACAATAAAGCACAAGTCAACACCAGATGTACATACTAGGGAACAGTAATTTTCAAAGTCCTACTATGATATTAACTGGGCAAGAACTTGAAATCACATCCTACTTCTATGACATTAACCAAGCAAAAACTAGAAATGACATCTGATACTGTTATTCAAAAAGATCACATGTATTGGGAACTCAATTTTTTGACTTCTTAATTTGCAAACTGGGCAATAAGCTCTTCATAACCAGCCCTCAGTTTGATAAAAAAAGAAAAAAGAATGAACTCTTGAGCTATTTCAGTAATGGCTACTTACATCATTACAAATAGATATCTGTACAAGAATTTCAAATATTCAACTTCATTGTAGGCAATAACAGGGAACTATTCTGCAAAGTTTACAATTGCCTTTCTTCCACTTGATTTTATCTCAACAAAATTCACTCATGTATTCTAACTAAAACTACACCACATCAGGCAAAAACCATGAAAAAGTTCGAACAATGTGCTTGGATCAGTTTGACAGCAAGCCTGTAAAACTTTTTCTACCACAGTTTTCCAGGTACCTAAATATAACACCACATAAAATTCACTTCAATTCAACCACATCTCTGCCTCAACCTCTACTAAATCTGATATTCCCCGGAGGGACTAGAATGTTCATAAAAACTCGAAGTAAGCAATTTGGCACACACATATTCCTATCTGAGTCTCGACATTACTGATTAACCATATACATATGAAACTTGACAGGAACACTAAACACGTCCAAATAAAATGAAAACGAAACCAAAAGAAGGCTGAAGTCTAACCTCTCTTTGTTGTTGTGATACAAAGTGACCGGTCAAATCATGCAATACATCCAACATATCATTGAAGGTAACTTTCCCATTGCCATCCGAATCATACACCTTGAAAATAACTACACAACACGGTAAGATAAAACACATCTATGGAGATTGGAGACTATATTTATGTTTCAATTTTTGAAAAAATAATATAAAATAACAGAACATTACATTCGAATTTGAGTTGCAAAGGAGCTCGAGGACTGAATGCAGACAGGAATGCCACAAATTCCTTGAAATTCAATCCATCCACCATTCTCAACAATCTCTATTACTCCAAACAATAAAAAATCACTAAAAAAATCACAATACATATGAAAAGAGAGGCAGAAATTAAATGCAGAACCTGAGAGAGAGGATTGACAGCGAATTCAGGAACGGAAAGGAACTCCTCGGACGGGACAAAACCGCATCCGTTTCGATCCAGCTGGCAAAACCTCTGGTACAACGACACTATCTCTTGCTGCGAAACTACAGAGACATGTTAATCAATTAAATGCAAATGTAAATTGATTAAGTGGAGAGAAGAAGAAGGAGAAGGCGAGGGAGTTACGTACAGGTGTGGTTACAGTGTTGTTGGACTTCTTCGATGTCGTATTGAGTGAGCATCGAGGATGTGTTGCCCATGGTGATCTTGGTGATTTGATCGAGGAAGAGCTGTTTCTTTATCCTTGTTTATGTTTTGATTTTTTTAAGGGACAGGTACAAGTACAGGTGTGGTTGTTTGGCAGGTGTGCCCGTGTACGTGAACAGACAAGTTTGTGGCTGGTTCTCTTGTCCCTGTTCAAGTAACTCTTATTTCTGGATAAGGCTTAAATATGTCACGCAGCCAAACACCATCTCTTAGAGTCCTTTTATTTTTATTTTCGCTAATTCATTCATACACCCACTCGCTTCATCACCGGTGGAATATTTTTTCAATACGTTTAGTCCCTCGATTCTCTTATTCTTTGCATTTCCATACCAAATTACTCTTCAATTCCATCATTTATTTTGCAATTTGAATGCTCTTTGACTTTATGAGATTTAAAAGGTCAACAATTAAATCATTCTGTTAAGAACATAGATAGATAGACTCAATTGGTGGAGATGGTATTTTGGAGACGGAGAATTGGAATGATTGCTCTGAAAAATGTTTGTCCGATGTGGGTTCTGTGCCGGAATAATTCTTGCAAGCCGGAAAACACATCTTTAGAAAGATGAACCTTCTTCAGCACTAGAAATACTACATTGCATTTAGTAGACAGTAAAAACAAGAAGATAACAATAAAAAATAATGATCAAATCTAATAGTTAAAAAAAATTGATTTTTAAAGGGTGAAATTAAAAAAAAAAACTCAACAAAATACATAAAAATCAAATTTTATATAATCAATAAAAATAAGATTTTTTTATAAAAAAAATTCCATCCAAAATAAAAGTAAAACACTTATATAATTAACCAAGCATTTATATATATATATATAATCAATTTATTTAGTAATAAATAAATACAAAAAAAGGTTGGAAATTGATTTATAAAAAAACAATTTCCATATAACAAGCGAGAAGACAGCCTATCCGAATGACGGGTAGATTCAGCAGAAATTTTACCATAAAATTTGAACCCTTCATATGAAGTGAAGAGCATATATTACATTTCAAAACAACAACGTACTTCGAAAAAATCTCCACTCAGACGGCTGCTCCAACCATGTCCGTTCTGCGCCCCAACCTCCTTCCCATCTCTCTCCCCTATCCAAACGGCACCTCAATCCTCCCCTATCTCACCCGTAGACTTCCCCATCTCCAAACACTACCAAAAATCCTCTGCTCCGCAAAACGAACGGGAAAGCAAAGATATCCCTCAGAGAAGAAGAAACTCAAGTTGAAGCACAAAGAAGCTCTGACTGATGTCAAGAACAAATTTGATGGCATTTGGAGGCTATCCAAGCTTGCTGTTTCCGTTCAAAACGACCCCGGCAAGGACTTTCTCGGCGTCTCCGACGGGTTGCTTCAAGAAATTGCCAAAGCTATCAAGTTCCCGGTAATACTCTTGCCAGCCTCTCTTTGAAAACGAAATTTAACACTCTTTTTACCATTTTTAATTACTTAAAACTGCAACAGGTTGCTTCAATGTTGCCCCCAGAAGCATTTTCGGTTATTAGGAAATCGTTTGATGCGAGAAAGGTCAGTTTTATTAATAAGAGCTTGCTGTTTCTGCTCGCTTTCTTTTAAATTGATTGAGATTGTCCTAAATTTCGAGTTTTTTAATTTCATAGTTCATTGGTAAAAGTTAGAAATAAAAAACTATATTTTTGTTTCCATGTAATTTGTTTTGGTAATGTTTTTTTTTTTTTCAGATGTTAAAGGAGGCAAAATTTGTGTATACAGTGGATATGGATGTGAGTGAACTTATAAATCTAGAGCCTCGTACCATTGATTTCATTTCGGACTTAGAGCCTAGAGTTGGGCTTATAGAACATATGCCTCTAGAAAGAGTCTCGGGTGATATAATTAGTATAATACAAGATTGTAAGAAGGTTGAGGGAGAAAGGTTGCTGAAAGAAGGTGGTGCTAATGGTTATTCTTGCAATGCGGGTACATATAAGTACACAGGGAGTAGAAAACCGAAAATTGCAGTTGTGGGTAGCGGGCCTTCTGGGTTGTTTGCTTCTTTGGTTCTTGCAGAGCTTGGTGCGGATGTTACTTTGATAGAAAGAGGCCAGCCAGTTGAACAAAGGGGCCGTGATATTGGTGCTTTGATGGTTCGGCGGGTTTTGGAATTGGAGAGCAATTTTTGCTTTGGGGAGGTTATATCTTGCTTCACTTAGTACTCTTGTTGAAGGTTGTTTTAGTATCTTGTGTGTGAATCAATAGTTTTGTTTTGGATCGAGTCTTTCTGATTGTGATTCCTAGAATGAAACTATCTTGTTGATTCTTGGCTTCTTAAAAGTTTTATAATGATTTTGCACATTGCCATTCCAGCACCTAGAAACTTTTTAACTACAACTTAGTTTTTTTTTTTGTCTGTGTGTGTGTGTTTATTCTGTCAAGTACATGGTCTTCATTTTGTTTATCTGAAGTATTTGTTTTGTCAAGTTCATTGGTCTATTTATTACATTCCTTTTCAAGTTTGATCCCAGTCTCCATTTAAATGATTTGAACCTTCCCATTAAAGTTACATCGAATGAACTAGAATGGTTAGACAAGTGATACAAGGATTATTTGTGCTCTGTATATGGCTGAATGAATTTTTGCACTGTGATGCTTCAAAGAATTTGAAAGCCAAGCATTTCAGATACATGTGCGACTCAGTCCCTAAAGTTCCATCATGGCACTTAGTGACCCCATTCCAAATATGCTGCTATATTTCCCAGAAATTGGCTCAAAAGTTATTCTGTAGTTAGCGAAAGCTCTAATATAATTACCCATGCCTGCTTCTGAGGACTGACATATTTTCTGCCTTGAATTGCTTATGAAGCATAGCATGGATTAACATGCCCATGAATGGCTGAAAACCTGGAATATGAACTGCAACAATGAAATATGTGTATCTTTATATTTGTTTGATATTCTGGCTCTCATTTTGTTTCTTTGATTTGACATTGTCTGTTTATTTGTTATTTTTCTATCACCTACTTATATTTGGTGAGCATTCTTTCCTTGTCTGATACCAAGTCATATAAAGGACTTATGTATGGCAGGGTGGTGCAGGTACTTGGAGCGATGGAAAGCTAGTAACTAGAATTGGAAGGAACAGTGACAGTGTTTTGGCGGTGAGAACCATTCCTCATATTCTTGATCTAATCTCCTATGCATTGCTTTTGCAATATACATACTATCTCTTACAAATATTAGCTCTTCTACTATATCCATGATTTTCTGTCGGCTGTCTCACAAATGATTGCCTGCGTTTGTTAATTGACATAAATTTGAAGTACTAGTTAGATTCTGGGGGTCTCACCTAATTAGCAATATTAAACTTCAGGTTATATCTCTGATAGTTTCCTGAAATCCATTGGTGTTTTTTTTTTAATAAGAAGCTTGCATACAGTTTTATTGGAAGATGCAGTTACAGGTCCAATTTATTCGTGCATGTTTCTAACTTGGTATAAGTTCCTTTTGAGAGCTGCATTTTAGTATGAATAAAGTTTTTTGATTATTAGCTTGGTGGTTGCAGAATTAGCTGTGTCATCATGAAGATGTGGGTTTTCCAGTTACGAACATCATTATTATTCAAATTAATGGGTTAAAATACTTGCAGAACTGCTAGAATTATTTTTTTTCCATGTCTTTCCACATATTGCCCATTTATTTTTGCATTTTTTCATCTTATCATTCTTACTTTTATTAGTAGAATCCTGCTAAACAAAATTTATAAACAATTACTACTAGTTTCAGCAATTGTATGGGTTGTCTGATATTTATGTAAATCTCAGGTTATGAAAACTCTGGTTCACTTTGGAGCCCCAGGAAACATCTTGATTGATGGAAAGCCTCATTTGGGAACTGATAGGCTGGTTCCATTGCTCCGCAATCTTCGCCAAAATCTACAGGGACAGGGTGTAAGTTGCTGATTCAGCATTCTCCTATCTGAAACAAGTTGTTGATTTTGCTTCCTTACTACAGTTTTCCACCCTGTTAACACCCAGAAAACTTTACTGCCTCAGGTTTCAATCAAGTTTGGGACAAGGGTCGATGATCTGATAATAGAGGATGGTCATGTTGTGGGTGTCAAAGTTTCTGATTCAAGAGACCAACAGAAGCTGGATTGCCATAAGTTGGGGTTTGATGCTGTCATTCTGGCTGTGGGCCATTCTGCTCGTGATATATATCACATGCTTCTTTCCCATGATATTGATTTGATACCAAAAGATTTTGCTGTGAGTTCAGAATCCTTTTCTCCTATATCTCGTGTAATAAAAGAACTTGACAATGATTGGTCATCCATTCACTTCTTTGGTCTACCAAATTACTTTGTACAGGACACCATTTATTCATGGTATATCAAGGAAGTAAGCTTCTGTTTGGCCACTGGATTTGGTGTGGTCATCAGTTGAATAAGAGTCAAACTCAAATTGACTTGATGAGAGCTTCATTAATGGTCAATTCAGGGTAGAAGTGCATGATTTGTCTTGGTCTAGACAGTGTAAATAAATTTGTGAAGTGGTTTTTAGCAGTGCTTCTATTGTGCCATTTCTGATCTGAAATAGGCCACTTCAAATTGACTCTCAGCAAAATTGCACCCAAAAAAAACTAGGGTTAAAAATTCATTTTATTGGTCGTCTGTTACAGTTCAGCAGGAATATCTTTAATTCTTCTGTTTTTATTATGTGACATTTATGCTGTGGTTATCGATTTTCTGCTCTATTCTTATTTTCTATTTGGTGTCTTGAGACTTTCCTGCCATTTTCATAGTAAGTTGCTTGGTTAAACAGGTTGGTTTGCGAATTGAACACCCTCAAGAGCTAATAAACAGTGTACAGGTTGGTTATGTATCTCTTTTCCTGTTCTATCATGTAGATGAACTGATAACTGGCTTGACTCTTCATAATATTTTACTTCTGTTCTAAAACATGATTCATCCAATAGCATTCTTTCTGTTTTGTTCTTGCAACTCAAATTATACAAATTTGCAGTATTCAAGTCTGAGCACTGAAGTCCATAGAGGACGGGGTAAAATACCAGTGGCAGATTACAAGGTCGCTAGTTATGTTAGTAGAGAGGATGGGAAGACACCCTCAAGTTCAGGGCCTACAAGTCGCAGTTGCTATTCTTTCTGCATGTGTCCTGGTGGACAGGTATACTTGTTCATCTTTATATTTTCTGCAAAGAATATAGATTTGAATGTAGCTGTTCTTTTGAACACTGCCTTTCAGTCACTTTGCTTCTTACTTTTGTTACACCTGAAAATGCATGCTTAGTCCTTGACTGAATACTTGATAAATTCAGTCTAACATGAAAATTTTGAAATTTTGCAAGTAATTGTGCACTTCAGGATTATAAACTGAACTTGTTACCGTCACTTGCGGGTGTCACTGGTACTACTTTGTAATGCTGTTAAAAAAGTTCTATTGAATCAGAATGAGAGAAACAAGTTAAAACCTAGGAATTGGGAAAGACGGGAAGATTGTACATAAATAAAACCTTGAATGTATCACTTATGTGGGTGCTTAAATTGGTGGCCGCAGGTCGTCCTGACCAGTACAGATCCATCTGAGCTGTGCATCAATGGGATGTCATTTTCTCGTCGCGCTTCTAAGTGGGCAAATGCTGCACTTGTTGTCACAGTCTCGACACAGGACTTTAATTCCCTTGATTTTCATGGGCCTCTTGCAGGGATTGACTTCCAGGTAGGCTTTCTGCTCTTGTTTACACTGTTCTTACCTTAATATCAATCGCTTACTGCATTATAAAGTTTAGCTTTTTGCTAGTTATATAGAAAACAAAGCTCCATAAGAATCTAAGAGAATTTCATTTTACAATAAATATTTTTGTTCGCCTCTTGCTGATATTATTATCGCAAATTTCATATTTTTCATAAAAGAGGTTTCAAATTACTATACCCCTCACATTGGCTGGTTTAGTCCTTTCTAATTTCCACCAGATTGATTCAAATCTTTGTACTATCTTGGAAGTCCATGTTTTAGGTTCTTGCTTCTTTTTTCATGAAATAATTTCCTCATCATTTAGAGGGAGTTTGAGCGAAGAGCGGCTGTAATGGGAGGAGGAGACTTTGTAGTGCCTGTGCAGACAGTTACTGATTTTCTAGACGGCAAGTTTCCAGGTAGAATGTAAATTTAATTTCCAGGGATATTTTACTTCTGAATCTACCGAATTTAACTTGCCTTGTTTTGCCAGTGACATCTTTGCCCCCATCAAGCTATCGGTTAGGGGTGAAAGCAGCAAAGCTCCATGAGTTATTTCCGATGCACATCACAGATGCTTTGCGGCATTCAGTCTCCGTGTTTGACAAAGAGGTTTTAGCATTTTCATCTTAAGCTACATTTCTTTGCATATCCCTTGAATACTCTCTCAATCAATAAATAATTTACAATTTCCTATGCATGTTTTAATATTCAGTTACCAGGATTTATCTCCAACGAGGCTCTTCTCCATGGAGTAGAGGTAGCTCTGTTTATCTTTTCCAGACATGTGGCGACACAAGATTTTCAATACATCCAACATGCATTTTTTTTTTTTATGGATTCACATTTTCTATCTTCTGCACTGCATATTTTCTCAAACTTGCTTCTTAAGCGTTGATCTATTTTTCACACTCGCTATTGAATCATTTGTTCTTCCAGACAAGAACCAGCTCTCCTATCCAGATTCCTCGTAGCAGTGACACTTATGAAAGTTTGTCCTTGAAAGGGCTCTACCCAGTAGGTGAAGGAGCAGGTTATGCTGGTGGGATTGTAAGTGCTGCAGTTGATGGCATGCATGCAGGATTTGCTGTGGCAAAAAGGTTTGGTTTGTTTCTCGATGGCATAGAATCAGTTTTGGGGAAGGCTCAAGGTGCTGGATTTGCCAAGTACTAGGAGCAGCTTGGGTCATGAGTTTTGGGTATAGGGCTTTGCTAGGTTTGTGGTTTCATGCAGCCAAGGGGAAGAAATGGCATGGATTCAGCTTCTACTCCAAATTTCATTGCTAATGAAGGTTAGTATACTATCCCGTTTCATTTTAGAGCAGCGATCAAGAAACTTTCAGTGTCCATGTCAAGTCTATAAACTGTTAATACTCCAGTCTCGTTTTTTGTGTGAAAGCAGCATGAGAGAAAACCGGAAGGATTCTCGGTGACTGGACGTGTCAAATTTTGCTCCGGTATATTTAGTCCAGCAGATGAATCCAGAAGCTGAGGAATGTGTTTCAGTGTCTGCCATTGGTAACCTCTTTTCCTTGGTCATGTGACATCAGTTGACTCCTCTAATGTTTGTGTGCTTTATTGTTCAAGAAGATCCTAGTGTGATCGTGAAAAGAGTAAATTGAAGTCTTGTTCTGATTGCTAGACCAACCCGAGTTCTAACTGTGGAAGGGTTAATAACAATCAGGAGTCAGTTGACTTTAAAATTAAACTTGTATTGCAGAAGTGCTCGTAGGTTTGAAGCTTACTTCAGTCATGTGTAAATAAAGACATGGTTTGACCATGATAGCTTGAAACTTATGCGCGCTGTGTAACACTAGTCTTCATCTCACAAGGATGAAGTTTCATTTGCTAGATGATGTCCTATTTGGGGTCGGATGTTCTTGGTACTGTTGAGTTCTTGTAGAAATGGAGAAGTTGCTGTTTAGATTTATGGATGTGATTTTTGAAAATATACAAATTATAGCTTATAAAAACAAGATGGCTATTATATTAGATTTTAAAGTATTGCCAAAAACTAAAAAAAAAAAAAAAAAACTGTTTCATCCTCCGCCAGTGCAGGGCTGAGAATCGTAGTGGCCTTATCTCAAGCAACGGGTCCAATAAGGCGGCGGCGGTTCCTAACTTGCTTGCGGTATCTAACGAGAATTATAGCAATCCACGAACCCTAAAAAAAGAAAAAAAACGGCGAGAATCATGGACTGATTCGCAGGATTGAAGAAAATCATGTGTTCATTCAATTTGGATTCTTCTTGTTTCAGATAATCATATGACTGCTGCATGAGGATCCGGGGGCTGCCCATGGTTTGAAATGTCTCGCCAGCAAAACCCCACACCAGGCGAGCATATCTTTTTTGGGAAAGTAAATCATTGACCATCTTTTGAGGAAGAGAGAGAGAGAGCATGCTGTGGCACCATTAAGACATGCTAGGGCACGGCAGATGCTTGGGCTTGACTGCCATGATTGAGTTTGTGGAAGATTGCTGCCAATTTGTGCCTGAGCCGAAGTCCCACTCCAAGACGTGACCCCAGGTTTAGGGTTACAGGTTGAATGAATTAACTCAGTGAATTAACTCGTGAGTTAGAAAACTGTCTTGGTTTTCTGATTGACTCGATAGGTTATTCTGTGATTGATTAAACTACTGTGGTTAGAGTATGCATTGTTTTTTTTTAAAATATATAAAATAATTTTATTTTATTTTATTTTTTAAAAGTTATTTTTAATATTGATATATAAAAATGATCTAAAATCATAAAAAAAATAATTTAAAATAAGAAATATTTTTAAATTTTTTTTCTTAAAACATTTTTGAAATGCAGTAATAAATACTCTTAAATGATTTTTACAAATTGATGAGATGGACAGAATTTGAAAACTATTATCTTATTATAACACAACATAAAGTTGGGACTTTATTCATTGTAATTGAGCTAAATAAATAAATTATGGTATGTTGTTATTCTATTAATAATTGTTAATTGCACGTACTTTACATTATTATTATTATTATAAGAATAATCTCACCATGTCAGCATGTGAACATGATAATTAATTATATCAACTCGATTAATAATAGAAATTGCAATCATCTTAATGTTCTTTATTTTGCAACCCATAATTGAAATTGTTAACCTAGCCATCATGATTAACTCCATTCTTTTAATTCTTAATTAATTATGAAATCACATGCAATGACCCGTGGCTCACCCAAAGATAAGATGCAAAAAAAAGTATGGGTTTAAATATGTTTGAGAATATGATTAATATTGATTTTAAAAATAATTTTTATTTTATTTTTAATTAATATAACCGATCATCTCACCTAAAAGGTTATGCTATTAGGTAAAATCTTAAGATATTATTTATATTATTCTCTAACACACCTTCTCGAGTAAAAACCCTTGTGCTTGATTTTATCAAATAAAATGAAGGTGAATGAAATTCAAACTCGTGACCGTTAAGACAATAATATCCGATACCATATCAAGAAACTATCTAAATAAAAACTCGAGATATTAGATGATGTTATCAGGATTTATATTATTATCTGACGATTAACTTATAAAAATTCAAAAAATCTAAAAATAATATGTTTTTTTTTAAAAAAAAATGAATGAAAAAACACATGTGAACGGTATCCCATGAACTTAAGCTGGAAGACATAACATATGAAATGTCTTAATCATCTGGAAGGAATAATCTGGAGGTGAGCTGCCTCAAGGCAACTTGTTGGCCCAATCTCAAGAATGATCATCAAAGGTCAAATCTTGGAAGAAAAATAAAAAATTAGGTTTATTAAATCAGAAAAATGGGGTCCAATCCAAAGTGCTTTATGCAACTCACAATTCACTAAATTACTAGTGAAAGTACGAGATTGTCTACTACTAAAGAGGGAAAGGCCAAGAGGATGACGTGGCCTGGAGAGAACCAGCCACCTCATTGATGGTTTCTTCGTCTCATAATTTTTTTATTAATAAAATAAATAATCCATGTTTTTCTCGAGCTTGTTGGTTTGATTTCTAACCCTAGTTTCACATATGTAAAGCATCGGCAAAAAAATCTATAATTAAATTAAAATTGATATTTTGAAATAAATTTTTAAATTATAGTTATTTTTAAAAATTAAAATAAAACAGAGCCCACTATTCATGCTACATGTAAAAATTCAGTTTGTTCATTAAGTTTTAATTCATGCGGTTGTTTAGTTCCTAAAGTTTGAGGATTTTAAGTTGAGTCATAGGTTTTATTTTTTTTCACTTTTCAGTCTCTAAATACTGAATTTTAGAAGCGTGACATGATGATAAATAACTTGTGATCTACACGACAGATCTCGAGTTTGAGTCATGACATGAATTTCTTATAAAAATCTAAGATAACCGAAGTTTTAGTTGTTCATTTGAGCCCATAAAAAACATTTTTGAAGGGAATTTTGTCGTTTAAAAAAAAGTCTCTAAATACTAAAAAAGGAAAGAGAAATTTTTTTAAAAAAAAATAGAAGAAAAAAAAAAGGTTTGATCAAATGAAACAAGTACATTTAAATAATAAATCTAAAGAGGCCTCTATGATATATTTTTTTTAGATGTATATAGTGAAACTAAATTAAAAAAAAAAATCTTAATTTTTCATGGTTAAAATTTAAACTAGATGGCGGCTCGTCGGAGATCCTATCGTTTTTGGCCGATCACTCTTTGTATTATAGGGTAACTTGGTCAAAATCAAATTAAAATAAGGTTTAATTGAAAACATATGAAGGATATAGAATTAATAATTTCAACAAAAGTTTCTTTACAGGGGCTGATATGCTGGGTCGATATATATATAGAAGATATAAACCGGTTCAACCAACAAGGTCTTGGTCAGTGGTCGAGAAAGGTTTGTCTTCCTCCCACCAGGTTTAAACTCGTCACTCGCGTGCCTACATGTTCATTGAATTTAAAGGATGTTCAGAGACCTAAAATTTAATTGTAATGTGCGAAACGACTGAGATTCGGTTATAAAAAATAAACCGGATCATTCTCGTAGCTGTAGCTTGATTAAAGGCTTTGGTCGGCTTGAAACCAGGGGGCACTCACAAATAAAGGATGAGGGACATAATAATAGCAAGCCGTCGTAGAGCATGCTTTATTTATTTTTATTTTTTTATTTAAAAAGAAGAAGTAATCGAGTAGAATTTTAATCCTCGTCAAACATGGCAGCATCCTTTATCCCTTTTTTAAATTATGATTGATTTTATATTATAAATCTTTCAATTTTTATAATTTACACAATTTCCTTTTATTTTTCCTTCTTTCTACTCAATGTACGAACAATTGACGGTGGACTAAAAAAAACTATACACACCATCAAGAAGAAGCAAACTTGACAAGACTTTGAAAAATGTCCTGAAAAGCTAAGAGTTTAGTGTTTGTTTGACAAATCATTAGATTTATAAATATTTATATATATATATATATATATATAAATATTTAAATTCAGGGTTGGTCTGGATCTAACAATATTAGTTCTTCATCCTATTTTTGATTAAAAACACATGTAAAATACATTGATTTATCAAAATAAAAAAGAAATGAAGACCCGAACATGAACATATTTTGTCTGTTTAGCATTGTGTTTCGAAAATATTTTTATATTCTTCCCATGAATTTAGAAATAATTAAGTCATACTTTTTATGTAATCTATGCTTCAACCTTAATATCTATATCTCATATTTCTAGCCTCGAAACATCTAAAATGCTATCTTGTTATAAGTTTAATAAATTATTTGAAAGTGTGATTGAATTTTTTTTATTTGTAAATAAATATATTAAAATACTTTTTTTATTTTTAAATAAATATTTTTGATATTAACACGTCAAAATATCTAAAAACATACAAAAAAAATATATTTTTTAAAATAAAATAAAAAATAAAACGTTTTTAAAATATAATATCAAGTAGACACTTATTATGTCGATTAAAGAAGAAGTTGTTCAACTTGAGAGAAGATCATCATTGCAACTTATTTTTTATGTTAAATTAAAACAACTCATGTTCTAATCAGATTTGAAGGATGGGATTGTCAATGGCATTGATAACATTATCCTAAACTTGCACACACAATATTTGTTTAATCTTTGTAATAGAACTCTCTCGTAGAAAAACAACTTTTTTATAATTACTAATCAGTAAGGAGAATTAATGTCCATTTACGAATACATTCATCATGTGTGTAGCACGATCCCTTAAAATATACTTGAAGTGGCTAGAATTCAACCTCTGAGAACAGTTTCCAACTCTTATATATAACCTTGGGTAGGTCCCGAGACAGATGGGAACAAGCAGGCTGATGAACAGTTCGTATTTTGGTCAACCAAGAAGATTACGTGTGAAGAAGAAGACGAGAACAATTCTTGTCTGGGACATAGCAGAACCACCGGTTCCTTCGACATGGCAACCTGCATTGGGTTTTCGACACAAAATTGATCTTTTACCAGGTCTCCGAAGTCACAAAAACTTGACGATGTCGACAATGGCCTGTTTTTTTTAATTGACGTGAGTGTTCAAACCGTACGGTATCTAACTAATTTCACTAGCTAATGACCATGCAGTCTTAATTGTCATATTAACAATGTGCCAACAAGGTCTTGGCTGATGGTTAGAGAGAGCTTATCTTCGCACCTGAGTCAGCCTAGACGTCTGTCATCTACGATGTATTACACTTATTAGCTACAGGATGTCATGAACAGGATTAGTTGCAAACCGCTCGACACCCAATCATCAAATTATTTTTTATCATATTAACAATCAGATCAAATATGAAGATAGAGACAACAAATCTTTAATCTTAAGCTTTATCACTGGATCATCTACTAGATGGTTGGTTTGTTCGACAATAACTTTTCTTAATCACGGGATGATCAGTTTTTTCTAGTGGAGCTGTTTATTGGGTGGATGATTGATTCGACCCCCCATCAATTTTCAACAGTGAAGACCCTTAATTGATCTCCACTTCTATGGAAAGTCTTAATAATTAGGATCGTCTACTTGTTTATTTAGAATATCGATTGCCCTTTCCTTGGGATCTTTGTCACGGGATTCTGTGAAATGCTTGACGATGCTAGCTAGCGTATTATGTGCATGCCAGTTTCTTGAAAGCAACTTCGGGTTAGGGCAACAAGAATGGACAAAGACAGAGACAAATATAATAAAGTAAGGATCCCTACAGGGAGGCGAGGAGAATCTCTTGCAATGACAGCAGTGGAAGATGACAAACCCTTGTTAAAGAATCATTTTATCTAAAATCTTAACCTAATAGGTAAGTACACTCTGCTCAATCAAAGCTCTGTCGAGTAAACTGCATACTATATTGTCTTGACTTGATTTTTATCAAATAAAATAGTTGGAGATTCAACTCGTGATCATCGGAATCTATTAAGTTTTGATACTGTGTTAAAGAACATCTACCTACAAGCTCAAGCTACAGTAAGATCCATAATATGATTATATTATACTCTAACTACTCTAATCGAGTTCGGATATGGATTTTGCTTGCTCGTCGGAATCTATTAAATTTTCTTGTAATAAAAAAAATAACAAACCCTACAACCATTTCTTTATGTATCCAACAAATCAATGATTTATATAAATTTTATTCGCTCATTTGAATCTATAAAATGTAATTTTCCATATTAAGAAATAATGACAAACCCTTCAACCATTTCTTTGTATATTCAATTTATCAGTGAATTTACTTGTGTTTCTGGATTGACAATGATGGAGTCTACTATTTATAGTAGAATAAATTATGAGAGAAAAAAAAGGGTATTTTTATTTATTTATTTATTAAACAACTGTTTCTGAATTGAAGCAAATTGATGGAACTACAGTGGCGTTCCCTTTTCATTTTTTATTTATTTGGGATTTGATTCTAAAAGTAGTAGATTCATCTCTAAAATTTGGACCACATTTAGGCAAATGGTGTTCAATTGAAGAACATTGGACAAGCATGCAGACCTTATGGTGGTTAATAGCATTCAATATTGTAATTAAATGCATTGTTTGCTTGCAATCTATAAATATCAGTGCCCGTAAAATTGTTGTAGGTGGTGATTTTGATGTATCGAAATTTTGCAATTGCTTGTGGGACAAAGTTTAGAGCATCATGAGTGGTTCAAATGCTTGAAAAAAAATTGATTATTTATTTATTTATTATTTTAAATTAAATTTTTGGTGGTTTTAGATCATTTTCATATGTTAATGTTAAAAATAATTTTTTAAAAAATAAAAAAAATATCATTTTTATATATTTCTGGAGAAAAAAATACACTTTAAAATACAATTTTAACCGGCAAGCAATAAATCTCATGATACACCTTTCAAGCTAAAGATAGAGAAACTATATGAACTATGAAAGCAAACACAAAGAAACCGATGGAAACCATTCGGTTCCAAATAATACTTTTTAATTTTTTTAATTTTGTTTAAAATCATTTATTTATATATATTTAGATTGTTTTAAAGTGTTAATATTAAAAATAAATTTGTCAAAACAAAAAATTATTTTGATATGTTTAATGGCAAAAAAATAACTTGAAAAAAAATCATTAATATACTCTAAAAATCTAGAAAAAAAGGCAATTTAGGCAACAAATCAGTCATTAGAAAACAATCAATCAGAGAGTAAAATAAGGAAAAAGAAAAAAAAAAGAAGCAAAAAAGCAATAATCACTCCAGAAGAAGTCTCTACAACTCTCAACAAAGTAGGTGGCGCGAAAACAACGTCCCTCATCTCAACTGAAAAACCGTTTCCCTTCCTTTCCTACCCTCATTTTCAATTCGAAACCTTTTACCCTCTATATTCCCCGTTTAATTTTTTTTATAATAAATTACCTTTTCTCCATCGCTCTCTCCAAAAAATCCGATCACGGCACTTCCCTCGCCGCGATTCTCTTTACGATCACCGTTGACAGTCTCTCCTCTTTGAATCCGCCGGTGCCTCGGAACCGCCACCGTCTTTTGCTGTCGATTTCCGATCTTTCTCCATGATAACGAAACGATATTAACAGAGTCAATCGTAATTGATTAGTTTCCATCATTGAAGAACAGTTTTATTTATGCCAGTGACTCAAGGTGAGAAATTTTCCCTTACTCTAATATATTTTCTTTTCCTTTTTTGCATCTATGAAGACATTTTGATCTTTCTTTTGTCTTGAGATGGGTGAAATTCTGTTTTTAGACAAAGTTTTGAGAATTATAAAAAGTTTTTATGATTCATTGAACTTGCGTGGGTCTTTCATCTGCCATTTCTGAATCCTGTCAGAATTCAGAGAGATTTATTCGTTTTTTCCCCTTCCTTTTCATCAGTGGATTACTTGTCGTTGACACCAAAGACATAAACCTCGCCAAAACACAGTCATTATCATGTCAAATAGATTGTTCATTAAAAACCCATGTTAATTTTCTCTGAGAAATCCAAACTTTTCGTTAAATCCATCTAGGTTTTCATCGATCTGTATCACAGAATCAGGATTTAAAAATTGCACAAGATCAAACTGTAGATTATATAAGATGACAAGCCCTGCACATCTGGGAATCAATTCTACAATTTGAAGTTTTTTTTAATTAATAATAATATGAATTGGGTAGGTTAGTGAGTAGCAGTAATTCATGGGGATGGACAATGATCTTGCTTGCACGTGGTCTTCCATGTCTGTTCTCATACCCCAAGAACATTAGCACCTGAAACTTCAATCTTCTAATTATTAAACTATTTTAAATTACTTGCAAAAGAACAAATCACATTATTTCCACTTTTTCTTCTTCTACGTAATTTTACTAGATGACAAAATCAAGAAAACCCAGTTTAAAAATCAAGAGTTAAAATTAATCCACCACGTGATCCCAATTTGGTAACTTCTTACGGATATTTGTTGCTATGTTTTAAAAACATTTTTATTTTTTTTGAAATTTTTCTTAATTATTTTAAATTTTGATATTTTTAGATATTTTTATTTACTGATATTAAAAATAATTTCATTTTAAATAAAAAATATTATTAATATCTTTAAAAATAATATCAACCGCACTTTCAAATATACATTTCATCTCATTATGTATGAACAAATTCCTAATTCCTATGTCATTTTATCTTTCTCCTGGTAACATGTGAATTTTATTTCTCATCGATTTAAAACTTAAAAGTGATAATATCAAATAAAAAAAAATACTGTATATCACATTATAAAATGGAAAGATATAAATAAAAAAAAGATGTTTTTTATTTACTTTAAGAGTATAGAAATTCATTATGAAGCTATATAAAAGATAAATCAATTTTATGTATTTATCTTTTTAACTTAAATATATTTTTATTCTTATTTTTGTTATATCTATTTTTTTTTTAAAATACTAACTAAACACAAACCATTGATGACTAATGATGGATTTTGATTCTAAAATATGATATTTATTTTTTAGTGGAGGGAGTTTTTTAGATGTTTGTTTATGCGTGTGAGCTTTGAAATCACTTTCATTAAAGAAGAGTAGTAGGAATGGAGAAGGAGAAGGAAACTGGGAAAGGAGTGGGGGTAATGTTGCGTTGTTGAGTGTACCTCAATTGCCAGCCCGGCCGACCATGGCACTCCCGTGAGAGGGACAAAAGGGCAAATTAAATAAGTTTAAAAAATATATATAGAAAAAGAGAAAAACAATCGCTCTTATCCTACGCACCTCTTTTTTTTTTTTCCTTTTCTTTTATTTTGTTCCTCCCCATCACAGTAGTCCACTCTCCAGTCTCCCCGTTTTCAGAGGGGACCCCTTAACACTAAGAGTTGCTTTTATTTAATCCCAAAAAGTGATGACCGTTAATGAACGTTGTGCCACTCTCCGGAATTTTTTGTGACCACATTTCGGCCCTGGATGGTGCTTTATCATAATCACTGCTTGACCTCTTTGTCATGGCATGATCTGATTGGATTTGGGCTTGTTTTGATGAATATTCAACAGCCACTAGAATTTTTTTTTGTTTTGATTCTCGAATTTGCAATCTTCCAGATCTGAGTCTCTGTAAAGATGTAAGCTTTTCTCAATTTTTGGGTTTTACTTTCTTTTGTATTGCTTTATATTCTTTTATATATATATTATCACTGCCATTCTGTAGCATCTTACTCCTTTTTTTACTGGTTATGTGCATTTGTGGCAGATTTATTGCAGGGAAAAGGATCTTCTTTTTGAGCAATTTGTGTGATCCCTTTCAATGTGGTATACTAGAAAATGAAAGCTCTCAAATTTGGTTGTTTAATAATGTGAAAGAATCCATCAATGTGGTTTAATTTGGACAGTGTTTGATGGATGTATGTGAATTAGAGAAGCGCATAGCAGTACTGGATACTCCAAGACCCCCTTTGGTTCCAGCTGAACGAAACAGCAATGCAACAGCGAAAGCAGCAACCGCCACCCGCCGTCCTCGGACGAGGGAGGTTGTCTCCAGGTACAAATCACCCTCTCCATCAACACCTTCTGTTGCTAGGCGTTTCCCATCACCGAGCCTCAGTAGAACATTGCCGACACCTTCCCAAGTGGTGCCTAAAAGATCTCTATCGGCCGAGAGGAGGCGCCCTTCAACCCCACCTTCACCCCGAAGCCCTTCCACACCGGTTCAAGATTCATCAGCTGATGTGCAGTTGCCATCTAGAAGGCTAAGTACCGGTGGTCGGTTACAAGAGAGTTTATGGCCCTCTACAATGAGAAGTCTTAGTGTTTCATTTCAATCAGATAGTATTTCTATTCCTATTAGTAAGAAGGAAAAACCAGTTAATAATGTCTCCTCCGATCGCACATTGAGGCCTTCTTCAAATGTAGCCCATAAACAGGCTGAAACGCCTACTGGGTCAAGAAAGCCTACACCAGAGAGAAAGAGGAGTCCTCTTAAAGGGAAGAATTCGCAGGATCAATCAGAAAACGCCAAACCAGTAGATGGTTTACATTCTAGATTGATTGATCAGCATCGTTGGCCAAGTAGGATAGGTGGGAAGGTATCTTCTAATTCATCAATGAGTAGAAGTGTGGATCTCACTGATAAGAATGTGAAAGCGTTGTCAACTCCAGTTGGAATTGGGTTATCTTCACTTAGGAGAGCTCCCATACCTGAAAATTCAATAAAAGCTTTACAAAAATCAGCTAGTGATACTGCGAGGTCATCACTGAAAGAAATTGGTAGAGTAGTGTCTGAGGTGAATTCTTTTGATGATAAATTGCTGCGGATATCGGGTGCTCAGAACCTTGTTGCATCAAGTTTATCGGACAGAATATCATTAGTGACTCCTGTTGTTAGATCTCTGTCCTTGCCTACTCCTGGATCGCGTTCTTCATCACCAAGTAGGACTTCCATTAGTAGAGGTGCAAGTCCAGCTCGGACAAGACCATCTACTCCTTCTAGAGGGGTTAGCCCATCTCGGATAAGGACATCAAGTGTCTCCGTTCAGCCCAATAATTCTACTTCTGTGCTTAGTTTTATAGCGGATTTTAAAAGGGGGAAAAAGGGTGCAAGCTATATTGAAGATGCTCATCAGATACGACTGCTATATAATAGATATTTGCAATGGCGGTTTGCTAATGCTCGGGCAGGGGCTGTTCTTTACGTTCAGAAAGTGACTGCAGAGGTAGGATTTGAACGTTTATCAATATTATTAGAATGTAGACCTCCTGAATCTGCCATATATCATAATGTTCTGTTAATTGCATGGAACTTTTGATGGCATCCTTCATGTCGACCTTCTTTCAATAAATATGATTATAGTCATATGGTGTCTTCGATCATTATTCTAGGTAATAGTTTTTCAGTTTTAATCCCTTTTAGCAGTCTACAACTGAATTTTTTTATTATGAAATACAGAAAATTGTGTGCTTGTTTGGACTAATGGAAAACAATGAAAAATATTTGTGCTGCTTTTCGTGAAGAAAAACTGCAGCATGATGTTACATTGTGGTTTGATGGGCCTTTTATGTTTCAGTGATTTTTCATTGAAGACGAACCTTGGCTTTTCAGCTCTTGTTCTTAACATTGAGTCCGTAAGAGAATTTCCTTTCCTTTAATGATTTAAATTCATAAAACATGTTTTGATGCTGCAGAGAACTTTATACAATGTTTGGTACGCCACTTTAGCTTTGTGGGATTCAGTAATCAGGAAGAGGATCAATCTACAACAGCTGAAGTTGAAGCTCAAACTGAATGCTGTATTGATTGATCAAGTAATGCTTCTCTTTATCATGACATTATTGTTTTAGTAATTCACAGCATGTTCTAATTATTTCTATTCATCTACTGAGCAGTTTTCTGTGGTATGTTGTAGTGTAGTTCCTTATGGTAACCTCTGTGCATTTTAGATCTATATAATTAGTTGCGACCTTTGATTCTCATTAATGTAGTTTAAAATTATATGAATGGAAGCCACAACCATTTCTTCTTGAGGGGAATGAGGGAAAAGGGACGTCTTTTCAATCCATAATCTATCTAATTGCCTGCAACAAGGTATCCCCGTGATTGTCAATAAGACAGTTTTTTCAAAATAACTAACATTTCGGGAGTATGCCAAATGTTTGTGAGAAAGATGAGTTCAAGTCCTGTCTAAATGATTCATGCTATCTAGCTTCAACTTAGATTGAAATAGTTTTGGTTTCTTATGACATATAGGGCAAGCAAATATTTGGGTCAAAGGGCCCACCATTTTCACCTATTGTCTATGGAAATGGAAGTGTAGGGAGCTTCAAACCCATCATGTACTAAATACGCCTATATGCATCTGGGACATCTTGAATTACATAAACAGATAATGAATAGGTGGTGAATAGGGGAGCTTTCAAGAGCAATTTTTCAAAGCTTTAAGCAATCCTTTGGCAATCTTATTATCACTGATTTTTTGGTGGGGCAAAGGAAAGTGTTGGTTTGAAACAGAAGAAAGATGAATTGCTATCCCTTTTCTTTTTGAACATTAGTTTCATGGGACTTGAATTGAATACAATAATCCATTTCTTTCTCCAAGGTGAACATCACCATGCTTTTGTTATGTGACTGTTTTGTGCCCAACCATGGTGAAGGAGGAATATTGGTTGACTTGAATGTACACTCAGTATTTGAAATTCTGAAGAGCAGAATATTTTGAAATCTATGTCTTAAAGAGTACATCCTAGAGGTTTAGGCATGTATGAGAAAGAAAAAGGTTCAGCATAAGGAGCAACCCAATGAAATGCAAGGACTGCTGGACTGAACTTTTGAAAGGTCTTCTCCATTCACCAAAGTACACATAAATTAACAAAAAAGATGAGGAAAGATACAAGCAGTCCATTCCATTTTTTCATTATGCGTGGCTTGTTTGAACTTGTAGCTCATTAAACCAAATAGAAGCATTTGTGAGAAGGCAATAGCTAGAGATATTAAGCTGCGTGAATCAGAGCCAAAAACAGCATTTGCATGGAGAGGATAAATTTTGGTGAGATGTTGTAATTGATGAGTGAAAGGCCAAAGGCAATATAACTTGGTTGTGGCAGCAACAAACAAGATAGCCATGATCTTAATGAGCACGAGCATCTACAGGGAGATAAATTGCAAGAGATTTGGTTATTCTTGGCACTGCTGCAGCATTGTTAACTTCTTGAATGTGGCTCTAAATATAATGTTGAAGAAGTATGAATCCACCCTAGTAGGGGATTTTAGCTTATGGTATACTCAAAATCAAGCACTAAATGTTTGTTCGCCTCCAGAAAAATCCACAATGCACATGAGATGCTATTATTTGACATAATGTAGTTGCTTTTCTTGTTTTTAAAGATGAAGCAGGTTTCTAAGCTTGTTTAAAACCCAACTTATGAGAAGTTTTCACCGCATATTAGCTCTGCTTCTATAGAACCAAGTTGAAGTTGAAGAAAATCAGCGTAGTTTCTTGCTATACTATAAATTCTATAGATCTAGTAATTTACAAACAGCTGCCTTTTTATGAAGAACCATTTTCATGTGAAAAAGATGTCATGCTGAGGTTCTGGTCAGAGTCAACTTCAAGCATCTCGGTGGTCTATTAAAATTTAATTTACCTTTGTTCAAGTTCTTTATCTATGCATCAATTCCTAAACTAATTTGGAACAGAAGTTTAGTCTTTTGGAGTTGAGTCCAATTGAGCTACCCCTTTATCTAATTGCTAAGTAAATTGACTCAGATCACCTACCTTGACGATTGGGCTTTACTTGAAAGAGACCATATTAATTCTTTATCTGAAGCTGTGGAAGATCTGGAGGCAAGCACTGTTCGTCTTCCAGTGACCAATGGAGCAAAGGTATGTTTGTTTTAAAAGATGACTGGAAGTAATATCTGGGGAGAGAAATTATTGATGTTGACATCATTATTGGGATTCTGCTTCTCCAGGCAGATATAGAATCTTTGAAGGTTGCTATTTGCTCAGCTGTCGATGTGATGCGTGCAATGGGATCTTCCATATGCTCTTTACTTCCAAGAGTGAGATACATGTTTTAACTATCCCTCATTCAATTTTGTTAATTGGTGCATAAAGCATGATGACGGGGTTTCCCCCCTGGTTATATTTTTAGCTGCATGTTTTTTCCATAGCACAATTAGTTCGCTACGATGGTTGAAGTGGATAAATTGGGAAAAGAGAATTGGAAATTGATTGGCATATTGAATTTTTATTTTTATGGACTATGCTCACCCTCGTTTGAGATTCCCATTCGACTGGGACCACTCAGTTGAATTGCGAAATTAGTATCTTATCAATTCTTTCAAAGTTTCTTCTGCATAATTTATTTTTTTATAAAAATAAAAATACAAAATAGATTGAACTGAATTTACATGTTAAGGAAGCTTCTCAATTTCCAATGCCCACCCTCAAACTGTACACTTTTGCCAAAATTATTAGCAGATCTAATGCTGGTCTTCTACTTTTTTTTCTTTTTATATAGGTGGAGGGGATGAATGCTTTGGTTTCTGAGCTTGCCACTGCTGCAGCACAAGAGAAAGCTATGCTTGATCAATGTGAAGCTCTATTGGCATCAACAGCAGCTATGCAGGTGAGAAAAAACATGTGTGGCTGTAAAACTAAACTTCATCAGGAAGAAATTTATACCATTTTTTGTCCTTTGATCAAATAATTGACAGTTCTTATGTTGATTAGATAGAAGCATGCTCAGCGGTGTGAATCAACATTTTTAAATCAAAATCACTTGTTGAATTGTAAGATGTACGATTCTCACATTTGGAGTTTTTGGACGTCAAAGAAACACATTTAGGAAAAATTGTGCTGTTATAACAAGTAGCAAAGCTGAATTGCTTCTTTCCATATATATTTTCCTTTTTCTACACCATCAAATTCTGTAATTCTTGTCTTTTAGTCGGTCTATCATCTACTAGTTCTTGGATTATGCCATTATATCTTTCTTGTTATGTCATTCTTTCTCAGATCATAAACTTTGCTCTTTCTAGAAGGGGAAATGAATTTAGCTGAGTTCATAACCGAAGAATCCCAACATTTGCATGGTCCCAACCCAATCTCTGCAAGAATGTAGAACACAACCGTATGTTGTATTTGCATGGATTGACGATCTTTGTTTGTGCTCTGGATAGCATGGCCACTCAACATGCTTTAACATGTCTGCTGCAAGGTGGGAGTGGTCAGGTCTGTTTGGTCTGGATTCGAGTCTTGCACTTGTAAATGCAAAACAAATCCTTGCCACTCAATTAATTGCTGTAGTGTGATAACTGTCTTAGCAGTATCAATCCTTCAAGCCTTTTACCATTTCATTTATTTGATATGGTTAGGGAATGGAAGAGTATACCTGATTAGGTATCCGAGCTGTTGGGACCAATCAATATGGGCTTTCAATATCTTCATTCTCTCACTCATGTGGTCAATAGTCCATTTGTCAATTGTCAATTAATTGATCATACATGTGGACAATCTGGTGTGTCTATCAAATTGGCTGGCCAAGACCAGTCCATCATTACTTGCTGCATGGCTTAAAATGATGTTCTTGCAAGAAAAAATCTATTTTTTCAGTGGGTATACCTTTAGTTGGTGTGGGGTCCTTGCATGCATATATTCAATAATTGTGAAAAGCATTGAAATCAATCGCTTTTGTAGCTTTTCTTGGCACGCACATTTTGTATGGTTGTGTTTTTTTCCCACAAATATTATTATTATTATAATTATTATGCCATGCATATATTGGATTGTATCTAATTGACTTCAGCGTCAAGCAGGTAGAGGAGTACAGCATTAGGACCCATCATATACAAATGAAAGAAGCTTTGGAGAAGCAACATAACCACCATTCATGGCAATGAAAACACCCTCATGGCTCAGAGCAATTACCAAGCCAACTTTTTCACACGGCAGAGATGAAGTTACGGGGTCTTCTCTGGGCAAATGTAAATTGATTTTTTTTCTCTTTTTAACCTTAACTTCAGTGGGAAAGTTTATTTTTATTTTCTTCTTTTTTCAGTAGTGAGCCTTCGGCTCCTTTTTTTTTCTTGTAATTTTTTGTATCAAGGTAATGAAAAGAAAAGGCAAGGGAAGCAAAGGATTGGAAATTCAATGTAGAATCAGATCTCATATAATTAGAAAAAGAATAAGAAATTTAAAGTTACATATTTTGTGTTTCCCTGTGTACTTGGCTCGCATAAATATATAATAAACAGGTATGTGTGACACCATGTAGGATCTGACAACCATGACACAAAAATGTTGAAAATTAAGCATTAGGGTTGTCATTTGTCAATCAAATAACTGAAAATGGGAAGAACAGTTGTTCATCGTAATGCCCGGTCGAGCAGTCAACCTGATGGTCACTTATCCGTTTGAAAGTAAACCCACTGTCTGATCTCAAACGGACATAAGACTTGAAATATCTGTTCGAAAAAAGAAAAAACTAATCAAAATTTGTTGAAGTTATTAAAACAGTCTGTTTATTTTTATATCAAATGACATGTCTTTTCAAAACAAAACCAAACAAGTCTTTGCTGGCGATCTCGCTGTTTGTTACAGCAACAATTACAGTGCAGTAGCATTGGGATTAAGTTGCTGACAAATTAGTATCAGAGCCTTGAATCCAAGAAAGTTATATAGGATCTACAATGGTAGAAAACAGCAAAGTGAGAGCTCTAGAAGAGCACAACATGGAATTGGATGACAAAGTGCAAGTTCCTCAGCAAGAATCCACAGTTGACAACAAGAGGCAATGGCAGTTGTACGTCGGTAACGGCAGAGTTATGGGCAATATATGTGGGGTTAAAGATAACGTGCGATAAAGAGTTTAAGAAGGTAATTTTGGAGTCAGATTCCAGGATTGTAATTGGACTAATTAACGGAGAGAGTGTGAGATGGGATAGATATTCTAATCTGATTTTGCAGATTAAAGATATTTTGGATAGGGAATAGGAGGTGCACATTGTACATGTGTATCGGGAGACCAATTATATGGTTGACTGGTTAGCAAATTATGGTTTGTCTCAAGATTTCTTAGATAGGGGGGCTGATACTATTACTGACCCACCGGCAGGGGTTTATCCTTTTTTATACTTCAACCTTATTGGGTCTACTATTCCTCGTTTAATTTAGTAGGGCTTACGCCCCGATCTTTACCAAAAAAAAAACAAGAGGCAATGGCAAGAACAAACCGAATGGAACGAACAATTGACAGCACATTTAGATAATCTCATGTCTACCATCCAAACATCCATAACTGGAAGGGGAAAAAAGATGATCCACGATCAGTCATCATTGCAGTTTTAGTGGGTGTTTGATTGGGATGTTTGGTTCTGCGTTAGTTTATTGATTGAGGTTAACTGCGCAGTACCAAGCTATTTGGTAAACTTTGCCCCGCATTTTTATAACTGTGGGACCCATCAAAACCGAGGTTAATCTTAACCAGAATACCGAATAGGCTCTTAGTATGAGCCATTTCAAAGCTATGTATGGCTACTCTCTACCATCGACACAAGTAACATTGCTAGAAACTATAGCCGTGGCTACAATTGGATAATGATTGCCGAAAAATAATGAAATGGATCAAGGTTTACAGAGACAATTAGAAATGGCAAGAAACAGGATGAAGCAAATGGCAAATAAAAAAATGGACAAGGAATATTTTTGGTTAGAGATTAAGTGTATTTGAGGCTGCAACTTTACAAACAAACAAACAGTGACAGCTTCAAGAAGAAATATGAAGTTGAATCAAAGATGTTTCAGTCCTTATAAAGCCACTTAAAAGTACAGAAGCAGCGTAAATATTGGACATAATACAGCTGTGTCTTCAACAGTTGTAGTGAAAAATGAGTCAAGCAAGGTGAAGGTGAGTCCTATTAAGATTTTGGAACTCAGGATTGTGAAGAAAGGAGATAGAGCTGTGGCTGCTGGACTAATTAAATGGTCCTAATTTGTTTACTGCAGATGCAACTTGGAAAGATCATATAATTTAGGATCCTGGAATCCCAAACTTGTATACAGCAGAAATATGCACTTGTTTGGGATGTTAGCAAGGTTATCAATTCCGATTCGGTTGGTGTTTCATTTTTTTAATTGGAACGGAATATTTTAGTTTCGGAGCGCTTTATCGCGTCGTTTTGGAGTTGTATTGTTTGTGTGTGTGTATAATTAAATATATTAATTAAAAAAATTAGTTCAAATTCAAAAATAAAATTATTTAGAATTGTGCAATTTAATCTAAAAAAACACAATAAAATAATTTTTCTGAACAAAATAATGAACATGTATAATATTACGAGAATGTCATCATTAATCTTGCAAGATCATTATATTCTATGACTGCTATGAAATTTTAACATAATATATATAAATATGTCAAAAGACTTCTTGTAAAATTGCATATCAATCTAACGGTCGGATTAAGAGATATGATTGATATTGTAAAATTATTCATTATTTAAAAAAAACATTATTTGGCCGAAACAAAACGGACAGAATGAAACCGAAACAGTTTTGTTGGTATTTGATTTAAAAATACAAAATAGACTGAAATTTAAATCGAGATAAAAATAATGTTGTTTTATCTTGTTTTTTAATAGTTAAAAAATTAAACAAAACTGACAATCCTTCTAGTGTGAGAACGTGTGACAAGGAAAATATTTTTTTTCATTTCAATTACAAAACTGGATTCAATACACATTGCTACACAAAATTTCCACTCTAACTTTATTCCCTGTGCATCTCCATTTTGTCAGTTTATACATCCCATATCGTACTCCCTTGGAATGTGGATGCACCTGTATCTTCTATAGAAACACAAATCAACTAGAAAATAAACACACTTCTAGCAGTTGAGTCCACATTGTTTGGTGTCAGGTCCCCTGGTTTTCATCACAAATGGATCGATCCGGACCCAGAGCAAGGAGAAGATGGAAGCCAGGAGCACCGACCATATAACCACAATGGTCGGTGTCCTGTTTTGCCTCCCCATCAGACCTTTGAGGAATGGGTAGAGATGGACGATCACCCAGAAGGCAAAGAAGAGCTTCCCGAACAGAGGGCCCCATGACTGGTAGCCATTGTTAATGGCATCTGAGACTCCAGCAACAACTCCGACAATGTTGAAAATTAAGATGGTGGTTGGAGGGATTAGCAGAGTTGTCCATTTGAAGGCGTATAGCTCTCCGAAATCATCATCGTCTGTTGCCTTGGATGTGACAGTGAAGTTTGTGTCGATACCAGCTAAAACTTTCAGGAGGCCTTGGACAACAGCGAATAGGTGAGCTGATACGCCCCCTATAACCCAGAATTGCTCGTTCCTCCACCATTCTTCGATGCTTACTCCGCTCCATCTGAGCTCAAGAATGCCCGTGGAAAAGATTGACAGAAACAAGCCGATGAAGAAAAGACTTGCAAAGGTGCTTATCTGGATCATTAACGAGTTAGGATCATGTTATCACAGGGTTATAGATAAAAAAAAAAAAAAAAACGTTCTCATGTGTAACATAGCATTTGAAAGCATCGCCGAGTTCAATTCCATCTCATTTTTAGAATGTTTGGCCTTTTAAATTTCAGCACCCTGTTGTTTATTCTGTGTAATGTTTTCATGGAAAAATAGCAGTCATCTTGTTACCTCTGGCATGATAAATTTATCAGTAAGCAGGCAGATGGCGGGGAGGCAACAGTAGGCAACGAGGGCTAAGGAGGTGAAGGGGTAGATAGTTGTGTTCACATACGCAAACCTCTCTAGCCACTTGAGCTTTCCTTCCTTGTAGCCGTACAACATCGGGCTGTGGCGACTGAAGAAAATTTCAACAGAACCGAGAGCCCATCGGAGCACTTGGTTGAGCCGATCTGATAGATTGATGGGGGCTGAACCCTTAAATGCGGCTCTCTTTGGCATACAGTAAATAGACCTCCAGCCACGACAATGCATCTTAAAGCCTGTCAGAATATCCTCTGTGATTGAACCGTAAATCCAGCCCAGCTGCACAGGAAAAAGGCAAATTTATTCAAAACAGAAACTTCTAAGCGCCATATAAACCATCTTCTTAACCTGAATTGCTCAATACATTTCAGAGCTACAGAAATTTTGCTGTTTACATTACCTCGAGTCCCCATTCAGTTTTGTCTTCATATCCACAACTGATCACATGGATGGCTTCTTTCAGCAGAGCTGCCGGACTCGAGGAAGGAGGTACACCACCTTCTTCCATTAAAGTTGAAGTCACAAAAATTGCGGATTGTCCAAACTTCTTTTCAAAATTCATGTGGGACATCAACAGCTCCTTGTCATTATTATCCATTCCTGCTCAACAGGCTCTACATGTTAGGATCGAAAAGGGGAAAGAAGATTTTGTGCAAATCAGCACGAAAAGATCTTTGAAAAAAACATTGCAGGCCTGTACCTTCTCCACCTGCACCATTCTTAGCGTTCTTCTTCTTGCGACGTCCAAAACATGGGCAGCAGTCACAGGTCTCCATCTTTGGGCGCTTTGGACCTTTAGGAGGGTCATATCCATACAGAGCTTGCCTTTTGAAAACGCATCCTGTGCCGACGTACACTGGACCCTGAATTCCATCTAGACCCTTCATGTTAATCTGCAGGTAACACAGGGAATAGAAACATCATCTCACGTTTCACGTGCACAGGTTATGAGAACATACATACGAGGTTTTCTTAGCCAGGGATTTACATCAAAGAAAACAGTGTTTCTGTTAGCGTATCGATCATGTGTATCAATGCCATCAAATCTTTGAGGAAATTGGACGTAGCAAACTTTCTTTCCAATCTGGGGGTCCATCAAGAAACACATAGCCTCTCGAACGGCCTTGCTATTATTTATATAATGATCACAATCCAAGTTCAGCATGAAAGGAGCATTGGTAAGTACTGCAGAGACCCGAATCTGAAAATTGCGAGAAGTCAGAGGCATCACATAAATAATGCATGTAAAATATATAATTTTTGACCAAGTTTAGTTTATTTACCAGGGCATTCATGGCACCGGCTTTTTTATGATGTGAAAAGCCAGGCCTTTTCTCTCGAGATACATATACAAGGCGAGGGAGCTCGTTTCCTTCAACGTCATGCCCTCCACTGTGACCAAGAAATACTTGAATCATACCAGGGTGATCCCTGGTATTATTTCCAGGCCATGGTGTTCCATCTTGCATGATCCACCCCTCTGTGGGAACTTTCTGTGCTTTGGCTACAATTGCATTTATCCGAACCTTGAATTCTTCATACTCTCTCTGTCAAATGCCAAAAATAATAGAATCTTAGCTAAAACAGGTTGCAGGTGCATAAAAAACGATGAATTCTATAGATGTCTGCGCGAATTACGAACCTTCATAGATCGACGTTCCTTGACAAAGGTAGGCTGAACTTTGTCCTTGAGATAATCAACCTTTAGAGTGAAGTAAAACTCAGGGGCTCGTGGTTCTATGTTAAATTTCTTGCAGAATGGCACCCATTTTCGAGCAAATTCAGCAGTTTCAGACATGGCTTCAAAGGTGCACATTGAAGCACCATCGTCGGAGAGGTAACATGAGATCTTTTCCACTGGGTAGTCCATGGCCAAAATTGATAAAAGTGTGTTACCCGTGACTAGAGGGGGTTCTTTCATAGGATCCACGGTACTGACAAAGATATCCACTGGAGCAAGCATATTGGGCTCGCCTTCCTGTTCATACCTGCGTTGCGAAAAAAATATTAGCAGTTTGTTTCTTATTTCTTAGCATTGCGCTTTAGCAGTAAACATAATTGTCAGCTCGGATAATTCTGATTTAAGCTCTCTCCGAGCATAAAATCTCTGAAATTCTAGTTTTATACACTTGTCTGAACATTCTATGAACCTGAGAGAGAGGCGATCCAGATATGTCTCGCGATCGATTGGCAACCACTTGGGGAATTGATCAAGGATCCATGAAATTGCAAACCAGATCTCGCAGACTATAGATGTCAGCCAGAGCCCAATTGCATCGTGCACCGGATGTGTAATTCGATATCGAAGAAAGACGGCCAGTATGATCAGCCTAGCAACAATAACCATTCTATACGGATTGATCTTGCTGGATGCAATTGGCACTTTCCTGGAGAGTGGCTGTCTTGCCTCTTCTAACCTGCAATAATGATTTACAGCATATCATTCAATTAATGTCAGCTGATGATTTCTGTTTAAGGATAATTCATAGTTACAAAGATGGCAAGACTGGTCTAGGAATTTCCTGCTAAAAGATGGGATTTCGAAACTGGATACTTACATGGCTCCTTCCGCATCGTCATCTTGTTCAGGCCCCAGATTTCCTTGCTGCATTTTCCACTCATCCATCCTCTCTTTCCACCCTCCCTCTTTCTTCTCGTCCCATCTTTCGCTTCCTGTTTTGTGCAAACCATGTAAGATTAATCGAGTAATGATTCAGTAGTTAATCATTTTAATTATCAGTGCTAGCTTGTGCGATGAGTAATTAAATACCAGGTTCAGAAACTGGATATGGATGCACTCTCTTATGAAGTGAAGAAGGTATCATCTGTTCTCCATGAGATCCAATGGAGAACTCTCCACTCACCTGCGCAGATGTTTAAGCATTTTTATAAACTCTACTCACAAAAATGTCAGACAAATCCATTGAATTGGAATCCAAGAAAAATCCCAGCATCACTTACAGGCCTTGATCTGATTCCAGTTATGATTGGTGGGAATTGGCTGTTTTCTTCATCATCATGGCCTCTTCCATAAGTCATCTTCCCATGAAGCATTGCCTCAGTGAGATGCTTATTCTTGTCTTGTTCATCTTCAATGATGAACTCGTGTTCAATATCATCCACGTCATCCTCCTCGTCATCCCCCTCCACCCTTGGACTCCCTAGACAATTTTTGAAACATGATCGGACTGAGAATCCCATCCCAAAACAGCAAAATTATAGATTCGGGCTTATAAATTTTACCTTTGAGACGCTTGTATCTAGTCTTGCACTGAGGACAGTTTTGAGTTCCTTCTCTTCTTTCATATTCGTAGCATGGTCTGCACACAGGAAAACCACACTCATTGCAAGCCACAAACAAATCACCATCCACGGTTAGGCCGATCTGATCGCCACAAATCTCACAAACTTGACCATCCAAGTTCTTCAACGGTTTATGCTGCACCACAACAAAAACAAACCCAGAAAATCAAAAACTACGAGTCAGTTCATGCATGGCTTCTTGTAATCAGTATCTCGCTGATTTTTCATGTTTAGGGTTTGTTTTTTCAGTATTTCTTACCTCTTCATGGCCATGAATGACAACAAGCTCGTTGCGGTTGTGAGAGCCAGCGACCAGTCCAGCACTGGCTTCCATGTTGAAGAATGGAATGGGGTGAGATCGAGAGAGGTGCTGGGTTGAGAGGGAGTGATGTTTCTTCCTTATGAATGGAAGGGTAGGGCATGGAGGATATCTTGCTTTCACCTAATGTGGCCAGGCAAGGGTACCGGTGCTGTGGAAGTTGGTTGCAGAGTCGCCATTGCCTCGAAGTTAAGCTTCGTCTTTTTTCAACCACCATGCCCTTCTCTTGTGCCTTCTTTTTCAATGACTAACTTGGTGTGTCTATTTGATCTATATTTTTTGGAAAACATTTCTTCATTATTTAATTAATTTCTATATATATATATAGAAAACATATATATATATATAGTTTTTGGAAAACATTTCTTCATTATTTAATTAATTTCTATGTGTGTGTGTATATATATACTTGGAAAATGAAGTAAAATTTACACTACTATTAAATTTGGTGGTCTCCCTTTATTTTATTTTTAATAGTAATTTCTACTATTAAAAAAAACCCACATGCACACCTAACTATTATCCATTTTGATTAATTACACCCCTTAAAGAGTTTTAAAAAATATATAGCTAAAGTATTTTTTATTCAGATTTACACCCATTTTATGATATTTCGTTAATAATTTCCTTAAAAAACACGTTAAAGTCATGTGTACAAAGAGAAAAGGAAAGAGCTAAAATAACTGAAAAACTCAGAAATAAAAAATTAGGCAGTGACAAAAGTAAAAGTAGGAAGAAATAATTTCAGTTTTTTTTAAAGCCAATATATTTTTATTTTTATCATTCATCATTTATATATTTAGTGATTAGACTTTTTTATCTTTATTTTCCAGCTATATGATTCTTTTTACTATATATTTTTTATGAGTTCCCATATTGTTTTTCAGATTTGTTCTATGCAACGAGCCACATTTAAAATAAAATAAAAAAAGACTTGTATTATAGATACCAATATTTTTTTAATTTCACCTCCTTCCATTTTTTGACCTTCATTCTTTTGGTTACCTTTTGTTTTCTCTGAGATTATTTTGTAAATTTTTTTTTTATAATTTCATTTAGCATGAGTTCTTTTCCTATCAAATTTGATTATTTTTTTTTATTACCATACTTTATGCCTTTTCAAGATTTTTAAATTTATATTTTTTTATAATTTCATCCTAAAAAATTAAATTGATTGGGAATTAAGTTTCTTGATTTAAGTCGGGTCCAGAATTTCACGGGTTGCAAGTTTTAAAGATTAGATCAAGTATAAAATATTTTACAGGGTTTAGGGTTTAGTTTCTAACTTGATGAATGAATGGGTGTGTTAATTATTGATAGCCTATTTAAATCCTTTTAAGAGAGAAACTTTATACGAATAAGCTAATTAGGGATGGCAATGGATATCCATATATAAGGTCTATTCATATCCCTACTCTATTGATACTCACGCATTTTATTTTTATCTTTCTATCAATTTTTATCTTTATTTTTTTATTGTTATCTTATTTGCAATTGTAAGATTTCTATATTGGTTTTTTTTCATGATTTTATCTTTTAAAATCAAATTGGTTGAGAATTAAGTTTTTTTATTCAACTCGGGTTCAAGATTTTATAGGCCGCGAGTTTTAAGGAGGTGTGCTCGAATTTGTTTTTAAAGTGAAATTATATTTTTTTCCTCACCTTTTTTTTTTTATGATTTGTCTTATATAGGGTTAGTCTTGGGTTCATGATCAAAGTCATAGGGTTTTTAAAGTTTATTTTTTTTGTATTTTTTTAAATTTTATTTATTTCAACTTCATCATCATTATACATTGAAAATCATTCCGTAGGCCTTCACTTTCATTTGGTCCTATTTTTCTTGATTTTCTTATACCTATGATCACAGGATTTATGGGTTAACTTGATTTAACCGATTTTTTTTTTATATAAAAAAAAAATTTCACCCTTCAACATTGAATTTTTACACCCGATGAGCTAGGGTGAGGTTTTTCCTTTTACATTTTTTATTGTTATTCTTTGTTGTTATATATTTTTATTTAAATCATCAATTATCACAATGACTTTGGTCTCGGATTTTTTTTTTCTTCCTAGTATTTGTTTTACATCGGGAAAAGGTTGACCAGTCCATGACAGCACGGGCCATGATAAATCTAGTGTTAAACTACAAGGATACAAGTTAAATATTGATCAAAACTAAAGTTTGATCTTGAAATAATCATGCTCGTCGGGCACATACTGTTTTATGAGATTAAATTGATACAGTAAACCTAAGTCCCGTTCTAGGTTAAACACTAAGCAACTGTTTGGGACGACGGTTGAACTATCGCTTTTTCAAAATTTGTCTTTTTGTTTTTGTTTTTATTTTAAATAAATTTTTTGGTGTTTTTAAATTATTTTGATGAGCTGATATCAAAAATGATTTTTAAAAAATAAAAAATATATTATTTTGATGTATTTCTAAATGAAAAACATTTTCAAAAACAACCGTCCTCCCAAACAGACCCTTAACAGAGATAGTGTGCCACAATTTTATTTTCTTATATATAATTTTATTATGTTAATTAATCGGTAAAAACGCATGCACAATCGAGATTTCCATCTGTTCTATAGCTCAAAATGCTTGCAATCATAGCTTATCGAAGTAACCAAATGCCTTTCAGTAATGGCTGTAAGCTTTATTTTTCACTCTCGGCTCAAGAATTTCGTGCTTCTCTTTTGAATAATGTTATTTCTACCCTTTCACTTTCTTTGTATGGGTGAAAGAATGGCCAGATTAGAATTCCACATACACCTACTGGCAGAAGAACTACTTGCCGATGATCAAAGATATGATTTTGAAAATACATGGGTGAGGCCCTACTATCTGCCAACCGGTGATGATGCCTTCTAAACTTCAGCTGCTCGTCAACTGTTAATGCAAGGTGAAACATATGTGAAAGAGCAATGCTTAGAATGCACGAACTTGAAACCTAAGTCATGTTTCAATCGTTAGTTGGAGCTTCCCCGTCCAGACAGAGCAACCTCTCCTACTTAAATACAGGTATTCTGTTTCGGAAAACGTTCTACAATCACGCAAAGTAATGAACTGCTCCTTTCATTGTAGACTTTCAATATAAAAGCAAGGTCTAAATATCCATTGCTTTGTTAAGCCAGCTTACTCAGCCTGTCATCTCACCGGACCAGCCGCTGTTCACATTTGCTGCTGTTCGGCATGTAATCTTGCTGGTGAAAAGCATGAACAAGCTCTTCAACCTCAACTTTGTGCTCACTAAGATTTTTGAAGATCACACTGTTCCACTGACCACAAATTCAATCACGTCTATAAACTATCCATCACTCCTCGCCCGCCACTTCAAAAGCGCCGGCGCATAGATAATCAAGTTAGATTACTATACATCTCTGAAGTACCAGTTACTTGAAACCAAATTTATCTGCCAGTGGCCTTTCCTTTCCTCTAATCATTCTTTACTTAGAACCTCTAAACTCTTCAGATTTGATATATATTCTAGCTGAACTTTCTAATTTAGTGTATAAAGCTTCCAGTTCCCATCACTAGTCTCTTTCTAAATCACTACCTTGAGCAGTTGATTGCTTTTGTCTATGGAGTAACCATCTACCACTTCCCAGTTTAAGACCTTATCCAGCAACTGCTGGAGGAAGGCTTGCGACATGACTCTCTCAAAAAGTGGCCTGAAATCTTTAACTTGTAGCTCCGGCATCCAGTCCACGACATTTCTCAAACATTTTGTGTACAGTCGCCTTTGAGTGACACACTATGTGCTCAAGTTTGTGACCTATAAAATGGCAACCTATAATCATCCCACTCTAACAATCACAAATAACATTCTTGGACTAGCATGCCATATAGAAATACAGTAATGGATTTATACCCGATAAAACGTTATACAGCATTCTAATCTGCCTCGAACTTAAAAAAATACATAAATAAATCAACTTGCAAGCAATATCCAAACTAACCCTGTTCAGATGACAAAAGATTACTTTGTTTAAAAAAAAATGAAATCACGCTTGCCGTACATGTGTTGAACTAAAGCTATACAAAATACCAAGATTCCCAACTCTCCTACAAAATGTGATCAGGAGTACCTGGCGAGTGTTCCATAATTAAAACCCCTTGCACTCACACCCCAGCTGATACTTCATCTGCAGCTGACTTGTCTTTTTCTTGGGAGGTTCCTGAGCTTTCTGTAGAAGAGCCTTATTTGGTACCAGAGTAATAAATGCGTTCCTATCACGGAAGTTTTTGCTCTCCTCGGTGGCAAGCTGCAAATCACAGCATCAAATAGAAGTTAGTGTAGAATTCAATGGAGAAATATGAACATTTATAAAATGATGAAAAATGAGAACAGGCACATGATATGCAGGGGACATACTGGTAAAAATTAGAGCTGGAAATTGCTACTCAATGACCTTAACACAGAATGAGCTTGATACTGTTCAGTGAGTCTGTTTGAAAGTATCAAAGCTTATAGGAACAGTCACTGCAATTATTATAAGAAATTTTGCACTGGGTTCTCTCAAACTTAGTTAGCCTGAGATGCACAGGTCTAGTCCAGCTTGGTCCTAAAAATTTCTCATAAAAAGGCTCCTTTCCAAAAACAAATTAAGGAAGAAAAAAACACTTTTGCTTCATCTTATATAAAGTTACATGTTACATGGAATGAAATAGAATAAAGAATCCAACAACACTAGCATTTATCCAGACATTAGGAGTTTCAGAATATATTGCATATCAATCTTCCTATATTTTGTATATTATTTTGAGCATAAGCAAATAAAAATACATCATGAGTACCTCTCCAACATCACTTTGGAAACGTCTTAGCAGCTCAATTGCATTATTTCTGAACTCATTTTCACGGCCTTTTAAGTTCACTATGTCCTTGACCTGAAATAACCAAACATAGTAAATGAATCAGTAACAAAAATACTGCAAATGGAATCAGTACATGCAGGCACATATGTTAAGAAAGAAATAACATAAAGTTGACCTTGTCACCATCTTTCAGAAACTTCCGAGCAGCTCTTAAACGCACATCATAATCATGCTGGTCGATATTGTAACTGTCAACAGAATTGATAAAAGCAATTATGTTAGTGTCAAGTTAAACATAGACTGCATAGCTGTAGCTTCGAAGTTAGAATACATTTATACTTGAGCTTTCTAGTAAAGGATCATAAAGAAATCACACAGCTTGAAACATATATGCTTCATTTTTTAATGATTGCTTTCTACTCGTCATATTTCCAACATTCTGCCAGCACTAGTGTAGATGTTGTCCAGGCAGTACTGATGAGAAAGGAAGAGTTAACTGATAAAAAGAAAGGGCGTTTAAAATTTTAATTGAGAGAGCACTGCTGGGCTCATGGCCAAGTGGTATCTAACTACTTTATAATTTGCAGAACAAAGAACTACTCCTATAACAAATCTTACCTTTTTGCAATGCCACCTCAAATGATACAAGAGCATAAATTTAGACAAGGAAAAAATTATATCATATATTTCAGGTTCCCTCAGAGGTTAACAATCTTGGGAACAGCATGCATATGGAAGTAGACTCCACCCTCCTTGTAATTTAACTTCTTAGCTTTCTATTTATTAGCAGTGGGTTTCCTTTCAGCAATGCTGATACATCAATTTTCAGATGGATATTAGCAATCTGCTAATCGATGTGAAAATGTGACTTGACAAGGAGGGTGGAGTCTACTTTCAAATTTTTAGTTATCAATAAGATATAGCAGTTAATCAACCAGCAACACCAGCAACACCATCAATATCACAGCATGCTAAAAGCTGAAGAAATATAAATGAGATGGCAGCTAAATGAAAAGACATGCTAACATATTAAGAGTACATTATTTACCCCATTTTAAGCTCCTTCAAATCCATGCGACTTGCTAAAATTTAAGAGCACACTTGGTCAGTATACATTCTCATAAGAGAATTTAGTCATGCAGTAAAACATCAAACTCTAAAATAGAAGATAAATTAGAAGAGGCATTCACCAGCACTTTTCTTCTGCTGTCCTCTCTTTTCTTTTGCTGTTCATATCTAAATTTGCTGAAAGAGAAGTAAAACAAGGATTATGACACTTTTCAACTGAAAACATTTGCAACACAGACATCAAAGTAGAAAGCCTACTATAGAATTGTACAGGGCATCAATTTTGAACAATGTCCCAAAACAGGGTTCCCGTCAAAGAAGAAAGAAGATGAGCAATTTCTTCCAACCCAATATTCTTCCAGCAAAGGGCCATATCTATTACTAAAAATCAATGGACAAGAATAAAAAATAGGGCGATGCAATTTTATTTTGGTTATATAAAGAAAAGAGGACCAAAAATAGCAGTGCCTAATTGAAAAGACATGGTATTTTGTTTATTAAAATAAGAAAGACCAGCAAAGAAGGCATGAACTATACAGGTCAAAAATGAAGCATAATTTGCAACCAAAACATTGCATAAGTTATACAGCTAATGGTAAAAAGACTACCAAGTTATTCTTCTAGTCCAGATCTCGGCATCTTAAGGTTTAAATCTGGTTCTTCTAGTCCAGATCTCAGCATCTTAAGGTTTAAATCTAGTTCTTCTAGTCTAGATCTCGGCATCTTAAGGTTTAAATCTGGTTCTTCAAGTCCAGATCTCGGCATCATCCTTTGTCTCTGTCAATCCTTGGCAGATTAGTCCTCTATTTCTGTCAATTCTGGGCAGATTTTTCGAGCTCTCGGCAGATTTGTTTTTTCAAGCTCCTCTATTTCTGTCAATTCTTGGCAGATTTTCCATTTTTCTGGACCTCTCAGCATCTCCTGGTGATTCTGTTTTTGTCACAACTCTCGGCTATAAAAACAACTCTTAAAAGAATGCTGATATCTTCACCAAGGCGCTCACTCGTCATCGACATTGTCTTCTAAGTAGCAAATTGATGGTGATTGATCATCCAGCATCAATTTGAGGGGATGTCAATGTGGACAACTGGCTATCTTCCTATTGTGCAGATTTCCTATTGTGCAGATTGTTTCCTATTTCTACATTTCCTATTTTGTATAGATAAGCATCATTATGTGTCAGATTTTGGTTTACATGTATAGGTTTAGAATCATGGACTCTGATTTACTTTCCATAGATACATTCTATATAAACATTCAGAAATCAAAGACTAAGGACAGACAATTTTCAGACAATATTGTGTTCTATTTTGACAACAGGTTCTAATATCAAAAGCAAACACTTTATGTCCTGGAGGTTAAAAATGGCAGAACCAAATATTGCCATCAATAAATAAACCTCTATGCTCTTCAATAAACATGGTGTCATAGGAGGCATACAAAACCCATTCTCTAAAGAATAAAATTAAAAAAAGTCCATTATACTTGAAAATCCCAGTCAGCAGAAACTTTTAAGTTCTATATCAGGCTTAAACAGAATAAAAGAGCATAGTTATAGATCCTATAACCCTTATAACCTATAACTCAGTAGATTAGCAAGCCCCCAACCGCAAATATAGAAATCTATACATTCCATAGATTATTATTCACACCTTGATATCAACAATACTGATAGCATAAGGGGAGAGAGAAAAAAGACAACTCAATGCTCGTTATTTGAGGAGATTTAACACAATGATGGTTGACACTATTTAAAATGTGCAACTTGGTTTGTCTTCTTTAATAGAAGTGGAGAAATAGTGAAGATGCAAAAAACTTAACCACGTAAACATACATATACTTTATTTCATTTATTTGCAAAAGGAAAATGCTAAAAGTGTCATACTTGTAATCCATTATTCTGAGAACAGGAGGATCTGCATCTGGAGAAACTATCACCTGCAAAAAACAGAAACAAACCAGAAGCTCAGGACGAGAAGTTTGACATGTGTTAGACAAAGAACAAGGTTGCAGCACCAACAACATATATGTCGCATCCAATTTACCAACCAAAAAGGAATGTCAGGAATGTCGGTTCTGTGGGGGAAATCAACGCTTTTAAAACAAAAGAATATACTCACTGAGTACCATAAAGAAGAACACTTACTCTGTTACTACCAAAAAAAAAACAGGCAATTCCATTCTGGTATTTAACCAAGAAGATGATAAGTGTTTCACATTCAAATTCACTATTGATGACCATAAAAGGATAGATAATCAATTGAACATTTCTAATCTTTACTTTTATCAACCACGTAAACTTGATACCACAAGAAAATATATTTACACGCGGATGGTAATGCTTTTCGTCGATGAACTGTGGAAACAATGCAGTCTAAACCAATTGATAGTTATGAAATGGAACCCTTCACCTCACACTGTATCATGCAATATAGTCATCATGTAAGGAAACCACATCTTTATACAAATAACATTCGTAAATTAACAATAATGTTTTTTTAAAAATGAATAACATACCAAATCAAGCTCACTATCTTCTGCCATTTTAATTGCATCACGAACAGATACCACTCCAACCTTAAAATGAACAATAAATCCACTATCAATTATATATATAAAAAAATCAAAAGAGGGATAAAGGCTCCTTTTTTCTTTTCTATTTTCTCAGCTGCCAAGCAGAAAACAACATTTCATTTTTTAAAACTAACCATATTCTGTTGCTGATCAATGAGTCTCACAGTAGCTGACCTACAGCAAAATTTTATATTAATTAAACTGTAAATTACAATTTACTTCATTTCAAATCACAAAAATAGTCATTAATAATAATAATACTCACCTAATGCTAGATATATTAAGGGCCTGGTCATCATCGGGATCACTCTTACGCGGCCTCCGCGAGTCACCGTAAGGTCTTGGACCGCCGAAACGGGAAGTGATGACGGAGCTGAGAGAAGTGCATGGAAGAGCGATAAAGGAGTCCGGTTTGGAGAGATTCGGGTTGTGAAACCGGAGGCCGGAGAGCTTGGAATCGAGAGAAGAAAGACAGAGCGCGTAGTGTGTCGTTTTGGTTGTGGTAGCCCGGGTTACTAACGGAAAACAGCTGCTGCTGCTAGCGCTGGTGATACCAGCCATGGCTTCTGTTTTTTGTTCAGAATTTTAAGAGAGAAAATCTCTTATCCAGACACAGAATTTTGATATTTTGAGCTCTAAAGTGAGCAACAGAGCATCGTGGGCTGGTCTAGATGGAGAAGTTTAGCCCATGAAAGTTTTGAAGACCCAACTTGGTTGTGGGTTCATCACTTACTTCAATTCTGGTTAAATATATTTTTAAGAGTGTATTATTTTTTTGAAATGTAAGTTAATTGGCCGCACGTTGTGGCGAATATTTTTTTTTATAATTATTGAGATTGTAATAATTAATAAATTTTGCTGGTTCAAAAAAAAAAATATAATATCTATACATGCAAGGTTTGATATAATAAAATACATCAACACACTCTATTATAACAACAGCAACATCGAAGGCTTAATATCTAAAAATATAATTACTATTATTGTTAAAACAATAAAAATAATTAGATTATTTCAAGGAGAAAAAAACTTGCAAACATTAATAAAATAGGAAGCAAGAAAAAAACTAAAAATATTATTATTATTATTGCGTGAATAATGGGAAAATAAATTCAATAGAAGAATAAAAAAACCTAAAAACTTTAATAAAATAACAAACAAAAAAATAAAATAAAAATTATTAGCTAAAAAAAAATCATTTGACCTGAAAAAAACTAATAAAAAAACTAAAAGAAAAAACAAAGAAAAAAATATCAATTTTCAAATGATCATAAAATTTTTTTATATCAACAAAGAGAAAATAATAAAAAATTAAAAACCAAAACTATATATATATATAGTTTTGGTATATAAACATGGGCAAAATAGAGACTATTTAAGAACTATAAAAAATTAAAGGAATTAAAATAAAAAATTAAATGTATAAGGGCCGAAATAAAAACCAAATATATTATCAATTTTAATCCAACGAAAAAATTGAAAAAAATAAATAAAGTATAATATCTATACATGCAAAATTTGATATAATAAAACACATCAACACACTATTATAATAACAAGAACATCAAAGCTTTAGCATCTAAAAACATCATTACTACTACTTCTAAAATAATAAAAATTATTAAATTACTCCGAGGAAAACAAGAAAAAAAAAGAGGGAAGCAAGAAAAAAAATTATTATTATGTTAATAATGGGGAAAAAATTTAATCAAAGAAAAAAAAACCAAATAACTTTAACAAAAAAGAAAATAAAAATGAAACAAAAAATTATTAGCTAAAAACTTTTATTTGACGTGAAAATAAAAAACAACTAAAACAAAAAACAAAAAAATATATATAAGTGGAAAAAAATTATAAGTATGTGAAAAAAATGATTTAGAGGAAGAAAAAAAAAGGAAGCGTTACACAGGGTCAAACCCCTGACTTCCTATTTAGTAAACAGAATCTTTATACACTGAGTTACAGACGCTTTGTCATATCTTATTGTGAAAATATAAATAAAAATCAGTAAAATTACGAACCAAATCGAACCGAAAATTGGATAACACTATTGTAATTCGCAGTAATTCTCCTCACATGCTACAATATCTGAAACTGATATCTTTTAGTATATTAGATAATAATTTTTTTTTATTTTTAATATTAATATATAAAAATAATCTAAAATTAATAAAAAAAATTATTTCAAGCAAAAACTATTAAAAAAATCTTGAAATATAGTTTGTACGGAAAATAAAAATCTCGTTACTGGACCAGTAGATCCACCATCAGGCATGCCACCGCCCAAATAGCATCACCAGCACCACCAACTATCTTTGCAATTATTAAATATATAGATATGATTGCAACTTGTCTTCCAGCTCATCAACGTCAGCCAATTGGTTCCTATCCAGCCACTCCAGATGCTCAATATCCACTGCCTTCTCAATCTTCTGCTTGTCTTCTGGGTCCAATTTCCCTGCAATCTTCTCGTCGCTAATAGTGTTCCTCATGTTATATCCATAATTCTCTAGAGCATTCTCTGCTTCCACACCTTCTTCTTCATCTTCCGCCTTGCACTTCTCTGCGTCTTTCACCAACTTGCTCAACCTTCAATTATCATTGGCAATGGTGATCTTGTTTTTGACCCCAGCAGTCTTGTCTTCGGCTGTGACATTCAGTGTACCATTTGCATCAAAGTCGAAAGGAACATTGATTTGAGGGACACCTTTTGGGGCTGCCGGAGGAGGAGATTCTGGTGACCTCAAACTTTCCAAGGAGATTGTTATGCTTGGTTCGAGCACGCTCTCCTTCATATACTTGAATCAAGACCCCTGGTTGGTTTTCGGAGCACGTTGAGAAAACCTGATCTTTCCTGGTTGGTATTGTAGTGCCGGAATCATGACACCGGCCACCAGCAGTTTCAAGCTCAAGACGGAGAGGCGTGACATCAAGCAATAGAACCTCCTGCACTTTCCCATTCCCTTCACCAGTAAGGATAGCAGTTTGAACAGCAGCTCCATAATCAACATCCTCGTCAGGAAAAATACTCTCGCAAAGCTCCTTCCCATTAAAAAAGTCCGACAACATTTGCTGTATTTTTGGAACCCCATGCTAGCTGACCTAGCTATCCAAGCACTTCCTATACAAATCCATGCGCAACTCTCCAAACCTTGCTAGCTCTTGTGATGATAGCAAAGAAATCAATACCATCTTACAAAGAATCAGTCTCTATTGTCGTTCGTGTAGTGGAAAATAATGTCCTTTGGCTTTTACCGTGGCTTCACTGCATGGTGGAGTTCTTCCATGGTTCCAAGCTCACGTGAAGGATTAGGACTGGCATACCCAATTGCATGTGTTCCTTGCTAACTTCACACACCTCCTCTTATCAACACTATCACCTTTTTTTTTACCATAATCAAGCCTTCATGTGTTTATGAGATTGTAAAAATCAAATCTGTTTTGTATTCATTTTGCTTCAGTATATATACACGATTGATTAACAACTTTCATTATGAAGATCCTTATCTAATTACAGTAGTACACTAGCAGTACACTCTGCTATCAATTGCAGTCCAGATTGTTTGTTACGGGCCAGGTCTGCTGTGTGTGTTGCAGTCTGATATTTGGTGCAGGTCTGCAGGTTCTTCAAGGAGCCGTTACAGGCTAATATGCCCCCTCAAGATGGAGCACGGGATGTGAGTCCAATCTTGGATTTAAGGTCCAGAAAGCGTATGCGCTGGAGAGGTTTGGTCAGTGCATCGGCAAGTTGATCCATGAGACGAAACATGAGCAACCCGTAAAGCACCACTTTGTACTTGATCCCGAATAAAATGATAGTCAATGGCAACATGCTTCATGCGGGAGTGAAAAGCGGGATTAGAACAGAGTGAGTGGCACCTACATTATCACAATATAGAATCGACATGATTGAAGATGTATCCCAAGATCGGTGAGTAGAAAACAAAGCCGATTGAGCTCGGTTGTAGCATTAGCGACGGATCGATATTCGACTTCGGTTGATGAGCGAGCAATGGTCTTTTGCTTTTAGAGCTCCAGGAAATGGGATTTCGGCCAAGGTAGATTACATAAGCATCGGTGGATGAAAAATCATCCTTGTCCCCGCCTAATCTAGGCCTCGAATAGGCATGGAGTGACAGGGGTGAGCTACGGTGGAGTTGAAGACAATCATTTTTCGTACCACAAAGATAACGTAGCGAGACGTTTAACATAATTCCGATGATCAATCGTAGGCATGTGCATGTATTGGGAGAGCTTGTTAACAACAAATGCCAAATCAGTCTTGTAATCAACAAATATTGGAGACTACCCACAATGGTGCGGTATGGAGTGGGATCAGTTAAGACAGTGCCCGTCTTCATCAATGATGGATTTGGTGGAAGTGGGGTGGACACTGGCTTGGCATCTGCCATCTTGTGTCGGGTGAGAATGTCTTGAATGTAACGCCTTTGAGATAACTGAATGCCAAGATGATTATGGACAACCTCTACACCCAGGAAGTAGGAGAGTGGACCGAGATCTTTGAGAGAAAACCTGTGGGCAAGAGAATTCACAAAAGTTTCAATCAAGGTAGGGTTGTCACCCGTGATTATTAAGTCGTCCACATAAACAAGTATGAACAATTTGTGTTTGTCAGTTTGAAGAATGAATAAGGAAGCATCGGCATGAGAGTTCCTGAAGCCAGAGTGAAGCAGGAATGACCGAAGTTCTTGATACCATGCTCGAGGAGCCTGTTTAAGGCCATAAATCGCCTTGCGAAGTTGACACACATAAGAGGGACGATCTTGATCAATGAAGCCTTGTGGTCGTTGCATGTGGACGATCTCGAGAGATGGCCTTGAAGAAAGGCGTTGTTAATGTCCGGTTGGCGTAGAGACCATCCTTGAGAGACTGCAAGACCAAGAACCACCCGAATAGTTGCAGGCTTCACAACCGGATCGAAAGTGTCCAAATAATCAACCCCTGGCGTTGATGAAACCCTTGGCGACAAGGCGTGCTTTGAACTCGTTAAGAGAACCATCATCATTACGTTTAACTCGAAAAATCCATTTACATCCAACTATATTTTGGGCGAGATCGGGGGGACAAGATCCCATGTTCCATTGCGGACTAAGGCATCAAATTCTTGAGACATGGCGTGGCGCCATCGTGGGTCAAGAAGAGCTTTGGTCACCGTGGGTCGGTTCAAGGTCACTGTGTGTGTTGAGTTGGGTATGAAGATTAAGCTTGGTTATGGGTTTATGGATGTTGTTTTTGGCTCTGGTGGTCATGGGATGTGTGGGAATAGTGTGAGAATGTAGGGACGGATGGGGTGCTGGAATGCTGGTGTTGGGCACGGGTGGGATGGGAACAGTAGGTGAAGTAGGGGTGGGAGGAGACGGGTTTGGGCATGTAGGCTGGATGGGGATTAAGGAAGAGGATGATAAGGAGCAGAGGGTGAAGGTGAAGGGAGGTTACGTGGTCGGGATTGAATGGGTAGAGGAAAAATATCCGGAGGTGGTGTAGAGATGGGATTGTGATGAAAGGGTGATGTAGGTGTCCGGTAGATATAGATAAGGGTGGGGTGACGTGGAGGAACTAGTCTTCGAGTGGAAAAAGGAATTGATTTTCAACAAACTTAACGTGACGAGAAACAAATATTTTTGAGTCGGAGGGATCGAGACAAAGATAAGCACTTTGTGTGAGTGAATAGCCAAGGAATACACACGGTTTGGACCGTGAGTCAAGTTTATGAAGTTGAGTAGGGTCGAAGCCATGGGTAGCACAGACGACCAAAGACTCGGAGTTTAGAGTAATTGGGGGGTTTGGAAAATATTTTTTGGTAGGGCGACGAGTACTTTAGTGGGGGTGTGGGTAATCGATTGATGAGGTAAACGGCAGTTGCAAAAGCATGATTCCAATAAGACAGTGGTATCGAGGAATGAGTGAGTAAAGCAAGACCGGTTTCGACTATATGGCGATGGCGCCGTTCAGAGTAGCCATTGTGTTACGGTGTGTGTGGAGGAGTAGTCAGTGAGAGATGCCATGTTTGGACGAGAGTCAGGCGAGTGAAATATATTCACCTCCATTGTCGATGTAAAGAGTGTGAATGGAAGTGTCAAAATATTTTTCAACAATGGCCTTGAAGCGTAAAAATACTTCTTTGACATCCGATTTGTATTTGATGGGATAAAACCAGATATACTTTGTAAAATGGTCAACAAATATAACATAATATTTGAAACCATTGTAAGAGATGACCGGGGATGTCCACACATCGGAAAATATTATTTCGAGAGGTCTGTGGGAAACTATTGTTGATGTGGAAAAAGGCAACTTGTGACTTTTATTGCAAAGACACGCATTACATGATTGATTGGCGGATAAAGGGAAGATACATTGAGTTTATAATTGGACACAATGTATTTTAAAATTGAAAACGCAGGATGACCTAGGCGATGATGCCACTCGAAGGCAGTGGGTTTGACAGCTGAAAAGGCCGAAAGCAGGAAGGACGATGGCCATTCGTGAGACGCCATCCCTAGTCTGTCCCAGAAGGAGGATTGTCCTCGTGAGGAGGTCCTTAACAAGGAAAACATAGGGTAAGAATTCGATTGAGATATTGTTGGAAATGCAAAATTGAGAGATAGAGATTAAATTCTTTTTCATGGAAGGAACACAGAGAACATTATCCAAAGAAAGATTACGAGTGGGGTTTTGAGAAGAGTGGAACCGAGTGTGAGAGATGGGAAGTGTTGTGCCGTCGCCGATCATGATGTCATCTGAGCCATTGTAAGGAGCATGAAGGAGAGATTGTGAAGATCCGAGGTCACATGATGGGATGCCCCACCGTCCGAGAGCCACGAAGGTGTGTTGGGTGGGTGAGTTGCTAAAAGAGCTTGAGGTCGCCAAGGGTTTCCTTGATGGTCGGGCGCAGAATGAATGGGGACAAGACGAAAGGAAGGGCACCGATTTGCAGATGTGGCCTTGAATGCGGCAGATCTGGCAATAGCCCAAATAGGGTCTTGGGGAATGTCTGAGAGATGGAGAGGAAGTGGGTTTGTGGGGAGGTGGTGGTGTGGAGCGATTTGAGGGATGATAGGAAGGGCGCCAGGGGCCAGTGTTGCTGGAACGGGTGATTGGTGGGCGCCAACTTCGATTAGGAGTGCGATGGGTTGGATTGGCAGTGGCTGGAAAATAAGGGGAAGCAGGGGAATGAGATTGAGTTTGCAGAGAGGCTTCAAAATTGAGAAGCTTTTCATGAAGCTCTTCAAAGGTAATGGAGGTGTCGCGCGCTTGAACAGCTCGAACTAGTTCTCGGTACTCCTCACCAAGACCATCTAGTATCTTGTCCGTGAGTTCTTCTTCATCCATGGGAGTCCCAAGAAGAGCTAGGTCATCAGCCCGTGTTGTGATAATCTGCTTAAATTCAGAAATGCCAAGTTTGCCGATAGTGATTTGTTTGAGTCGGTGTTTGAGTTGCTTGATGCGGCCACGAGATGGCTTTGCATAGGTGTTGGCTAAAATAGACCAGGCTTGCCTCGGAGGTGGTGGCTTGAGCAATAAATGGTATGATTGTTGGTGAGATGGATGCTATAATTGCATTGAGGATCAATTGATCTCGTCGAATCCGAAACCGTGAAGAGGATTGGGAGTAGTGGTATTTTCTTGAATAGTCGGTGGGCATGGTTTGGAACCATCGATATACCCAACAAGATCATGACCTATGAACAACGTCTGGAACTGAAGTTTCCAGGAGATATAGTTTGTGGAGTTGAGTTTAAGAGGAGCCTGAGCAGCAACATTGATGCTGATGAGGGATGGCTGGGTTTCATTGGTGTGTAAAATGGTGGCAGAGTGTGCGTCTGAGGCCATGGAGGCTGTGAAAAAAAAGAGAGAGAGGGAGACGATGAAAAAAAAAAATTAGAGCTCTGATACCATATGAGATTGTAAAAATCAAATCTGTTTTGTATTCATTTTGCTTCTGTATATATACACGATTGATTAACAACTTTCTGTTATGAAGATCCTTATCTAATTACAGTAGTACACTAGCAGTACACTCTGCTATCAATTGCAGTCCAGATTGTTTGTTACGGGCCAGGTCTGCTGTGTGTGTTGCAGTCTGATATTTGGTGCAGGTCTGCAGGTTCTTCAAGGAGCCGTTACAGGCTAATAGTGTTTCCTGAACCATTTTGTGATTCAGACATCTTTTTGACTAAACTGAAAGATTTTGAATAGACTCTGAAAGCAAGATTCGACGACGGTACTGTAGCCGCGGCCCCCTATCGCTATGTGAATGACGACGCATAATGTGCTGGCTTTTTATCCTTTCTGCGAGCTGCGAAAAAATCAATCTGAAGAAATTACTCCAGCGAGGATCCAAGCCATCAAAAGAATGTTTGGCTAAGCCATTTATCCGTCTTTCGTTTCAGCTTCATTGTGAGCTCAGATCGATGTGGTCATGCGTTGATAGTCTGTTTTTCTTTCAATGGGAAATCACACCAAGTGTTTGATAAAAGGTTGGCGAAGAAAGGGACTTCACCGGTTTTGTTATTTTAACATGGCTGAGGTTTTTTAGTTGTTAGATAAAATATAAAATGATGATGTTATAAATAATTTTAATTTTTTTGTTGATTGTTTTATGTAGACGTAAAATGTTATATATTTTTTAGCAATTTCAATGAAAAATCCTATATCCAAGAGCAAATGAAATTAATTTTCTTTAATTTTTTAATGGATCTTTTTTCATTGGTTTATTATATTTAATATTTTTTTTCACTTTAATCACTTACAAAATATTAAGACATTGTATTGAATTTATTTATTTATTAATAAAACTTGATTTTGAGATCATGATAGATTTATTGAAAAATACAATGATTGCAATAAAAAAAAATGCTTTTTGTTAAAACAATCAAGACGTGCATCAATAAGAAACAACAATATTAAAATAAAACAATGTTTACAAATAATATATGAGAGTGATGAACAAAGAATATCTTATCAAATCTGATATAATAAATAAATAAATTAAAATGTTTAAGGATAAGACTGTAAAAAAAAAACTTCAAAAAAAATTAAAACCAACACAAATAGAAATCAGATTATTAAAATTCAAGATAAACATAAATACAAATTGAAATACACAATTTAATTTTGAAAAGTTGTCCCTGCATGACACATTCAAACACACCAATTATTTTTTTTAATAATATTTATATTTCTTAACCTACCAAATTGCTTTTAATTGAAGCTGAAAGTAACATAAAAACTATAAGAAAAATAAAAATGCCCTCAAGACACCAATTTTAGTTTTTTAAATAAATCTCAAGATTAAATATGTTATTTTACTGCTCTAAAAATGAAAATACAGCCCTGTGTGAAGGTAGTAACAACAACAAACGGGAGGTGGGGGGACTTAACTGGCACGTGCGTGTTGAGGCCATTAGCTGTCGCTTTGACATGCGGCCAGAAGATAAGCGACTGAGTGCACCGAACCTTGGTGGTGGCAGTGGGCCCCGGACGATATAAATTTAGGGCACACACGACCTAAAACAAGGAAGAAAAGAAAACGCCCTCTCCCTGTCTTGTTGAGGGAAGGATATTCCTTCCGTATTTATCTTTGCTTTGAAGTCCCGATCCTGTCCCTGTTTAATTTTTAGCTCGTACGATTCGACTGGGAAAGCATACCGCTGGATTTCGAAGTATTACCTACCCGTTTGGCTCACTTTTGTTTTTTTAATTATTTTTATTTTAATAATATTAAGTAATTATTTTTTTATTTAAATATGTATTAAAATGATTTTTTTTTAAAAAAAATATTTTAACATCAGTACATCAAAATAATCTACCAAGCACAAAAAATGTTTAATTTCAAATAAAAAATATGAAATGCAGTGTTAAATAGCTTCTAAACTTATATATCTTTTTATAATTTTAATTAATTTGTTAATATAAAAGATATTATATATTATTTTTCTCATGCATCATGTTAATGTTCGCAAATGTGGAACCAAACTCTTCTCGTACCATGTATCATTGTATTATGTGTATCACAATTGTTTTTTTAAATATATAAAAATACTACATGTTATTCGATTGTCAAATACTAATAACTATTCCCACGGGGTCATGTGTTTAGCTTACTGATGTCAGTTTGCTCGATTTGTTTTTTATGTTATTTTTTTAATTTCATCTTTTAAGATTAAGTTGATTGAAAATTGAGTTTTATAATTTTTTTTATTGGATTATCCTGGTCTTATGACCTTATAACATGTTTAATATGTTAATCTGAGTTGATTTGAGTTATTTTTTAATTATTTTTTTAATTCTATCCCTCAATATTAAGTTTATTGAAAATAAACTCATATTTTTTATGAATTTTTTTCATAATCTGACATGCCGATTGACAGATTAATCTAGATCCAATATATTTTTGTTTTAATATTTTTTTTAAATCTCACAGTGAATATTTATTTTTGAATCAAACTATATTATTAAAAATCTCACAGAAAAAAGATGATTTTTTTTATTTAATTAATTCCATGAAAAAGCAAAATTCATCCAGAATCTTTCGCTAAAATTCCCAAACGGAAGGACACTGACGTAATTACATAATCAGTCGTAAATACAGCAGGAAAAAAGTCAAAGTAATAATAAAAAAAGAAACACTCAACCTTTAGAAGGGTTTGGTTTTGCTCTTTGTTCACCGGCCTCACACTCTCTTCTCTTCTTTGCTTTCGCAGAAGAGAGAGCAGAAAACCGAAAAAAACCTCTCCCGCTTTATCTCTCTCTCTCTTGATTCAGCTTTTGCTATTATTATCAGCAGCTGAATCTGTCACTTTCTCGGTTTATTCTTTCTTTTTGATTGGACGGCGTGAAGTGGAATTTAAAAACGAGTGAAAGATCGAGTTATGCAGCAAGGTGATCAGACGGTGTTAAGCTTAAGACCTGGTGGTGGTCGAGGGAGTAGACTCTTCAATCCTCGCTTGGAGCAGTCCTCTTCTTCTTCTTCTACTACATCTTCCTTTTCTTTTGGTGATCTCCCTCTCTTCCGTCCCCATGGCGGTGCTACTTCTTTGAAGGTTTTTATCATTACCCAGCTTTGGATCTGGACACTTTACTATAAAAACCTGTATGTTTTGATTTTATGCGATTGGTTTTGTGGTCTTATTGAATTGTTTTTTTCTGGGTTACGTGTGGATTGGATTTTGAAGAAAAAAATGGATCTGTCATTGATTTTGTTGTTACTTGCAATATCTAACCCCTGCTCTTATTTTTTGCGGTTTATCTTGTTATGAGTGACTGGGGTTGTTTTTTTCTGGATTAATAACTGAAGCTTGGGTATGTCCTGTTGGATTTGGTAACTGTTCTGATAATTGGTTCAAGTTCTACTTTTGAAATCCAGAAATTTATTACGCTGTTTAAATGTTGTTCTTAGTTGCTTTTCTGTTGATTTGATCTTGTTAAGAGACAGATTGTTTTGTAGTTGAACGATAATGAAAAAGGTTATTTCATAATGAGAACTTGGAAAGGTTGGGAATTTGTAGTGTCCTAATTCTTGGTGGGCCACTTGATATGTGTACCTGCTGTAAATATGGACGGACAGCAATATGCAGGCTTTAGGTGGGCGTCTTTTGAGTTTCAGATTGCCCACAAAGGACCTACTCACATTTAGACTCTTAGGAATTTTGATGATGAATCGTTGTAAATTTAGCTAGGCTCTACTTCACAGTCTATTCTACTCGATGCTTCTTGTTTAGCATTGAGCTTTTTATTCTGCAAGGTCGAAGTTCAGCTTTTTTTTGCCTGTGATTTATTCTATTAAAAATAATGGAGCTTTTGAATGTGGTCGGGCCAAGTAAATTTCACCTGTCTTATTAGCACCATTGTTTTTATTATGAATCCTCCATACAGAACATTGTAAAGTCCATTGACGACTTGAGTTTAACTGTCCATGTGAATGATGTTAAGCATGCCCTCTTCTTCCATATTTTAGAATCCAAATATGTGAATCCCATAAGCTCGTACGATCCATGTTTTGGTTGAATTCTTCTGCCTATTCACCTTTTAATTATTTACTAAGGAAAAACAGATGATGGCAGCAATCTTTTTGTGGATTCAAGGCATTAGTTTTATAATATTAATGTATTTCTGTGGCATCTGTTTCAATACTGTATCTTAGTTTTGTAAGCCATATCATACATTTTTCTCAGTTAAGCTATTGTTGGGGTTTTTCCTATAACACTTGATTCCTGCAATAGCTTCTTTTTTTTTTGGCATATTAGACTTGGTTGATTTTGTTAGAAGCTCTTGATTCCAATTGTATTCTTCTTATAGACTGGAGACTTGCGGTTTGACGGTCGTGAACGTGTTCGGTACACACGAGATCAACTGTTGCAGCTTAGAGAGGTATTGATCTTAAATACACACGAGGATGTAAATACATATTAAGCTCACTGACATTGATTTTCCAAAGAACTTTTAACTCTTGTCTCTTGTGCTGATCTGGTTGGCATTTATTTGTTGGCATAGAGTAAAATAGTGTAAATATATGGAGGGTGTTTCATTTCAATTTTCATACACGTATTCATCCTTTCAATTTACTTTTGCATTCTTTTGCTTGCTATTTCACTCTATTTTAAAATTTGGTTTCATATACTTTCTTGTTCAGAAGCGTCCTAATGTTTATAATGGTGAATAGAACACAGAAATGTATGCTGTAAATAGCTTTGTTTGGGGAGATTCATATCACTTGGTTATATTTTTGTATGCTTCGTTTATTTATTATTTGATTTTGGTCATTATTTTTTCATAGGCTGTTGTAATCTTTGATGAGATTCTAAAAATCAAACAAGAAATTGAAGCCGAGCTTTTTGGTGAAGATCAGAGCTGGAGTCGTGGAGAAACCAATGTGAGTCTTTGTTTCATTTTGATTTGCCTCCTTAAATTACCCCTTTCCTTGCAAGAAGCGGCTTGGGGTATAAAAGCACTAGATAGAAATGGAATCTAGTTATTTTGATGTATCATAGGTCCTTTGTGATAGATTGATGGTGATTATAGTAATGATTTCTTTTGCTCCTTACAGGCTCCATCTCAATCTCAGATTCGTTATTCTGAGCCAGACAATCGTGATTGGCGTGGTCGTTCTGCTCAATTTCCTCCATCTGGAGAGGAGAGGTCTTGGGATTCCACTCGAGAAAATAGAGACTATGGTGGGAGATATGAGCCCAGGCAGCAAGAAGGCAATCAGTCCCATCGTCAAGACCAGTTCAACTCCCAATTTGCGAGAGCGCAAATCTCTTCCTATCAGGTAATTTATGTCTCCCTCCTTTTATTCTCTTATGGCAAGTTTGCCTATTCAGCTAATCTTATTTGCTATTCTTATACACTTAAATTTGTTGTGTAATGCCATTTAATGGCATTGTCAGAACTAAAGTAAATTTTGTACTGTATTGAGAATAATAATTTACTCACAAGAATTTTAATCCAACACCTTTTCTTTTGTATATCATGGAAAGTTTGACCTGAAGCAGTTAAATTGTAGATGCTCTTGCCATCAACCATATCATCTTAATAAAATGCATATTATTAGAAGTTTTCTTTAGCTTGTTGTTGATCTTTTAACTAGGAACAATGTACTAGAAGTGCAGAGCTTTTGCCTCATTCTTTTGCTGTATTTCATAAATTTGGTAACATTTTAGTTGAATGGAATACAACGACTATCAAACCATAATATAATAACTTTCTGTCTGGTTCATGATACCAATACAAATTTTTCAGGCCGGGTCCTCATCTAGATAATCTTAGTTCTGCTATGTATTCTTTGAATTGCTCCTTCACTCTACAGTCTGGTGCTTTCTTCTGGTGCTTTCTTCAAACTAAGTTATGTGCTCATGTTTGATTTTAGCTTCAACTCCTGTATTTTCCTTTTAAACCAGGGAGGACCTGCTCCTGTTTTGGTCAAGGCTGAGGTACCATGGTCTACTAGAAGGGTGAATCTTTCTGAAAAGGAACGTGTCTTGAAGACCGTAAAAGGGTAACTTAGGCAAATGATTATCTACGTGACTATTTTTTGACTGTGAAAATATCAAATGGGATGTCATTTCATGGTTATGGTCTGAGTGCATTAAGGCATGGGGACAGGCATACTCGTGCTTGTACCCAAGTCATGGCTGGCTTATCAAGCATCAAGTTTTTATGTTAAAATCTGTCATTTTCCATTGCAACAAGCAGTTCTCCATGTACATATTGGAAATGTGGACTTGTTGGCATCTTGGTGATATTTTATATCTGGAATATAGGGCAGTGTCCTCAATTGCACAATCTTCTTGGGTTTTTGCATATTCTTTTTTATGTTAAAATCTGTATAATTTGATTTTAATATTGAGTAATGAAAGCATCCATGAAGCTTCAGTTGTAATCTTGAATGTCTTTGAACTTTCAAGCTCTTAAAATTGAAACATCAAATTTCACTTGGTATAATTTTTAACAATTCAAGAATTTCCTAGCCATGGTTTTAGAATTTGTTTAAAGTATATGGTATGCACCGCATATCAAATTGGATTTCTGAACATATGACATTTCACCATCCTGGAACTGGTATTTATTACAAACACCAAAATAAACATGTGTTTTTGACTGTCATCGTTTCCATTGACAGCAATAGATAGGCCTAAATGGATATGTCACCATGTACTTTCTGGTTCAATTTTATTTTATCTTCTTAACCTTGGCTCTTTTTCACCCATTAAATTGCTGGAGATTCTCATAATTTCCTATTGTACTCTTGCCTATTTGGATTATGTTTCTCTTTATGTGATTCAGACTCACACATTGCTTTCAAAAAATCGAAGGGCTTGTTCGATACAAGTATTGAGGGTTGTTATATGCTGAATGCTCCCTGTTTTCTTTGCAGTATACTGAACAAGCTCACCCCTGAGAAATTTGATGTTCTCAAGGGTCAACTTATTGAATCTGGAATTACATCAACTGATATCTTGAAGGTTAACTTTTTGGTTAATAGTTTTTCTATTCCTTTAGATTTATACAGCTGCCAGTTGAACTCAAGGTTGATTCTGAATGCAGGGTGTGATATCACTTATATTCGACAAGGCTGTTCTTGAACCCACATTCTGCCCAATGTATGCACAACTGTGCTCTGATCTTAATGAAAAGCTCCCCTCATTCCCATCAGATGAACCTGGTGGGAAAGATATCACATTTAAGCGCGTGCTCTTAGATAACTGTCAAGTGGCATTTGAAGGTGCTGACAAGCTGAGGGAGGAATTAAGGCAGATGACAGGTCCAGAGCAAGAGCTTGAGCGTAGGGATAAGGAAAAACTGGTCAAGCTTCGCACTCTTGGAAACATCCGTTTGATTGGAGAGCTTCTGAAGCAGAACATGGTTACAGAGAAGATTGTCCATCATATTGTTCAGGTTAGCAGTAGAGCTTCCACTTGTATAACTTCTCATGACACTGGTGGTGGTTCGTAGGATTGCTTACAGCTACTTTGCTATGTGAACAGGAGCTTCTAGGGCCCGATGATAAAGGTTGTCCTGCTGAAGAAAGTGTTGAGGCCATATGCCAGTTCTTTAATACCATTGGTAAGCAGCTTGATGAAAGCCCAAAGTCGCGACGAATAAATGATTTGTACTTTGGTCGATTGAAGGCACTGGCATCAAATCCTCTGCTGGCTCCTCGGTTGAGGTTCTTGGTGCGTGATGTTCTTGATCTACGGATGAACAAGTGGATTCCTAGGCGTGAAGAGGTAAGATTTCTATGCCAATAATTTCTAATTCGGCTAATAGATGCTGTATTTATGTAAATATTTTACCGGTTGTCATTGCAGGTCAAAGCTAAAACCATCACAGAGATACATTCTGAGGCAGAAAAGACTCTTGGGCTGCGTCCAGGTGCTGCTGCAAGCATTAGAAATAACCGTGGTCCTATTTCCACATCTCCAGGGACCACTGGCCCTGGGGGCTTTCCCATCAACCGACCTGGCACTGGGGGGATGATGCCTGGCATGCCAGGAACTAGGAGAATGCCTGGGATGCCTGGAATTGATAATGACAACTGGGAGATACCTAGAAACCGTTCCTTGCCAAGGGGTGATGGTCTAATGCCGCCTGGGGGACGTGTCCAATCACCAATGTTTAACAAGTCACCACTAAACACCAGGCTGTTACCTGAGGGCAGTGGTGGTTTTATAGGTGGTAGGAGTAGTGCCCTGCTGCAAGGAAGTGGCGGTCCTTCTAGGCCATCAAACTTGGTAGTTGGTGCACAGCCTCCTGCTCAAGCCTCTTTGCCTAGTAAAACCCTTCCTGCTCCTTATGTGCCTCCAGTTTCAGAGAGACCAGTTGTTTCAGTGGCTAGGGTGAATCCTGATGAACTCAGGAGAAAGACTGTCTCACTCCTGAAGGAATATTTCAGTGTCTTGCTTCTGGATGAGGCATTGCAATGTGTGGAGGAGCTGAAGTCTCCAGCTCATCACCCTGAAGTTGTCAAGGAAGCTATCTCCATTGCACTTGAGGCAAACCCACCATGTGTTGAATCAGTTGCCAGACTTTTAGAATATTTATTTGCCAAGAAGGCTCTCTCAGCTAAAGACATAGGGACTGGGTGCTTACTCTATGGTTCTATGTTGGATGATATTGGCATTGATTTGCCAAAGGCGCCAAATAATTTTGGTGAAATTATTGGGAAATTAGTTTTGGTTGGGGGAATGGACTTTAAAATGGTAAAAGAGGTCCTTGAGAAGATGGGGGATGATATGTATCGGAGAGCTGTGTTTGATGCAGCAAAAAGGATCATTATTTCAAGTCCAGACGGGCAACTTGTATTAGACACTCAAGCATCCGCCATTGAGGCTTGCCAGAGTTTGTTTTAGCAAGTCTACAATTCCATTACGTGAGTACTTCACCATCTGTATCCAACTTTTTTGTGCTTACGTTTACTTCATAATGTTCCGCCTACACCATTTTGAGGCGAGCAACTTGTACTATGTGATAAGGTGGAGCTGCCAAGAACATGACATATTTTTTGAGTTGTATATTTTTGCCTGAGATCATAGTTGTGTGTGACCGAAGAAAGGAATCAAATCATAATGTTGTGGATTTTGGTCTCGAGCATGGTGCTGTAGCTCGAAAAGCATGGCCCCTCAGGGGATCCAGTTGTTTTGTATTTGATTAGTTTTCAGTTTTTGTTCTTTTGACCGAGTAATTTAGTTTATTATTTGAACTCTTCAGCTCATAAATCTTACTTCCCACATTTTCACTTGTATCCCCTTTTGTTTGCTATTTTGGCTCTCTGCTGCCTGCCCATCAGTTTGACGTTAGCCTGATTGCTTGTACTATAATATTCCAGATTCAGTTGGTTTTGAAGGTTAATCTTTTCCCTGCACATTTGATTACGTTTGCTGCATGCTGTCATGGTTTCAAGAAATTAAGAAAGCTGACGGAAAAGTTTAAAAGACGCATTTCAAGTTTATGCTGTCATGGCTGTCCTCATCTGTACAAGCTTGCCGATAGGATGCCTTCCAAGTTTTTAGGTCACATTTCAATGTCTCGGGGACATACAAGCCCCACCGGAATAATGGCTTGAAGAGGGCATTTCACCCTCTTCTTTTGATGGGTTGTTATCAGTTTCCGGTACCAGTCCAGCATCCAGCAGGGATTCCCTTGATGGGCACGCGTCCAAACATTAAAAATCAATGACAGGAAGAGGATTCAGTAGAGGGTTTTTTCTTGAATTCAAAGATACGGTTTGAACTAATGACAATGAATCGATGTGGAACCCTAATTTCTTGGTGATAATACATTTTTACTAGGCAAAGAACTGTACTGCGTCAACCCTCTTTGTTATTTAGTTAGATTTAATTTGAGATAGAATTGATGAATTTAATTAAATACAAGAACTTAATTATACTTTAATTATATCAAATTAATTTCATTTTTGAACTAAAGTGGTTAAATAGTACCTATGCTGAAAAATAATATAACAACCGTTTATATGGTAGCAAGACTGAGGGTCTAATTTCGGGGTCTTCCCAACCTCATCATGTGCTTGCTAGCTGACCTTATATGTAGCCTTGTACTGAGTTTAGATGAAAGTTGACTCGGTTTGCTGGGCAGACCTACTGTTTTGTCATCAGTAATCAAGAGAGTTTATAGGAGTTTTGTGCCTGCTCTACTGCAAGTGATGGTAAATGAGTCCTTCACTGTCTGATCTTTATTTCAAGAACGAGTTGGGTGCAGTTTTATGGATGCTGTTAAATTGATCTTTCTCAAGAATAATTGTGGACATGAGGTTGCTGCAAATTGTTCTTTCAAGGCACGTATTCACAAATCAAAAGAAAAAAAGAACAAGAGAAGAGACAACGTGATAAAGAGAAACTAGACCTATGGCTCTAGTTTCTCTTCATCGATAGACTGGTTAGGGCCCTCGTTGCTTAGACTATTTTCAATTTTGATCTCAGTCCTGTGATCTCTTGTAGCATCACTGAGGAACCCGTTATCAAAAGGAAATAACATGGATCTTGATTGTGCGTTTAGTGAAAAAATATGTGCTCGACTCTTAAAAATCTAGAACAACCAGGATTTTACTTATTCATCTGGGCTCACAAAATATGTTTTCCGGGAAATGTGGTTTAAAACAAGAGGACGTGTTCCCCTTCACATGGAGATGTTAAGCATCTCGATGCTTTCGGAACTTATGATGCATTAAAATTTAGTAGATACACATGATATCTAGCAGTAGGAACTTTGATCCCTTATTTTGGTGTCTCTCCATGGTTTAATTGAATCAACACTCTTGATTTCTTTGCTGACAAAGCTGGAAGAAACACAAAACCGCAGGTGCTTTGGTTTGTTCCAATGAGTGGTTTCATTGGTTGCTTCATGCTATTTTATTTCATTGTATTTTTGCCTGTAATGAGTTCTTCCTGTTAATATCTGATGCGCTATCACAGAGTCACATACCTAGTTCTATATTCACCACTTGATCCGCAAGCCTGGATGCGAACCTTTCATCGGGCAGCGTGCAATACCCAGTTTCTCGAAGAATTTCAATGGCAGCAGAAAATCTGCTTTTCTTGGATCCATTTGACACGGATTTCTTAAACTTCCTGAGCGCCTGTTCATCATGTAAGCACTATGGTAAGACAATCATGATTATCTACTCCATCCTGATCAACATAGTCAGTTTTTCAAAACTATTCCATAACCCTCTCATCTATCTTCTTTTCATCGTCCTTTAAACTATTTTGGTAGATGATAGGATCCAGCTTATTAGTTTTTGATATCTTTCCTACTTTTTGTCCATGTTGATTGGGTTCTCGTTGGTTTCTGCTGATTGAACTTCCTCTTGGTTTTGCACTCGAATTTCATGCTACCAGTTTGACAATTATTATTTCTCTGAAGCTGGATCGGAAGTTAATACATTTTTGGCATTCTGTATCTGAGAACATTGTCGGTATACTCATCTTTGTTGGATCTAAGATCACACTTTAGAAGCATGCATCAGAAACCATAAACATGCCATCTAATAGCAACATTGCAGCTCTGTTTGATGAGTGGGTGATCTCATCATTTCTCCATGCTCGTAAAGCATGAGCACTTCTTGAAACCAGAAATGGCTAAACATGTGGGCCAGGCTTCAACATTTCAGAAGCTCAGCCAAGATACTCTTGACAACCTATTCTGCCGACTAAAGCATGGATTCATCGACATGCCAGTATTTCCTGTCTAAAATACCAGTGGACACCACCTGTCCAAGATACCATGTGCTTTATTGAATTTTGCAAACCACTTGCCGAAGGAACATGTTTAACAGCAGAAGATCTAAATAAAGCCCGTCTAGTAGTAGTTGGAAGCATTGCATCTAGGAAAAAAAGATAGAAAGATTTGATTAAATTAAAAATCATCTTCCACTTTAGGTGCTTTAGTAGTTTTTTGACGTTGCACAATTGCCTTGTCATGCTGGAAAGAGATACCTGACTTGAGCTTGCTACTCGTACCCTTGAGCTGGAAAGAGAATTCGAGAAACCTCACTTCTCTTTAGTTACTTTTTCGGTCCAAATTAAACAACTAAAATCTCAATTGTCCTAATTTCTTACAAGGTAAGCACACACCAACTCAAACCCGAATCCTGCAAAGCAGATATCAAGCTTGCAGTTCTAATTTCTTACAAGGTAAGGTAAGCACACACCAACTCAAACCCGAATCTTGCAAAGTAGATATCAAGCTTGCGTTACGCTTGCCAACAAGGTCTTGGCCTGGTAGTCGAGAAGGGCTTGTCTTCCTCCCACCTGCATTCAAGTCTTGTCAGTACGCTGTCACCCCGTGTGTCTTACCCGCTCATTGGGCTTGCAGAATGTTTAGTAGATCTGGAGATTAGTTGTAGTGCACATAAGATAACCCGGACATCCTAGTTATAAAAAAGTAAAAACTTGCAGTTACGCTTTACAAGTCGGTGATTCTTTTTAACTTCTTGATTACTTTCAGCACTACTTATAAATATCTCCTCCTTAATCATAGACTGGACAGCAAATATCATAGCTACGTAGCAGACATGAATCAAATGACGAATGTATTCCCTTTCCTTCTCTTCACCCTCCTCCTGCTATCACACTCTCTTCCAGGTTCAGCTGTCAAGATCCAGTTTGATGAAGCTCCGACCAAACCCCAGCTGCCTCAGGGAAGACACAATGGCCTGATCAGCTCATTTCAGACACCCAAGTTAGGAGTCTACGTAAGAAAAAGGGGTCGTTTTTATCCACGTCATAGTCGCAAATCATCTGCTGTCCGAACCAAACTTTCTTCCAGCCATATAGCTGGTTCTTTTCTCGCCCTCCTCAGCCTCCTCCTGTTCTAGGTGCTCAGCAATTCTCTCAATGAGTAGCAGCTGCACACCAAGCGGTGCTTTACCTTATTAGGAAAAAAAGGATGTCTTCTCAATGTTACCCTGTCTCTGGTTTCTGCACGTGCCTTGTATTTATTTAGCACTCAATGCACGTGTTCCACATGTGCAATCATTGTACCAATGCTGTCAAGTAAATAAAACATTACCCTATTTTTAGCGTATCTCCTATACTCTTGATATTAACATGAAATAAAGATCTCTATCTTTCAAACCCAGAACTCTTCTTGGTCCATGGTCCTTTATTTTGCCAGCATGTTGTCTCGTAAAGCCAACATGGCCTGCAGCAAATGAGAAAGAAAAGAAAAGAGGATTGTAAATTTCAAGTGGCTCTATATATGCTTTGAATTACACAAAATAAAATCCATTTTCTAAATGGATTTCACACAAGTCGTACGTGAAGAATACAAAAACGTGACCCGAAACTTCAAATTTCTGACCGGAAAACAAGCAGTATTATGGTTTCCCGATCAACACACTGCCTAAACCACATGTATTCTCATTTGGGTCACCCATCTTTTATGGTTTCCTCAATTATGCACCTGTTGTCATGTTTACTGTTTACATCATATATAGATCCAGATTTTGGAGACTTTTCAGAATTCTTAATAGTTAGGGGACTAATATGATTCTTGATTTCACACAAGACTATTTTTGCTAATCGAAAGGGCGTAGAGAAGGGACAAAGAGGCTGACTTTTTATTTTATTTTATTTTCTTACTTTTTTAAAAAATATATATATAACTTGACCATATATATATACATACACACACGTGTGTGAATAAACTCATATTGTTTTAATGGTATATCATTTAATTTTATTCTTGGATAAACTTTATTTTTATTTTATTAACTTAAAGGTTTTATTATCTCATCGTGATAGTTGTTGGTGGGAGAGGTCACTAGTGGTGGCTTCAAAACACTCGGAGAGGATAAAACAAACCGTTTTATTTCAACAACAAAAATTACACAAAAGCTTGATCATGTTGTCAAAGCTCTCTTTTCTTCTCTCTAGTGTTTCTCTCTAATGTCTCCCACTACTATTTCACCTTAACTAAACTTCTTATTTATATACAAAATGAAAGCTTGACAAAATTAACTTTAAGGTGTGAAAGCAGTTGGTGGTCATGGATAGTGGCTATCAGAAGCTTTAATTGGTGGTTGTAGATGGTGGTGATGGATAGTGGCTGTCAGAGGCTTTAGGTGGTGGTTGTCGGTGGTTGTTTTACTTGACTTTGAAAATTTAAGTTTATCCCAACAAATCCCCCCTTTAAACTCAATCGGGGGATGTCATGCCAAGCATGAACTTCATTCTGATAAATAAATCTCCCTTCAATGGCTTTGTGAAGATATTGATAACTTGATCATTTTTTTACAAGAGATCAATTCAACTTCTTTGTTCTTCACATGCTCCATCGATGTGTTTACTTCTTTTATGAACAATGGATTTTTTGCTAATGCAATTGCCGATCGATTATCAATATAAATCTCTGTCGGATCTTCTTGAGGAAATCCTGAATGCTTCAACATATTCCTTAACCATATTAAATGACATACATCTAAGTTGGCAGCAACATACTCAACTTCAAAACTTGATAATGTCACTATAGATTGCTTCTTGGATGACCATGTGAAAGGTGTCTCCCATAAAAAATAAAAACCCCTTTGTACTTTTCCTTTCATCCAAATCTCGACCCCAATCACTATTTGAGTAGCCAATAAGTTTAAAGTTCTTACTTGATGTATAGAATATACCTCCACTTATTGTTCCTTTGATGTAACGGAGAATTCTCTTAGTTGCACTCAAGTGCGTTTGATCTGCTGTCTCCATATATCTACTGATAAGTCCTACTTCATAGAGTATATGCGGTCTTGTACATGTCAAGTACCTCAAGCTTCCCACTAAGCTTTTAAAGTAAGTAGGATCAACATTTTTTACTTTGCTTTTCCTTAATTCCACTCCATTTTCAACTGGAGTTGATACTGGATTGCAACTTTCTATCTTGAACTTTCCAAGAATTTCTTTTGCGTAGCCGCTTTGAGACATAAAAATACCTTATTCTTTCTGAGTAACTTCTAAGCCTAGAAAATGTGTCACTAGACGAATGTTTGTCATCTCAAACTCCTGTACCATGTTTTTCTTGAAGTCTGTAAACATGGGAGGATTGTTGCCGGTGAATATCAAGTCATCAACATAAAAGCAAGCAAATAGTATGCTTCCATCATCTTCTTTCTTCACATATATGGCGTGTTCATATGGACATTTTTCAAATCTATTTTCTTAAAAATACCTGACAATTTTGGTATTCCAAGCACGCGGAGCTTGCTTCAAACCATGGATAGCTTTCTTTAACTTGTATACTTTGCCTTCATTTTCTTCTTCAATGTAGCCAAGTGGTTGTTCAACATAAATCTTTTCTCCTAGGAAGCCATTTAGAAATGTTGACTTCACATCAAGTTGATAGATCTTCCATCTATGTTGTGCTGCAAGTGAGATAATCAGTCTGATTGTCTCTAGACGGGCTACAAGAGCAAATACTTCTCCATAGTCTATGCCTTCTCTCTGTTTGTAGGCTTTTTTCCACCAATCTTGCTTTATGTCACAGTACTTCACCTTTTGCATTCTTGTTGGTCTTGTAGACCCATTTCACACGAATTTCCTTCTTTCTTTCTAGCAAATTGGTTCACTTTCGAGTATCATTCTTCTCAATAACATGTATCTCTTCATCCATTGTTGTGATCCATTTCTCTTCTTTAATAGCCTAATCAAAGCTAAGAAGTTGCCTAAACAATACTGGGCTGAAGTCGTATCTTGTGCAGTATATTTACTGAACCACTGCCCAATAAGAAGTTTGCAATCTGTCACTCCAAAAGAAGCATGGAGTGGTCACAAACCAAATGTTACTCATCTTCGAGTCTTTGGTTGTGTGACATTTGCAAAAATCCTGGATGCAAGAAGAACAAAACTCGATGATAAAAGTAAAAAATGCATCTTTGTGGGATATAGAGATAGAAGGTTGGGATACAAGTTGTATAATCCCATCACAAAGAAGGTGATTATGAGCAGAGATGTTACCTTTGAAGAAGATAAAACCTGGGAATGGAAAGAGGATGAGGAAGAAATCAAATGGATCAATACAGATTTGATCCTTGAAGATAAAGTAGAAGTACCAACAATACTCGTAGAAAATCCAAGAGTACCAGAAAAGGAGCCACAATCTCTGGTACACGGTTATCCTATATTCAACAGGAGAAACTCTCCAGCACTAGGAAAATCATCAATATCACCGGAAGCATCCTCATCAGAAAGAAGGATGAGAAATATAGAAGATTTATACAATGCAACTCAGGTAATACAAGATACAATATTATTGGGATAAACTCAAATCTGCAAAGTCAAGTAAAGCAACCACCGACAACCACCAACTAAAGCCTCTGACAGCCACTATCCACGACCACCGACTGTAGCCGCTAGCTGCTTTCACACCTTAAAATCAATTTTACAAAGCTTTCATTTTGTATATAAATAGGAAGCTTAGTTAAGGTGAAATAGTAGTGGGAGACATTAGAGAGAAACACTAGAGAGAAGAAAAGAGAGCTTTGACAGATTGATCAAGCTTCTGTGTAATTTTTGTTGTTGAAATAAAACAGTTTGTTTTACCCCCTCTGAGTGTTTCGACACCACCACTAGAGACCTCTCCCACCAACAATAGTAGCATGTGCAAAATAAATTCCTATTTAACGGCGTTTAGAAACATTCATCGACGGAAGTCAATGAAAGAACCCAAATATCAAATGATAAAGATATATTAAAATAACTTTTTTAACATTGGCAGATAAAGATTATAAAAAAATACTAATTTAATATTTTTCAAAACAAATATATTTTAAAAAATTATCAGAAACTACTATATTCGGATCTCTATTGAAAACCGTTGGTAACTAGGGTCATAATAAGTGGAGGTTTGCCTTTATTTATATATAATTATATATGAAAACAATCACAAATAAAATCATTTTATATCTTTCGCAGGCCATTTTTTAACCATGTCATGCATGCAATGTATGAATGCATTAGCTACGCAAACATTTTATATTCTTTAAATTCTCACAAATATCCGGAATTATATATTAATCCTCGAGGATCGTCTTTACCTCAGCCAGATCCAGTAAAAGAGCCATCCCAGCCTGAAAAGCTCGTTAGATTAGTGGTTCTTGATTCCTCTAGTCGAGGGAGAGGGAGGCAGCAAGAACCTAGAAGATTTGAAGCATAAAGGCTTGTTGAAGGAGATGTATGAAAAGTATTAATTCGTTTTAATTAGATCTTGCTTTATGCAAAGTGCTTGGGCCAGTTGATGCACGAGGTAATCTTTATCCCCTCCTCTTTCTCCTTTATCGGCACCGTCCGACAGCATATCCGCCATTTTTCCCGATATCCTCCATATCTTTAGCCGCCTGAAAAGAATGAACAGGTGAGAAGATTGAAAGGAAATTAATTAATCTCAGAATTGTAACCGATCGATGCTTTTCTTTTTCTTGGAATGTGTGTGTGTGTGTGTGTGTGTGAATATAAGAAAATAAGCAAGCCATTATAGGAGATGGGAGATGATGTTTCAGTGCGTATTTTGTATCGTGCATTGTGCTCTTAAAACAAGAAAAATGAACTCTAATTTTAATTTAATTCTTTTATCATGAATTTGCAACTAAAAAAAAATACAAAAGTTGGAAAAAAGGATTCTAATTTGGAAAAAAAGGATGGAGCGAGGAAGAAGAACTGCTTAAATTATATTAGCGATTTAGATATTAAAACAATCATAGCTTATAATTAATATTTTAGGTTTTCTCCTTGAGCAAGCTCAAAGATTTATGAAATCTATCTATATATATATATAAATACCAAGATATATACTATATTTTTTTCTCAGTATAGATAAAAGTCTTTGCTAGCTCCAATGTGTTAAACATTTTTTATTATAAAATATTAAATTAAAAATGTTTTTTGAATACAATAATAAAGTGATTCATATGCTCTGCAATGTCAGCGAATTTTGAAAATAAAAAAGACATAATGACTCGGACATGCAAATCTGAACCGTTAATTAAAGGATTGCGAATGTTAGCGTGAATCATCGTCCTGCATGCAATGTTATGAAGAGAAATCAATGGAATTCAGAATCTTTTAAGGGGATGGATAACGTCAAAAGCTTCATATTCTATTCATGAAAAAGAAGGAAGAGAGAATCGTATTGCAGGCTACACTTAAAAGTTGGGGTCGCCGCCACCACTCAAGAAAGAAGCCACTAAAACTGATGGCTAATAATTTTTTATCTAAAAATTTAAGATATAAAATAGTTCAGATTTTAAAATATAATTTATTTTATTTTTTAATATTTTTTTAAAATAAAAAAATTTTAGCCTTGAAAAATGTATAATTTTATATTATTTTATGCTTGATTTTTATCGAATAAAATGAGAGTGATAAGATTTTAACTCATGATTGCTGAGTCAATAAGGTTTTGACACTATATTAAAGAACCATTTAATATAAAAAATTAAACTGTAAAATAAGATTCGTTACATAATATAATTTATATTATTCTCTAGCAATATTTTATAATAGTAGATTTTACCACCGCTAATATAAATCTGCTGCTGAAAATTAGCAAGAATACAAACGATGAGGGGAGGAATAGTTCTAGCATGGCTGCTACTCATCACTTGCTTCAAAGCCCTTTCATATTATGCATGCGAAGGAACTGTGACTCCTCAACACAACCCATTGATGATCAGAAGAGATGAGCTACAAAGTAAGTGTTAGAAAAACTGTTTCATACGTACGAATTGTGGAACTTGCCTTCTTTGTTTCGAGATTTCCTGTTCATTCTGTCCTGTGCAGATGTATTCGGGATGCTAATAAGCGAATCGAAAGAAAAGGGTGATCGGAGCAGGCCTGAGGACGGCGCCGTGCATGGAGTTGATCTGAAGAGTTTGCAAAGAGCCAAGGGAGTTTATGGTGGTGCAGATATGCTTCATCCTCGTACCAAGTCCAAGAGTGGAGCACATACTTTACTGCTGAAATCCTCTGCAATTCTGTCAAAAACTGCAGTTGGATTCGTGATGTTCTTGGTTTTCTTTTGATTTAGATCGAGATACTATAGCTTGGCCACCACATCTTGATGTTACCTTAGTTTCCTCTTCGTTTTTAATGGTGGGTTTTGCTTCTTGTTGAAATTGTCGCTAAAAGACGCGTTCGTTGTAGTAAAATTCTTGAGATATGATATCTATGGTAAATCTCAAATTCGAGTCATGTATATTTTATTAGAGTCTGAGATAACCGATATTTTATTTAATTATCTAGGCTCACAAAGTAGCTTTTCAGGAGCTGAGGTTTTCTGGAATTCAAAAAAAGAATCTTATTGGAATTATGTTAATCAATTTTCTTAGACAAACTTTTATTTTCTTAACTTCTGGAACATATAATTTATAATATTCAGAGAATCCAATCACACAAAATATAAATATATTATTTTTATAATTTTCTTTTTTAATAGAAACAATAATTATAGTTAAAAACATTGCGTTAGTTAAGATAAATAAGAGATACATTGATATTTTGATGAAATTTTCTTACCACACTATTTTTTGAGTTTGATAAAAATGTCAAAGAATTTCCTTACAATTATATATTTCTTACACATTTTAGAAAAATTGAATCCCCAGCAATATAATGATGCTGGCATACAAACTTAAGTTGGTAACATTTCACCTAAAAATTTAAATTATCAGGTAAGACTTTATAATATGATTTATATTATTTTCTAACAAATACTCTCAAATGAAAGATTTTTAGATTTAAAATCCATAATATTACAATAAAAAGCATACGCCATATATTTTTTATTAAAATTATCTACACAGATGGGCATTGCACGTGAAAAATGATTAATGATATACTATGAGCAGATAAATTTACAACAGACATCGAGCCTCTCTTCCTCGGCATAACTTATTTGGCCAGCAGTACACAACTACACATCGCTCGTGCCTGGGTCCTTATCTCTCTCTCTCCTTGTATATATATACTAGACAATGCCTCGTGTTTCGTCGCGAGCGGCAAAATATTTTTTTCAATGTAAAAAACATTAATTGTGTTTATTTTTTATTATAATATAAATTTAGTTAAAATAATAAATCTGTGCATAATTCATGTCAAATGCAAGTTTTTTATAAAATATATAAATTCAAAATCGATATAAATTTACTTGTTTAGTAGTCTCAAACGAAATAACCAGCATAAATTTATCATCATCATTAAAAAATCAAGAAAACTCAGATATCTGAATTATTAAGTTCATTGTATTAAGATTAGTTCATTATATAATTCAATTTAAATCAAACAAAAATAAAATATATATTGTGAAAATACTTACAATAATCAAATAAAAAAAATAAAATGTTAATTTTCTATCAACAAAAAGGACAAAACATAGATTGAAGAATCATCCTGACATTATTACCATTATCATTGCTATAAAAGCTAAAATTATTGCTAGCATTACAGCCAAAACAATTAAAATAATTAAATTGTCATGAAAAATTAAAAGAAATGCAAAAACATTTTATAAAACAATAATAAAAAATTAATAACTAAAATTATCATTATTATTGCATAAATATTAAAATCATAAAAATCATATAATCTAAAGAACAAATAAAGAAACAAAAAACAAAAAAAAAATGGAAGAATAGAGTAATATTACTTTTAAAATGATCACCGATATAAATTAAAATTTCAGGAAAATCTAAAAAAATCGAAATATTTTTATAAAAAAAATAATCACTAAAATTATCATTATTATTTTGCAAATAATAAAATTATAAAAATCATGTAATACAAAGAACAAATAAAAAAAAATCTAGCCATAGCACCTGTGCCTCGTCGCGAGCGAAATCATATTTTTTTCAACATAAATTTTTTTTTATTATGTATGATTTTTTTTATCATAGCATAAATTTAGACAAAATAATAAATATGTATATAATTTTTATGAAGTGCAAGTTTTGTATAAAATATATAAATTTTAAATCTTTATATAATTTTTATGAAGTGCAAGTTTTGTATAAAATAAAAAAATACATAATAAGGAAAAAATAAAAAAAATATAACAAGGAAAAAATAAAAAAACAAAAAAGAAGAAGAAGAAGAAGAAGAAACAAAAAAAAATGAGAGGAGTGTAAAAAAAAGAGTTAACTGTGGCAATCCACAGTGCACTATGTCTAAGTACACAGTGGATTGTCCACGGCAATTATATATATATATATATATATATATATATATATATATATATATATATATATATATAACTAGGTGACATGGCGAAATGCACGGGTCACTTGAAAGATATGTATGGGTGGAATATTACTGGCGCTTCCGTACAATGCACCTGTAGTGTTCTGGAAAAAAAAACCCGAATATATTTAAGAAAAAATCGGGGGTGAAAATCCTAAAAAACTCTCGATTCCAAGAGTTATTTTTTTGTCATTTTCGGAGGCTATTTTTATAATTTTATTGTGTATAAATTCAAAATACCATCCAAGTCCCCTGAAAATTTATAAAATACCACTGGTCCTAGGGGTCATATTTTATCTTTTTCGGGAGTTATTTTCATATGTAAAGAATTCAGAAATACCATCCATGTCTACTGAAAATTTCTAAAATACCCCCAAGAGTTAAAAGTTTTAGGTATTAGAAGTAAAATGATCATTTAACTTTAGCAATCCAAAATAAATGGTATTGGTGAAGTGCACCGTAAAAGTGCATCAACATTTATATTTTAGTTAATATTTTTGTATATTTCAATACGGGATTAATAATTTAGCACGAGCAGAAAAAACTATAATATTATTATTTACAGGAAAAAAAAATACATACAACCAGCCAACTGCCACCACCGTCGTGAATAATGGCGTGATAAATGTCCGGCCAGCATCTCTAGCCAGGGTCCTCATCTCTCTCATGAACAAGAATTGTTAAATAGCCACATACAGCTTTCATTTTCTTACAGGATCTAAAATTCAGCTTAATTAGCAGCTGAAAACTAATCAGCATCCTCGTATCAGGATTCTGGTTTGTAAAAGAGAGCTTGAATTCCGATCGAGCCAAAGTTACGAGATGAAGATTGCAATAAAGGAATCATCCATGGTGATGCCGATTCAGGATACACGGAGCCGCCGGCTAGAGGTCACTAGCCTAGACCAGTTTCAAGCAAAATATCATGTCCCTTTGCTGATCCTGTACAGGCCAAATGGGTCTGCCAATTTCTTTGAGGTTAAAGTGCTCAAGGAGGCGCTGAGCAAAGTTCTGGTGTCGTTTTATCCTGTAGCTGGGAGATTGGCAAGGGATGCGACTGGTAGAGTTGAAATAAATTGTAATGGAGAAGGGGTTTTGTTCGTCGAGGCTGAAACAGATGCTGCCATGGATGATCACTTCGTTGATCTCAAGCATAGCGACGAACTTCCACAGCTTATTCCTACCGTTGACTACAGTGACATCTCTTCTTACCCGCTCCTTGTTTTACAGGTTCTTATTATATTGCCTCTTATTCATTTGACACTTTTCTTCAAAAGCTGCTCGCTTATCAATAAGAATGTAGGTATACGTACATAATTACTTGCAAGCAACTCACTTCGAGGATTTTCATCCCTGATAGGTAACCAGATTCAGGTGCGGTGGAGTGTGCCTTGGAGTTGGATGGCATCATATTCTGGCAGATGGGACAGGATGTTTTCATTTCATCAACACATGGTCTGATATAGCCCGAGGCCTCCCTATCAAAACCCCGCCATACTTCGACCGAGCCATTCTTCGTGGAAGAGTCCCGCCCAGCCTTCCCTTCCATCACGTCGAGTACGATCCATTCCCTACAATCAACACCCGTTCGCAAAACCCCATTCCCATTTCAGGTTCCAGAGACATTTCTGTAGCCAGCCTTAAGATCACAAGTGATTTACTTAGCACTTTGAAAGCTATGGCGAAGAATGATGCAGGCAAGACGGAGTACAGCACCTATGTAATCCTTACAGCGCATATATGGCGCTGTGTATGCAAAGCGCGAGGCTTGTCTGACGATCAACTAACCAAGCTAAGCGTAGCCACGGATGGCAGGAAAAGATTCCGACCTCCAATTCCGCCGGGATATTTTGGAAATGTAATCTTCTCCGCTACGCCCATTGCTCTCTCTGGTGGACTGTTATCGGAGTCATTGGTACACACGGCGGAGAGAATTCACAGAGCAATAAAACGAATGGATGATGAGTATTTGAGATCAGCCGTTGACTACTTGGAAAAACTAGGTGACTCGACTGCTGTCATGAGAAACTCCGAAACTTACAGGAGCCCAAACCTCAACATTGTTAACTGGGTGAATCTGCCCTTTTACGATGCTGATTTTGGATGGGGCAAGCCAGTATATATTCGGCCTGCGTTTGCATATCAAGGCAAAGGATACATCCTGCCAAGTTCATCAGGTGATGGAACCTTGTCGTTGACCATATGCTTGGAGACGGATCACTTGAAATCCTTCCAAAAGTTATTTTATGAGTCCCACAAAAGGAGCTGCTTGTGATGTTCGGGTGGAGCTAGGCAAGCACGACACGATATTCACGTCAAGAAGATCAAACTCTTCCTGCACCAATAAACTCACCATGGTCAGCTTTTCTAAATATATGCTGTGTTGTTCTATTTAATTTTGTAAGTGTTACTATAACTTATGGAATGAGAGTATCATTTCCATTAAGATGGTGTTTGAATTGAGTTAATATGTGAATTGAGATTGCATGTGAGCAGATGATTAAATAAACATTTTGTTATATTTTGGAGGGGGGAAATTAAGGCATTAAGGATTGAATTATCTAGTAGATGGTCAGGTTGGTAATATTTTATAACTAAAAGGTTTGTTTCCCATATAGTTTTAAGTTCGAGTAATGTGATTGCTAATATAATATTTACTCGAGGCTTAAATAGTTATTAATTTCAGGACATGTTGGATTAATCGAAATATATGAAAACTGACCCGAACAATCATGTTAATAATTAAAAAAAAAAAGTTGTAAGGATTAACATCTAACTTCCCCATACAAAATAATTAAACAGCTAGTGTTTATTTCATTTTTCATCCTCCATTAAAAATGGCATCGTGATCGACAGGAGTTTTTCGTATTGGAAACCAATCATTTTTCAAATCTTGTGTAAGAATCTAGTTGTTTTTTGTTGTATGAAAAGGTTAAGAAAATCATATTTTTGTTAAACAATTTTTTTCTTATACAATTTTTAATAATAGCAATAAAATGAGAGAGTGAACTATGGTAACGGTGGAGAAGATGATGATGATTGCCAACATCATGTGTTTATAGAGTTGGAGGTAAAAAGAATCATGAGGTAAGTTACATGAGAACCAGTACAGGGCTTGTTCCCTGAAATTGTTTTATCTTCCCCGTTCTATAGGAATACCCTGCAATGCAGCCACCGTCACCATTCACCAATGGCCGACCCATGGAAAACACAATATATAAAACAGGACAATATATAAAACAGGATGATATGCACAAAATCGGTTTTCATTTATCAAGGAAGGAACAGGAATGATCTAGCTTGATTAATTCCAAAGAGGGAAGCAAATAACAAGAACCAATTTCCATTATTTGTTTGATTTCCTTTAACAATATACGCAGTGGATGCCAGTAACATTCCAAGATATGCAGCATGAAGGAATCACGACCATGGAAGGCAAGACATTGTTTCAAACACAAAGCTAGATAAACCACTATGAAAATTTCATAAACCAGCATAATAGGAGGATTTCATCCCATGTATTCATAAAATCAGATTTACACAAATCACAATTAGGATTTTCAGGAATAACGATTCACTCCAATTTCCAGGTTCCACCCTTTAGAAAACACAGTAAGCTGGAACAAATACAGAACACAGACATGAGCACAAATTATTTTTTACAGCATAACATGGAGCCATGTATCTATGTAACAACACCAATTGCACTGAACATCCTCCGAATATGGAAAACAAGAGAGCAGGCATCGAATTATCTACATGCTTTCTCATGTAGCACATCGATGAATTCAACTCACCTGGTCAAATGCGGAAAATATCCGTCTGAAACCGCTCATCATACAGCCTCCAATGCCCGTATCTTTCAGTGTGGAAAATCGACCTCGGGATATAAAAATTCGGTTTCTTAATCTCCTTCAAATTCTTCAACCCCGAAGTCGCATTAACAATATCCCGACCCGTCAAATTGGCACACCCAGACAAATCCAGATACTCGAGATTCAAACACCCTTCACAAACCGACACCAGCCCCTTTGCAGACATTTTCGAAAATCTCAGCTCAAGGTGCACCAAATTGGGCATGTATTTCCCAATTGCACCCGCCTCCCAATCTCCATCTTGAGGGCAAGAATTTAAATAATCATCGGGCACAATCCCTGCGTGTTGGGATCCATCTAACCAATTCATTAGGTTCCGCTTTAAAACCCTAAGATTCGGGCAGTTTCTTCCCATCATAACCAAAGATTCGTGTGATATTTCGAAGCAAAAACTTATATCAAGCTCTTTAAGCTTTGCGCAATTGTAAGCAATTTGAGCCATGGATGCATCGGTCACATTTCGGCAGCTTTTAATTGAAAGCACTTGAAGATTTGGGCACCTAAAATAAAAAATCAAAAAATCAAAACTTAAGTTATTGTATTTTGAGAAGAATTCTCTTTTGTTTTTTACCTTTCGGCTGCGAAAGTGATTGAGTGATCGGAGCAGTGCTGGGTACGGATCTCGGTCAGGGATCCGTCACTAAAAGTGATGACGGAACGGAGCATGGAATCGATTTTTCTCTCGAAATCAAGGGTCCACCACCGAGGTGATCCAATAACCGAGTCGAATCGAGTGTCCAGATCGAATAGTGTGTTGAGAGATGGATCTTTGCAGGCGATCAGCCAACCTTTGCAAACGAGCATGGGGCCGCGCCATCGGTGCTCAAAGGTGAGTCGAGAGAGGATGTTGATTAAGCACTCGTAAGTTAACTCGGCCCAGTCAGAGACGGGTCTTGACTCGGTATCAGTCTCTACCACGTTAGTATCGTCGCTACCGTTCATTTTTTTTATGGAATTTTGCTGTGGTTTATTCCATTAGCGGGTCTTATAAGAGAACACGTGGATACAAATGTCATTTTGATGTTTGGAAGTGTAGAGCTTCGTTGTTAGCCACGTGGCAAATAGACGGTTGCCATTGATCCCCTGTAACCGGTTGTCACGTGCTGGTAGAGTTAGTAGAGGAGGAGCGGATCTGCCGAGAAGGCTGGAAAAATAGTCGTACATCAACAATATTTTTGTTTTAAAACTATTTGATATCACATATCAAAATAATCTAACACAAAAAATCATTTAAATACAAAAGATCAGACAGACCACACTGTCCAACAGCGCTTAACGACACTCCTCAATTCAAAGATCAGGCGCCACTGCCAACGACAACGCATGGAGTTGTTTTCGGACAATTTTTAGACAATGTCATCATGGTGAATAATACGTGGACAAACGTGGTCGTGGTGTTCAACTCGCAATTTGCCACGGTAATATTCTTCAATAAACAGGAAAGTGAGACAAAAATAAATAATAATAGAAAAGATTGAATAAAATCTATAATTTATATTAATTTAATTATTCCAATAAATTATCCAAAATAAGATAAATATAATTTTTTATATGAAATAGTAATAACTTTAAAATTAAAAATACATTACATATTTATAGTAATGAGAAAAAAATATTATATAAATAAAGAAAAAAATATTAAACAGATAATTAATTAATACTGTTTCATTATTCACATTTTTACCGTTTGTTTCTTTGTTGGTTTTCTTGTAAATTAACAAAAAAACTAAAAGAGAAAAGATTTTACTCTTCCTACAAATCAATATTCCTTATAATAATTTTTTTTCTCTAGCTTATAAAAAAAATCAAATATGATTTTATCCTTCAATATGCATGATTTAGCATTTCTTGAAAATACTAAAAAAATAGGAATTTTTTTATATATTTTGCATGCATCATAAGTTTAATAAAAAGTTTATTAAAACCATAAAGGCTTGCTCTAAATTTGAAAACACACAAAAAAAGTAATTTGTGCTATATTTAATACCAATGATTATGAATATGAATATATATATAAGGTGTATTTCCAATATTGAAATAAAAAAAAGGCTTAAATATACTTCGGCTCTAAAATGGCTAGGCTTGACTCATAAAATCATGGTCCACTTTACTAGTAGACAAATTAATGGTTAAAAAATCACAACAATAACTTAGTAATAATCAATTAAATAAACAATATAGCTTATGTTGGGTAGAGTATTGCCCTTTTTACATTAAACCAACTTGTTTATACGAATTCTAAAGGCGAGTTAAGGTGTTTAGTTATCAAAATAATAGATAGTGATTAATGATTTTTTTAATTAATAAAAAACTAGAATTTCTTATTATTTTCATCCACACAAAAAATCATAATCCACAAGGATAATCAAGTTGGAAACTGATGGATGATGTATCATGTAAGCGTGGAGTTTACAATTTTAGCATTGAAACCTAAAGTAAGAATAATGGAACATAAAGACTTGGAATCGAAATTATCTTTAGAGTTTTACGGCCATACACGGATGATGGGAAGATAATATAAATATATTAAAATAATATGTAAAAAAATCAACATTATCACTTCAAAACTATTTGACAACACCCAAAGAAATTTAATTTAAAACTAAAATAAAAAATGATAGAACAACACATCGAACCATGTTCGAACTGATCGATCAAGCATGATTGCGAGGGGTGAGCAGATCCTGAGCTTCCACGAGCACGCACCGTGTTAGCAAATTATATCTCAGGCCTCCATAGCTTCTTCACAAGATCGAGGTGCAAAGAAAATACGAAGGCCATAACTTTTTCCACAATACCAAGAAAATGGTTTTGATTATTTCATAGCAAATTCGGGGGAAATAATCTTCCTCGCCAGCAAATACCATCAGCAAAACCTACTCATTTGTTACTGTAATTCAGCAGCAGAGCACACGATCATGGGAAAAGCATAAGTAATGAGAGAAGAGGAGGCATAAGGCTGCCGCAGCAATACAGAAATCAATCATGGTATCATCAAATACCATCAGGAAACCTGGGAGGGAAGAATTGGCAATTACCTCTCCCTCCATTTTAAGAAAAATACAGGATGGCCACAAGCTTAAGTTTGATTCATCGACAGAAATCGAAACCACTTTCTCGGGCAAGAATTCAAGGAGATCTTGTAGATCACTAAATAAATCTTCTTCTATGCCCAGGATGATATGCTCCCAATCAGGACATGTATATCTTATAAAAACAAAGCCCGAGACAGCCGAATTTTACTCGCTCAACCGTTTCATCGAATAAAAAACAAAAATAAGAAGATATGCTCCGAACGCCTGCTGCTACATGATTATGCATATCATTCAACAGGCACATGCAATATGGCTACAGCACTGCAGTACTTTTTAGAAGGCTCGACAGCATAATTTATGCCTTTAAAGCAGAACTAAAATCCATAAACATGGGAGAGGTATTGTGCGGGTAGAATTTCGAGCAAGCTAGATCGTGGTCTGGCTCGATAAATTCAATTGCAAATAAGAAAATAGCAAACAACAGGAGCCTGTCACAGCCTAGCCCATTATCCTGAAGATGGACAAATAGAAATAAATTGCTATTTTTCAAGAGAAGTAATAAAAATCAAGATGCAATTGAGTGAGATTTAGAGCGTTGTCTCATCCAACTATAGCTGAGAAGAGGTGAAAATACCAGCAAAAGGATAATCATCAACCCACAATAGACATACAACCGAGAGAGAGACGCGATCATTCGAAAATTAAGCTGTGATTCCGTTGATTTTAACATTGTTCAAAAACAAAACACAAATCCCACATATGAAATGGAGTTCAATAAAACCAGAGGGACTGGTATGGTAATTCATTGATACGCCGGGGCATAAAGCGGGCGCCTGTACTCATCAAAATACTCTTCCCGGTCGATAAACACGATTGCATAGAGAGCATAGATTATTCCAGGAACGTAGCCTAAAATAGTGAGCAACAAGCAAATCCAAAACTCCACCTGAAAAAAATAAGAAGAAGAATCCATTAAAGTTGGTCGTCAAGAACATCCGGATTTTCAGATCTCTAAAAGACAAACAAAGGAAGAAGCATACACTGCAGCAGCCATGCCTGAAGCAAACTCCCAGAGGAGGGAGCAGGATAGCGATCAAGATCTCGCAGCAGATCTCGCAGCGACTCGGCATTTTCTCACGGCAATATTTGCAGAGGCTGGTGATTGTAGTTGACTGCTGGGTTCCTAATGAATAAGAAAACAAAGATGGGAGACCTCTTAAAGTTGTGGTGGGGTCATCTGGGAACTGAACGACAAACTTTTTTTAACTGTTGATGTAATAGTGCAATGCCGGTTTTGCCATCAACTATTAGAGCGACGAGTTTCTGTTCTAGAGGCTGTTTTTGGTATTTCGCTTCGAAATCAACAGTCGAGAACAACGATCCTATTTTACTCTCTTTTGTTGGGCTACGTGGCTGCTTGGCTACCATATTTCTCTTTTAACCTTTTGACCTTTTAACCAGAAGTCCATTCATTCTTTTCACTACACACGTGAGGGAGGAACGTCGCAGAAGATGATGCCGGAGAGGGAGATCCTTGCCATCGCGTCGGTCATGGCGGGGTTTGTGTCGCCGGAGATCTCGCTCACACGATCGGGTGGAGGAAAGAAAAAGGTAGATCGTTTTCGATTCCCAGTTATACACGGCCATGCTTTTTTCTCTGGTCACCTTCACTTTCAATTTTAATTGTTTGCTTCTTAGAATTAGGGTTAGGTTTTTAGTTTGAAGAGCTTCGGCTTCCTCTCACTACCATTCTTTCATCTCCTCCGCTACATAGTGTTCGTATTGCTCGACTTGATATTTCCTTTTTTTCAGATTTCCATGGAAGGCTTGATCGTGGCCGACCTCTCCCTGACAGCATGGAGTGTTAAAGGAATTCCCATCAATTTTTTTCATTTTAACACATGAATCGATAAATAATTGATCTCAAAAATGGAGTCTAGATCTATACCACCAATTAAAACTTTGTTTTCCTGAGAATGTGACTGCGCCATCGTCGAAGTAGCAGCTGTCATCATCGCGAGGTCTCTGGAATGGCTTCTCCACGCTGCCATGACCGTAAGACAGTAGACTTTTCAATTATATGATAACTTCGAAACGTACGGCTGCGCAGCCGCCGTTCATGAAACGTGACCGCATCAAGCGACCTGGGTTCAAGCTTGGAGGAGTTCAAAGCTTGTGTTTATTTCTGGGATTCAAGGGCTGTCTCTGCGGCTGGTTGACTTTTTGTTCAAACATTTCATTTCTATTTTCTAAAAAAAACACAAAAATAAACAACCTAATTAACTTTTCGAAGAAGACTGGAAGGGCTCACGCAACAGGTTCTCCACTACATAAAAGCTTTGACAAGTTCAATGGCCATTGTTCTTCCACCGAAAGCAACAATGATGAGCGTATTGCTTGCTCTCTCCATCTCCAATGCAGGCCCCATCAATTCCACCAATGAAGGCATTTCCCTTCCTGACCAGCAGGCCAGAGATTACGTAGGAGAAAGGAAACATCTACTCCGGCAGATTACAGACCTACCCTATCTTGTCCTAACACAAACTATTGGCTGTTGCTAGCACCATGATTACAAGTCAACGTTTCTTCATTTAAATATCTGCCGGCCAAGAAAGACTAAAACAATGAACAAAAATTGGTAACCCAAGTCGAGCAACCGAACCTAAAAGCAACCTCAAAACATGATTTCTGTGCAATGGGCGTCAATTTCTTCATATTATCTATAATTATAATATATGGGACTATTTTTTTCTTTACAAAGAGAAACAGGAACACGAGAATTAACCATTACAGGTTTGAGGCAAGGGATACTTTTCAGACTAGCCAGGATATAGTGCCTATAACTGCAATAATAAGGTATGGACTCAAACCCTCAACGCTAGCTGATCCTGCCATGTAATCTTCCTCTTCCCTCCCCGGCTTGATCCATTTCCGACATTCCTACAAGCTGATAACTTCATATCATTATTTAGCTCATCACCACCACCTCTCATTGAAATCATCCTTAGCTCCTCTGCTCTCAACATGTCACCATTAACCTGTAGTTCTTCCTCCTCCCTCTACAATGAAGTTAAATCACGCCATTAGCCCAAGACAGAAAGGAAACGCACGGTTTCAAAGCACTGTAGTTGATGACATTTGCTAAACAAATACCGAGATTTCATTCAAGTCAAAAATTGGCGTATTATTTTGAACTTTGGCCTCCTTTCCTCTGTAAATCCTTTCCTTCTGGTTCAGGTCAGGAATTGTTGCTGTCTTTCGCAAAGCAGCCTCCTTTCCCATGTGAGTCATTTGCTTCTGGTTTAAGTCAAAAATTGGAGCGGAATTTCGCAAAGTGGCTTCCCTTTCAATGTAAACCTTTCCCTTCTGGTTTAAATCAAAACGCGGAACTGGTGGTCTAAGAGCAGCAATATTTCCACTATAGCTCTTTTCCTTCCTTAAATTTTTACTACCAGCAGCTAGGTTCTGTGGTTGCACAGAACTTCGCTCCATAGGGGTTTTCTTAGACTTGTTTTGTGTCAAGAATTTGTATCTTCTTCTCAAAAACCTACAATTCACAAGATAAACACGACCAAAATTTCAACTTTAAAATCGGATTACAGGTCTATCCATATCCTTAAGCATTTAAAGGCACGATAGTACTATACCTGACTTCAGCCATTAGGGTCATTTTTTTCTGTCTCATCATCTGCAATTTTCTTTTCTTCGCTTCTGTTTCCTGAAAAATGCTTAAAAGTATGAATCCATCTATCATAAACAGTTACATGCTATAACCCTTAGATTTCAGCATATAGTAATAAGAAGAGAAACAAAGGGATCCAAAAGGGATTTTCTATTCAACATCTTAAGGACAGGTGAGGATTCCATAAGTTGGGAACTATCCGGCCAGACATAAACAGGGGTGAAAGCATGTTCCCATAAACCACTCAAATTTTGGCCAAAACGCACACAAACACGGAAAGGAGATAAAACCACAGAGGTTAGACACCAAGAATTCATGAATTAAACCCAGGAACAGCTGCCACATAATAAGTCAACTGATCTGCATGAAAGCTGATCAAGGGCAGGAAGCATTCGAGGTCACGAAAAGATCCCGAAATGACACAAATCCACCCTCAGGGAGGCCCTGTACAAGTATTTGGCTCCACCGAGCTGCCTACTAATCCTCTATAGCCAAGCGAAGAGTATAAGGCGAAGGAAAAATAAGGTTTCAAGACTTCCCAATTTCTAGATTAGGTAAGACAAATTTCACATAAACACTGCAACAAATCAAAGACTGAACGAAGCAAAACTCCTGTTTCTTGTTATTCTTGTTTTCCCCAGCAAACCAAAAGGCACATGAACAAAACCCAACAAAGGAGATCTAACAAAACACCAGATCTAGAAACCCACAAAGAAATAAGAAGTCTTTGAAACCCCAGAAAAGCTATTACCTTGTATAATTCTTCGTAGTCCTGCATAAGACTCTGATGCTTGAGCATGATCCTTGGATCTTCATAAACGGTAGCATATGAAGGAGAAGGGGAGTTCATAGCAGCAGCAGCAGCCCCCTTCATCATCTTCATGGTGAAATTGGAAAAAAAAAATACTAGGGACCAAAACTTAAAGCAAAGAGCTTTTATGGATAGGAGGAGAGAAATGGAAAGGAGAAAGAAGGGTCAGGGAGAGGAAATAAAGGAGAGAAGGTAAGAGAGACTTTTAATGAGAATGAAGAAAGAGCGAATGGTGGGCAAGATGAGATTGAGGAGGGTGATAAGGAAAGATGAGAGAGAGATGGGAAGGATCTTGCTTTCCTGTTCTCTCTGTGAAACTCTGACCAAGACAAAGAAAACCCAAAGAAGCCCACATAATTCGGTAAGAAAAATGTTTTCTTTAGGGAGTTGAGACTTGAGACAGTGATGAAGATTGGGTTTTTTTGGGGTGTTGCAGAAGGGCATTTCAGGCATACTGAATAATGGGTTTGTGAGGTGAGGTGGGTTTGGTTGGAGGACAACATTTGAAGACATCTACTACCACCACTACTCATCTTCCTATGATATCTTCTCTTTTCTTTTTTGTTTTTCTTCCCAACATAAATTTTGGTCCAGCTGGGCCATTGAAGAAAGAGAGAGTTGGGTGGTGTGTACTCCTCATTGTTTTAGAGAATGGGGTGCGTGGAGTTTCCATGCTTCTTCCTTCTCGTGTTTTTTTTAGCTTCTGTACAGACTACAGAGAGATAATGTAAGGGTCTTCGCGAGTTTTTTCTTCTTTTAATGCCCTTCTAGAGAGAGAGAGAGAGATGAAGAGGGTGCGGGTGAGATCAATGAGAAGAGGTGGGGGTGGGAGTTGGACTGAAAAGGCAAAGCAAAGAGATAAATGAGATGACGCTGTTTTTCTGATGTGGTGCTGCTGTTGTTGTTGCAGCAGTAGTTGTGCTAGTACCTTATTTTTAGGCTTTGAATTGTGGCGATCCCCCTCTCTCTCTCATGGCGAGAGATGCTTTTCATCTCCCCCATTATTAATTTCACAAACACCATGTCTATTCCTAGTGCATTTACTCACGTGCCCTTGAAGCCTCCTCTCTCCCTCCCTTCTGTTCTCCCTCCCCCACAGCCTGCCAGAATCTTGCTGCGTTAAAAAAGTAAGAGAAGGAATAAAACCCTAAATTTGGCCTCGAAGTCAATTTCTTTCCTGTTTTTTTACATCAATTTTCGAGCCCACTAGCATGAACTGTGCTGCAAAGGGGTTCCTATGGCAATCTGCCATTTTTTTAACTGTGATGATCCCCAGGGTGAGCAGATTCATGGCCTTTGGTAATTTCTACCAGCTAGACCCTCCATGGCTGAAATGATGCAACACCATGTTAAGTTTTTTTTATCAACAGTCATTTGATTGGCCACCCAAAAACAAACGATGGCCGCATCCTTTTCTTATCCATAAATGTGTACCCTCCAGAAGCTTGAATGCCACCCACCATGATAAACAAGTTGAGGTCACATGCCTGCTAGAGAGCATAAATTTACTAGCAGGGGTGAAAAGATCGCGAGAAAAGCTGCTCTGAACTTCGGCCAGCTCCCTCCCCTCTGTTACAATTTTGTCGGTGGCTCTTCCACAGGGAGGGAGATTTTTTACAGGGGAAGAAGATAAGGGGTATTGACAGGGGATGAGGTCCATCATCCATCGCTGTTGACTTTTCCTTGTCCTTTCTACTGGCCCGTATTGATCTAGTTCTTGGCAAGGTCGTTGAGTGATGATCTTCCTGTGTGATATCGACATGTGAATATGATATCTTTTGCTTGAAATTTATTCAAAGGGCCTAAAAATCAAAATCCATAGAGGTGTTCTTATCTTTGCCTGAGAGGCTACTTCAACTATTTTATTATTTTCCATTTAAAAAAAACCCTTCGAGGTGTATTTGAAGTTATTCATGGAGTTGCTTTGAGATAAATAAACTCAAGTGAAGAAAAGAACCCTAAGTTACTGGGTTTTTTCTTACCTTATGATTAGTGCAGGACAGAAGTTTGATTGATGGCATGGTTGATGTTGTTTTTAGAAGGATTTTTTTGTTTAAAATTATTTTTAATCTTAACTAATAAAAATAAATTAAAAACATCATAAACAATTTAATTTAAAATAAACTAATATAAAAAAAGATGTGCTTGCTGCAGCACAAGTTACAGAAAGGAAAGTAGATGAACTGAAAAGGGCTAGCAAAGTAGCCGCTTTTCCCTCATGGGCTGCTCGAAGTCCTGTCATGTCTCCGTGTTTGTGTTTTCTTTTACCTCGCTTTATATTTAAAATATTTTGAAATGTATTGGTTGTTATTTTTTAAAATATTTTTTTGTTTGAGATTATATTAAAAATAATATTTAAAAAAAAATATTATTGTTAATATAACATATTAAATCATCTAAAAATATAAAAAAATAACTTTAATTTTCATGAAACTTCTTTGAAACACAATTCCAAAATACACCTAAATAAATCAAATTGGTAATTATTTAAATGTTTTCTATGATTTTAATATGCTATATTAGAATTAAAATATATTTTTAATAAAAAATAATTTTACAGAAACAATATTACCACAATAAATACACACTAAATCATGTCTAATTGTATATTTGGGAGTGTTGTTAAAATTGCTTTCTAAGTGTTTTTCATTCAGAAATGTATTAAAATAATATATTTTTATTTTTTAATATTATTTTCAAAATCATCACATGGAAATAATTTGAAAACACAAAAATATTTTAACTTGAAAATATTAAAAAATCCAATTTGTTAAAAAAAATTATTTAAAACAAAAAAAAATAAAAATAAATCTTCTTAAAACAAGTATGGGAATGGCGAAGTCAGAAAATCCCGATAATTTTGTATGGAAATTAAATAATAATTCAACATTATGTTTTACCTATCTATTTTTCATTTGAAAATACAAGTATGGGAATGTCCACGGTTGTTGAATGTGTAATACTTAGATAATTTGATCAGTGTTACATTGTGGTTTGGATTTTTTATTTTATTTTAAAAAACAACCCATTAATATTTTTTTCTCTTTGAACAAAAATTTAAATCATGTGAAAATTAACTCCATGTAAAATGGTTGACTTTGCAAAGTCCACAACACAATATGGACGACCTATAAAAGTATATTTTGATTAAAAAAATCAAGATAACAATATATCAAATTGATTTTGATAAATCTAGATTAACATGTCAAATTTATAACATGTGTTACAAGTCTATGATGACTTTATATAAAGCAAATCAAAACATGTTATAAAATCTAATTCTTAATCAATCTAATAGTAAGGGATAAAATAAAATAAAAAATCTAAAAATATGACTCATATTTACACATCAAACTTGTGGTTTGGATCATAAGACCGAGATAACTTTATAGAAAATAAAATGAATAAATTATGAAGTTCAGTTCTCTATTAATCTGAGTTAATTTACTAGAATCATGACTCGAGTTATGAAACTAAAATAATCTTAATTTTTTAAAAACAAATAATAGATTTAACTCAAGTTAACCAACCAAATTCATGATTTTGATCTCATGACCAAAATATACCTTGGAGAGAAAATAAAAAATAAATTATAAAACTTAATTATTCTTCAACTATATTGGATCCAATTTGAACAATGAAAATTGTTAAAAACAAAGAAGAAGAAATGATTAAAAAAACAAGAAATTAGTAAAGTCAACATGGTTTAACCCGTTAAGCATCATTCCCCGTTTAAAGAGGTTAGGATTATATTTAAAAACAAATAAAAAAATATAATGTATAATTCTCAATTAAATACATATTAAAATGGTAAAATTGGGGGAAATCAATTAGAAAATGAGAAAAACTAAGTTAACTAGGCTAACCCATTGAACCTGCTACCTAGATTATGAGACACATACAACCTAATAAAAAATACAATATTGAAAAACGCAAAACCTAAATCATTAAACCAAGATAATCTTTTAGAAGAAAAAAAAGAAGGTTTAATTAGGGTTAGAATGTCAAAACCCATAACCATGATCATAAACACACATCACATGAAAAGCAAATCAAAGCATAGTATGAAACTACTCATTTTCTATTCAAATCAATTCCAAATTATGAAACTGAAAAAAATAAAAATAAAAACTTAAGTTAACCAAATTAATTTATTATTCATCATTTTTGAATAATAATGCTGAAATAACCAAATATAAAATAAATAATAAAATTTAATTTTTAATAAACACAATATTTAATGATAAATGTAGGGGGGAAATTAATTAAAAAAACTCGAATCGATTTGGTTAACAGACTAAACATGTAATCTATAAGATAATCAAATAAAAAATATATATAATATTAGAGGATGAATTATTTTTAAAAAATAATTAAAATAATCGAAAGAAGAAGAAGAAAACACATAGTGCTTTGTTAATTGTTAACATATATGGTTGTGGCATATGGAATAATTAATCTGAACTCATCGGAATATGTATAAAATTCAGCCATGGCCCATGGCCCATAATTAATCAATGGACCGCATGTTGCATTTTTGGGTCGACCACCGAAATAAAAATATGGTACTGTGCAATTACAAAATAGGAAATAGTTTTTGTTTCTATTTTAAAATTTCTTATTTATTTTAAAGAATTGTTTAATATAAATTTATAAATTTAATACAGCATTTTATTGCATATAATTTTCCAAATTGAAGTGAGCTTCCTTGTTTAGCTTGAATTGGAAATATCATAAGGAATGGCCATCACAAAATTGTTTAAAAAAACAACCATTTTGATACTTTTAATTTCTAAAAATAATTAATAAACTAGAAAGTCACGTGATCTTAAGAAAATAACTTTATTTCTAGTTAATGAACAGGTTTTTTTTTGTTTTGTTTTTTTATTCCTAGTTTTCTATTTCTTGTAAAAAAATTGAAACTTCAAAAAAACAAAATTCTCAAGTAAACACAACCTTGATTTTTTTTCATTCTCCCGTCATTTCTTATCACTAATTTTCACAAATTGATCCCTAAAGTTTAATCTTTCAATACATCATTGTGTTTATACATGATTGAAGAAAAAAATACGTATATTCTTTATTGAAAAGAAACACTTACTACTTTGTTTTTTTAAAGTCATGGTGGATAGGTTTTCATAATATACTCTCTAATATTATATAAATAATTATAATATAAAAAGATGATAGTTGTATCTGGGCATTTAAAACTAAATATATTTGATATTATTTTGTCTCAATTATTTCTTTTTATTCTTATAATTAATTTTAACATTTGTGATTGTTGTGATAAAAGTAAATAACAACTATTTAGTTTAAATTAAAATATAATTGTTATGTAAATAATCATAATATTTTATTTTGATTTTTCAAGTTTATATAAACCTATTATTACACAAAGAAAATATATATAAAAAACTTTTTTTTTGTATTTTCTTCATATTCTTTAGAGGTTTAAAGAGATTGATAAACAAATAGTAAGGAGTTAATTAATTTGTTTTACTTTCATTGTCACGTGAATAGTAAGAAACAAATCAATTAACAACTAGAATATACTAATGTCATTGAAAGTCTTGTGTATGTTATGCATTTCACAAGACTAGATGTATTTTTTTCTATAGACATGTAATTAAGATACATAAGCAATCTAAATATAAAATAATGTGAAAGCCATTGCAAGAGTCTTTTGTTTTTGGATTCAAAGAAACTATACCTTCCGGAAAGCGCACTTTATGACCTTAGGTGAGCAGGTAAAACTCCGGTTGTCTAGGGGCTCTTACAAGAGGTGCACACCCTAACCTTAACTCGAGACCTGCTGTGCAGATCCAAAACTCTTTGCCGTTATGCCACGTCCCCCGGGAATCTATTGCAAGAGTCTCTTGTTATTTAAAAAGAACAATCCATTTGAGATTGTTTTTTTTTTCTTTCTAATTTTCAATTGTGATGGGACGATATTATGAAGTAAGTTGGATAATTTAGCTTGAGTGATAATAGATCCATATGAGGATGAATTTTCTCATTTGAAGGAGATGTGATATCTTGGGTATGAAGAGATTAATATATGTTAAATGTTGATAATTAATCTTGGATTTTATTTTTGTAGTATTTTAATGTATTTTCTTACATAAAGAATGATGAGAGTATACACCTAATGGAATTTAAAGTTTGCATTTTAATACATATATAATTTCTACCTATATAAATATAAAAGTTGTATAATTAGTTAGGTTTTTTTTACTTGTAAATTCATGAAAAATGAAAATTTAGCACACAATCGTAATAGTGTTACAGGTAATCGATTGATTGGTTATGGGACGAGCCTTAACCTTTAACAAACTTGTAAGAGTTTTTGAAAAAAATATTATTGTTGTTTTAAAATTAATTTTGAAGTTTTATAACATTTTGATATTTTAGAATTAAAAATACATATTAAAAACAAACATTACTTCAATTTACTATTCGTAAGTCATCATGGCTACGCTAAGTAACTAGCTTATAATCAACAATCAGAAAGGGAAAGAATAACTATATTGTATTATTTATGGTTACTTGTTCATCTTTAATTTTTAAAATTAAATTAAAATCATTAATATATAAATATCTACAAGAAACAGAAACAAATCAAACAGATTCTGTTTCCAGAAACTATATAATAAAAAAATAACCATAAAGTATTTCAAGTTACGATTATTTTTGATGTGGCCGGATCCTTCTTGGACCAGTACACAGTGTACACACGCGCTTATCTAGGCCGTCGATGTAACTACCTAGAAAAAAAAGAAAACTGTATTTTTTCTTAAGATTATCCAAGTAGAATTAACAATAATTATTTTTGAACAGTGTCGTGTTTAATGTGATCACATCAGATCGAACTGATCACGTGGGCACTCGCGCTGTTACAATTTCCACCACGTTTTATTAGAAGCCATCACTAATACTACGTGGTGTCTTTAAGGCCAATCGACGTGGTGTCTAGTGGTCCTTATCTGGCAATCAACAGCCAGGCATGTTTAACCTCTTTTCTCAAAACAATAAAAACAAAACTTATATTATTAACTTTAATATTTAAAGTTAATAATATAAGTTTTGTTTTTATTGTTTTGAGAAAAGAGAATATATTGAATATTCTCTTACAATATTTCAAAGTAAAATATTGACCGTAACACGTGTATTTATTACCATAAAAGCCTCTTAATGTCCAAGCAGCCAAATTAGAGTTGTCAATATTTGAAATATTCTTTTCTTTTTTAAAAATGTTTGAAATTATTTCAGTTGTTTTTTAGTAATAATCTTTTTTTATATATATTTTTAATTAATTTAATGTTTAAAAATAAAAAAATATTATTCTAAAATAGTCTTAAATGAAAAATAAACGCCACATGTGTCTCTTCGGCCCACACGTTTTTTTTTAGGCCCCACACCAAGTATCAGCGATCTGCTTGATTTTTATAACATCATCGTCTTTCCAAAGGCACGTCCATGCCTGGCACATTCACGACCATGCAATGTTCTTCATACTTATATGTTTAAAATAAAGGCCGTGACCTACAAATCTGTCTCTATATTCATTTAGAAAATTTAATTATATGTGACTAATCAAATATATATTTTTTTAATATTTAATTTTGCTTTTACTTATTTATATTGGCTCATAAGTGCTGTCGAGAAGACTGTCATTGCCGGTCCATTCTCAAAAACACAAGCACTCTTCCCACCGCAATCTTATCTCCATTTCTGCCATCTCCCGTGCTTCTTCCTCGGGTCTCTGTAGCAAGGTGAGCGAGCCCTGTTTACCTCGTCCTTGTTCTTGCATCTTGACAGGTAACTGTGTGTCCCCATGGCTTGTTCATCAATAATCTGTCGATGTGCGAGCAATAATGAAGTCGAGTTTTTCTCATTCAAAGTGTTTTTTTTGCTGAGATTTACATAACGACACTTTGATATTAATTAGGTTTTGAGATCATTGGAACAAAAAGCTTTATGTAGCAGTTTCTAATAACAAAAACGGCACCGGGTTTCGATCAATCAACACAAATCTTCCAAAGTTATTACATTTTATATATATATGATCGTTGCAGGTGCTGAGAAGATGAAGGTCAACGTGCAGCAGTCAACCATGGTTCGACCTTCAAGAGAGACACCCAACAGGATCCTTTGGAGCTCAGATTTGGACCTCCTGGTACCGATGTTCCACGTCCAAACTGTCTACTTCTACAAGCCAAATGGCTCTTCCATGTTTTTCGAAACGCAGGTGCTTAAGGATGCTCTAAGTGATGTTCTTGTACCATTCTACCCGGCGGCAGGGAGAATGGGAAAGAACGAAGAAGATGGCAGGATTGAAATTCACTGTAATGGAGAAGGAATATTGTTTGTCGAAGCTGAGACAAACTGTTTCATAGATGATCTGGGTGACTTCACTGATAGCTCGAAGTTGCTGCCCCTTGTCCCGGAGGTCGATTATTCCGGTGGGATCTCTTCATATCCACTCGTCGTGTTGCAGGTATCCATTGCCTTGCTGTTATTTAGAGCACCAAAAAATGATATATATATATATACACACTGATATATGTTTGCAGTGATGTGTCACATCATGTTTGTAGTTATGTGACACATCACTGCAAACACACACATATATGTATATATATATAAATTCGAGAAAATAGTATCTCTAAAAGTATTTTTTTTTGTTTAAATAAGTAGATAAAATTTCAGTTGTCTCAGATTTTTATAAAAGATGCGTGTTCTGACTCTAATTTAATTGAGACTTACTGTGTAAATCTCAAATCCTTTACTATCATGTCACACCCTTGAAGATCATAGATATATACCTTAATTTGATGAAACTTTATATTGATCAAGATTGAAACAATTCATATATATAATGCTTGCTAAAATTAAAGATTCTTCATCTTTTAAATATATGTTGATAGCAAATATATTACATAATAATTCTCTAAACAGGAAGCATTTGACTCATGTTGAAGCTAATCCACCATAATTAGTAGTATAGTTGTTTTAGACTCATTTATTTTTACACTTTAAATTGTGTTTAAATATGTTTTAGAAAACTATTAAAAATAATATATATGTATATGTCTGTTTCCTTCTATTAACTATATATTAAAGAAATGAATTAAACATAATAATTAAAGAAATGAACCTAGTTTTTATTTTCCTTGTATTTGCATGCGAGTTTAGGTGACCCGCTTCAAATGCGGCGCAGTCTCTCTTGGAGTTGGCTTGCATCATATCTTGGCAGATGGAACCTCTGCTCTCCATTTTATCAACTCATGGGCCGACGTGGCTCGTGGCCTGCCGGTAAGCACCCCGCCATTCATTGACAGGACCCTCCTCCGTGCTCGTGACCCTCCAAACCCTACCTTCCACCACAATGAATATGACCCTCCTCCCAGCATGAACCCTCCTCCTCCTCCTCAGCAGTCGCAACCCAAAACCACCTGCACTAAAATTTTCAGGATAAAACCAGAGCAGCTTGACGCCTTGAAAGCCAAGGTCAGAACAGAAGATGGAACAGTCAGGTATAGCACCTATGAAACCATCACCGCCCACATTTGGCGCTCCATGTGCAAGGCGCGTGGACTCTCTGATGATCAAGCAAGTAAACTGTATATCTCAACGGATGGACGGTTTAGATTGAATCCTCAACTGCCACCTGGTTACCTGGGCAATGTTCTCTTTACAACGACGGTGATGGGTTTGTCCGGTGAAATACAGTCGAAACCATTAGTCCGCACAATGGAGAGGATCCGTGAAGGATTGAGGAGAATGGACGACGAGTACCTGCGATCAGCCCTGGATTACATCCGAGCTCAGCCGGATCTTAATGCTCTCAAGAGAGGGCCCCACACATATGCCAGCCCGAACCTCAATATCGTGAGCTGGATCAGGCTGCCGGTGCACGATGCAGATTTTGGATGGGGAAGACCCCTTTTCATGGGGCCCGCCAGAGTCTTCTGTGAAGGAAACGCGTATCTACTGCGGAGCCCTGTTCATGATGGGAGCTTATCCCTGTTTATTTGCTTGGAGATGGAGCACATGCCACTCTTTGAAAAGTGCCTCTACGATTTCTAGGACGATTCTATATATTGAACTTTCACTGTCCTCTCCTTTATTGCTCTTCGAACTTTAATATAGCTTTCTGCGATCGTGTTCGCATTGAATGTCTGGTTTTAAGATGATGATTTCTGTTGACAGTTAATGGCGAGACGTCTCGTGTTATTTGAAAATCTTTTTTCTCCGTAATATATTGGTTGAAATTATCATTATGCCCCTCTTAATATATACCTATGTTTTTATTCATTCAAACCTGTAATCATGCGGATAGATCATAAGGATTGATTGTTTAATTTTCTTCCTGATGGGATTAGAGAATTAGCTAATGAATTAATGATAGCTCTCTGATTTATCTATAAATAATAACATGTATGTTCCATTTATGTCTACTAATAGACACAGATAAAAAAAAAATTCAGAATTTTTTATTATTATTTTGAAATTGTGTTGCTATTACATTAAGAATTATTTGGAGTTGAGCAAAAATAACTATAGGTATTTGTAATTTAAATTTTTGTTGTTATGTATATTTAAATAAAATGCTTGTGTATATCTATCAATCTATCTGAAAGGATTTCTATAGAATTTAATTTAGACCTTACAAAACTCTATCGAACATAGGTAGACTATTTTGCTCGAAGACTCTTTACTAAGTATTTAGGGTTTCATTTTCTAGTGTGTAAATTTAATAGTCTTCATCTCATAATTAAACAATTTTTGATGGTCAACTCCAAACTATCACGTTGCTTTCAAGTCTAAAGCCAAAAACACTATTTTAACTTAGATTTTAGAACAAAGCCCCGTATAAAAGTGAATTAGTCTAAACCAATTTATGAGACACCGCATGGTGTATATAAAAAAACAAAACATGTAAATTACCAACACCTTTTGTTTTTCTAGAATACAATAATATAATTTATTCCAGGTATGATGCATATGGTGATTTTATTTATTTATTTTGGTAATTAGTTCCCTATCTATAATATTTTTGAGCAATTAAAAGTCGTAATTATCGTATAACTAGATATCGATTCTTTTATTTTTTTTCCCACTTTACTTATCTTGTCATATATTTTATATTTGAAAAACCAAAATAATCAAACAATATCTTTAATAAAAGACAAAAAGACCCCAAGACCTTCACATCAAAACCTCTAAAAAAATCCAACTAAAAAATCGATGAAATAATTTATATTTTTATTAATAAAAAAATCGCAGAAATATATGGTTTTAACAGGTCATTCAATTCAGTTTTTATTTAACCTAAAATATATCCGTAAGAACTTAGAACTAAAAAATTTGTTTCTCATGATCTAGTTTCGAGTTTTATGATTATTAATACTATAACTATTAATAATTTATATAATCATTAATTTTAGGATTTGTGAAATTAATTATGGTGTACACAAATTAATCTGTACACCAACATTCAAAAATAAAAAGAGCTGATTATATATATATTTTTTAATTCAAAATAAACTGAACCAACCTATGGTTATGGGTAAGGGTTCCCCCAAGCTTAAGAAACAGGGGTCATTCAACAAAACTGGAGATTTTTCGAGGTGAAATAAAAAATCGAAATGGAATAAGATGGGAGGCGTGTCTTCTGACCATTGGTTTGTGTCCGACGATACATGAACAACAGGTAAGATAAAATCCGTGGCAAAGCCAACCCTGTGAACTGTGAAGAACATAAAAAAATATCAGAACTCAACCTCTCCACACCCCCTTTTATCCTCTCTCTCTCTTCTCTCTCTCTCTCTCTGTGTAAAAGATGGCTTCGACGACTGCTGTAACTGCTCAGGTCACCAACCTCAACGGGCTATGCGACTGGAAAAGGCCTTTCTCTGCTTCACTTCCTTTGGGTAACTTCACTTCCTCTCTTTGTCTTCAATTGCGCTTTGTTTGGTTCCTGAATAACAAATGGAACATTTTTAAGAGAAAAGCTTGGACATTCCTCTCTTTAGTTTCCATCCAAGTGATACTGTTCACGGGTTTATTATTTTACTTTTTTGCTGTTAATTTAGGGGTGTGGTATTTATGATAAAAAGATGTCAAATTTGAAGTGTTATAGACTTTAAATGCTGTTGGTATTTTGTCAATTTTAATTGCAATTGTTGAAGTGATTGGATTAGTTCGAAGAATGGGGCGTTGGGTCCGAGCTGGATAATTCTGTAATATATTTTTAGAGTGGCTACTTGTTGTACATTTTAAGGTCTATGCCCTTTGTTATACTTTGTAGAAAGGTGGCTTTTGAGTTACTATTTTGTTGTTGTGGGATGATAAAGCTAACCCTCATAACAGAGAAAAAAAGGTTTTTATTTCTTTATTTATTTGTCGCAGAAATTGACTATAATAAAAGATTTAATCCATGACTAGGCAAACGTATTCGTAACTGGTGGAAATAACTCAATGCATCTGTCTATTAGTTGATATTTGGTAATGATTATGATACGAAATAGCTGTTCAAGCTGTTGTTAAATAAGATTGAGAGGAAACAGATAAACCCAAAAGAGAAGGATGAGAACAGGAAAAAGGAAATGAAAATGGGAGTTGTATATGCATCATTATTGTTTAAGCCATCAAATTTCTTAACCAATATTTTGACTTAGAGTTTCAAACGGATCAAACTCTGTTAGTATTTTCTTATTATGTCTGTTGCTTTCTGGGAACCGAAGATCCATCTTAGTTTGTTTCCTTTCAAAACTTTGTTTGCTTGCACGCGTTCCGCTTATGCCTGTGCTAGTCATCAAATATGTGGATTTACCCCCCTCCCCATCCTTTCTGGCTCTTAAGTTCATTGGAAATATAATTGCATTGTTATGGAAGTTTCCCTTGTAAAAATTATATGTACCTTCTGAACTATGAGTTACCTCCTTGTGATTGTAGTAGTTGGCTTTTAAAGGATTTTACTATCTAATTCTTTGTGTTTATGCCATTATGTTTATGGGCTCCTAAAGTATACATCTCCATTGCACTCTCTTGTGCTTCTGTCTTCAATACTATGTTGCCTAGGGAGAAGTTAAAAAGAAAAAAAGAGGGTCTTAAGCGTATCATTTATTGTTTGGCTGTCTAGACATGTTGAATTGGGAGTGTTGTTGGCTATTGGTGATATTGGAATATAATTAAAATTAGTATCAACAACCCCATGTCATTTTAAGGGCTGAGATCATTAAATTTTTGTATTGAGGTGGTTAGTAACTAATTGATTTTTTATGCTTGTTTCCGTGCTATATTGCATTTACTGCGGGTTGAATTTGCAGGAAAACATTATGGGTTGGACATCATCCTTTCAAAATTATGTTCCTTTTACTTGGCTTACACTGGTTTCTCTGAAAATGTTTGGCTGGATGCTTGCCCATTCTTTATATCTAATGTTGAATTTCTTGTGACTGTCTTCTACCACTGCTTTTCAGGTAACCTGAATTTAAATGCAAATGTTGTTGGTAAGCAGCTGTTGTCTTGGTCTGGCAGTCAGAAATCTGAGCGTAATTACAGATCTTTCCGTGTGACTAGTTTATTTGGAGGGAAAAAGGAGAATAGCGAGAAGAGTGATGATGCACCTTCAAAGGTAACCTGTGAACCTTCTTCTTCTAATCTGTGTTATGTGTTGAACTTAAGTGTCTTCTATATAATTAGATGATAATTGCATCAATCTGATTGAGTTTGCTGTGCTTACATTGTGGTTATGGCGATAATATTTTTTCTTTATTTATACTCTAATATTTCCCTATTTTTTAATCTAAATAGAATTCTTTTTATTTTTTTATTTCAATTCTCTAGGCTTAACATTTTATTTGTTGAAGTCTAGGGGCAGTTTATAAAAATAATCTATTTTTATTTGTTGATGGGAAATGAAGACTTTTGAGAACAAATATTGAAACAGGAAGAAAAAGGGAAAATAAACCAGATTCATTTTTCAATCAACAGTGCTACATGAAATTGCTGATGCTACTTTTTCGGCAAGAACAACCTTTTCTATTGTGATATTTTTGGCTTGGAAAGATGGACTGAGATCCTTACCTTTGACACCAGCTCCCTGTTTGGCTTTAGGCAGGGATATTTGGAAACATGCAGAACTTATACGAGACTGTAAAAAAGGCACAAATGGTTGTCCAAGTTGAGGCAGTTCGGGTGCAGAAAGAACTTGCTTCGTATGGATTACATATTAAATCAATCTTATCTGAATCTTTAATTTTGACGCCTCTGGAATCCTCAATTATCTTCCTTTTGTTTATTGTTTGCAGAGCAGAGTTTGATGGTTACTGTGAAGGTGAGCTAATCAAGGTATGCTATTCTCTCTATGCACGTGTCCAAAGTGGGCGTGTGTGATCTTACTATTTTAGTTTTGGTGGGATGAAGAGATTTAAAAGCACCATTCGGTTCCCTTTGGGTGATTCATCACATAAACCGTCAAGTATACAAAGAAATGAAGTTCATTGAAAACAAAAGGCAGTTATTTTACATTTTCCAGCTACATGAACAGCTTAATGTGTTGTTGTGTGCTTGATGCTCTTATATCAGGAGTGACTTTTTCTTGTTGTTGCTGTTGAGAAAGCCTAGGATTGTGTTTTAATGATTCATCACATAAAATGGTCAAGCATACAAAGAAATGAAGTTCATTGAAAACAAAAGGCAGTTATTTTACATTTTCCAGCTACATGAACAGCTTAATGTGTTGTTGTGTGCTTGATGCTCTTATATCAGGAGTGACTTTTTCTTGTTGTTGCTGTTGAGAAAGCCTAGGATTGTGTTTTAATGGTTGGAGTGAAGGCTACATAACTGTCAATAATGTAAAGCATTAACTGCACCTCCATTGGGTTTCATGGAAGTTTTGAACTGTGATTTAGGTAACACTAACTGGGAACCAACAACCTGTACGGACAGAAATAACTGAAGCTGCAATGGAATTAGGTGCAGAAGTGAGTACACTAGCTGCTTGATTTTATATCTTCTTTTGCTAAATCACAGAATGATGCTACCATTCATAAATATTTTTATCAGTTCTTTCTCATTGAAGTCAATGAGTGTATCTGCTCTCTCTGTATGATTAACTTGTTTACGGTTATATGCAGAAACTTTCACTTTTAGTTACGGAGGCATACAAGGATGCACACCAAAAAAGTGTCCTGGTAGAACCTTTGATTCTCTTCATCGTGAAAAACCCTTCCATTTTTATTATTGAGATAACATCTGGACCTCATTGCTTTCTCAGGCCATGAAAGAAAGGATGAATGATCTTGCCCAAAGCCTAGGAATGCCACCGGGACTCGGCGAGGGGTTAAAGTGAAGGTGTATTCCTCTCACAGGTGTCCAACATGCGCATCAATTTTGTAACTGGACTTGGTAGAGATGCTTTTGGTACCATGACTGGAAATTTGTTATCTGTTTATCCTAATAACTATTTAGATTCCAAAGAAAGTATTTTGAAATTTGTGATCTTTGTTGTTATACCATTCAATAATAATTGGTTGTTAAACTGAATCAGCTAGTCAGTAAAAAACTACATCCCCCACAAAGGAAAGAGCAAAACATCATGTATTAGTGGAATGTAGGCAGTGCAGGAATGATACATTTTGGTAAACTCTGTTCCTCTCTTTAAGACTTTAGTAAGAATTACCAAACGTTTTAAATGCTTTTGCTCTTTCTTTTTTTTGAGAGTGTTTTATAATTTTACACAGATTTTCTCTTTCAAAGTTATCTTGTCAATATTGGCTAGAACCTGTGAAATTACCATCTGGGCCATTCATGAAGTAGATGCTTGTCTGGGAAAGGATACCCATTAACCTGGTAGAAAGCCTGAAGTATAATCATGTATAAGGTGACATGCATGATAAAATCTTTCGTCAACTGACATGTTTAGTTACCGTAAGCATTAGTGCAATTTTTATTTCTCAGAAAAACCTTCAAATTCTTCTGCTTGCACTGAAGATTTTGTAGATGGTTTGTCATTTGATTGAATGACCCATCTGGAATGACAAGTAAATTCGTCTATGAAACAGAATAGAACATGCTGCCTTAAAATATAGTATCTTTGAATGGATGAACCCTACTCCAGCTCCTTCACCCATCAACTGATTTATGATGGATTGCTCCACATATCAATTGCTCTCCCACCTTTTCCATTGTTCCAGTATGTCAATATTTGGGTAGTTCTTTCCCACTTAAGAATGATCTGAAAAGAATGAAAGCTCTTTCTGGTTGAAATAATGGAACTTCATGACCTGCTCCTCTCACAGTTGCAAAGGTCAGCCCCTTGTAAACTTCTGTCCATCCTCCAACCTGTATCATCGGTTAAACTGTCATTTGTTTTTCAAGCTCCCTTTGTTGCTAAAATCCTCACTTGGAAGAAAAGTTAAACTATGCTGAAACACGTTGCGCTTTACCTGGTCGCCTGAGTACCAAGGATACCATCTAGTTTTAACAGGGAGATCGAGGTGACCAATGGAAAACCTAGTGGCAGTCACCGGAACCACTGAATCTGTGTCGCCGCTGCATCAAAAGAAAAACAAAGTCATTTAAGTATTTTATTTTTTGAAAGGGTTCAGGTCTTCCAAAGAATCATGCATTAAATACCCCTCTGTTTTACAGTAAAAAATCAATAGTTAGTTATTTATGAAATTTGAAACCTTTCACCTCTAGAACAACTGCCTATCTCTCTGTTTAATAGTGATAATTAACAACATAATTAACCAATGATATGAAAATTGTCAACGGGAACACAAAAAAGTTACCTGAAAACCCAGATTCTTAAACCAGCCGCCACCAGCTCCTTGTATATGGGTAACATGGAAGATTCAGAATCCTTCCAGTTCTTATTAAGCACGTCGCTGCCAAATAAAAAAATATCATCACGCTATCAGATCAAAGAAGCAAATCATCCTGCCTCGATCGCCATTTTTTACAAGTTCGATGTTACCTGCAAGCAGTCCATTTATAAGGAATTCCGGTAACGTTGGCATGCATTGCCGTCTGCACTTCAGGCCGATTATAGTATTTTTCTGCATAATTCTCAGTGCATGGATCATAACCAGAAATCCTTCTACGCAGCAGAGAATTTTTCAGCCTCATAGTAGTATTTGGAAGCTGCATGCAAGATGGAGTGTATATGCTGTACGGATCAATATTCCCAAACTCATGGTATATTGCATAGCTCACAGCATCGTCGCATTTTTTAGAGGGTCTGTCATCTGTGAAATTGCAATTATCACGAATCGCTCGGTAAGTCTGGTCCGATATCATTGAATGTGTCCACCAGAATGCGATAGTTCCAATGCTATCGTAGTAGTTATCTGTGACTGCATTTCCTACCTGTAAGAACATTTCACTTGAATTTTCAACCAACTTTTTCTGTCATGCAATATCTGTCCAATCTGCAAATATGTTTTACTCACAATGAATCCCTTAAGATTGATGATGGGACGTGGATACGCTTTATTATAATCATGGATTTTCTTCGCCAACTGGGGGACATAATGCCCTAAGTACGAGAAAACAAGATTATATGATCATCCCCATCTCTGTAAGAACCGACCCTTTTTCTATTAATTTTCTTTAATATATTGCTGCTTAAATACGTACCTGCATAACTTTCACCAGCAATGTAGAATTCTCTATATTTGTATTGAGGAAATCTTGACATCCATCTAATGAGAAACACCAGAGCATCCTGAGCTGTGTCACAGAAGAGGATCTTAATTATGATTCCACGAGCATGCATGATCAATGCCATTCATGTAATTGTTAGGTGATACAGATATATACATACATATACATATATATATATATATATATATATATATATATATACATACCTGTTCTTTTGTCCCCAGAATCTTCAAGGTTAGAGCTTGTGTTTGTGTATGAGAATCCCACACCAGCTGGTGATTCCAGGAACAAAATATTTGCTTCTGTGAGCATATAAAGGAGACGTAATTTCAGCATTAGAAAAATTAAAGAGAAATTCTTTAACAAAATAAACAATGTATTTTTTTTCTTATTTTTAATTACCTCTATTCCATGAATATCTGTTCATATATAGAGATGAACCGGTTCTGTTTATCCGAAATGGCCCGATTTCTTCCGATGCTCCATATGCCACAGATGAACAACCTGGTCCTGCACACACACACACAAGTACATATGATTAAATCTTGCACCAATGTAATTCATTATATTTGCCTATACTTGATTGGAAATTCATTAACCGTAATGTATCTGTCTTTATACACAATCAGTATCTTAGTTGTGCTTAAAGTATTACGAAAAAGTGGTAATTACTAATATTTATAAAAAACTATAGCTATATATACTAGTGATCTTGATATTTTTTATTTTCCTAACACAGACTATTAATTATATTTCATTCAAATTAAAAATTACCATATAAAAGTTATATTTTTAATTCAAAAATAATCTTTATGTTAGATTTGATTTGTAATAAAAATTAAATGTATAACATTAACTAAATATGAAAATATTTTCATATTTAGTTAATGTTATAAATTTTCATATCCATGTAAAGACTAGAATTATTTGTTTACATTAATGTAAACAAATAATTCTAGTCTTTTACATGGATAAAAAATGCTTGCATATATCGAATTTTTTTTCTATATATATATATATATATATATTCCAGTTTATCAGAAAACTATATTACTTTCACATTTTTTATACGAGAAATTGTTTGTGACGTAAATTTGACTGTATGTTGTAATGAGCTAATTATGCAATTGATAGAAAATGGACAACGTTACTTTATTTTATATCTTGCTCTCTTGCATGTCTCATGCCCCCATTATCACTGCACGAGAGGTACCCACGTTATTATTGTTCTTCCTTGTGCTTTGTTTTGATCTGAAAATTTTCAAATCCCTCCTCCATTTCTGGGTCACCAAAATCATAATCATGTTGACCGTTTTCTTCTTCTGGATGCGCGTGCTTCGAAGAATGAAGGGAGCACTGCTATATATATAGACTAATAATTGCCACAAGCTTCTATATATCTCTTTATTCCTTCTCTTTCTTCGGTCAACTCAAAGTAGCAAGACAAAAACGCTAGCTAGCTAGAGCAGCATCTTTTTTCTTGGGATGACAAGGGAAACGAAGGACAGTTTACCAGTGTGTGCTTCGATGCAGTGTGGTAGTTTCTTTTTACGTTAAAAAACTAGAAAAAATACTATAAAACCTGTTTTTAATAGTGGTGTTTTGTGTGCTGTAACATTAAGAAGAAGAAGAAGAAGAAGAAGAAGAAGAAGAAGAAGAAGAAGAAAATCCTATCACACCCACCCTATCCACATCGATCTCAAGCAAAAAAAATAAATAGATGATTCACTTTCTTGGCCCTTTTGTCTTTTCATTTGCTAAATTATGAATCCCAAAAAACAAAAGAAATTAAGTGACCGGAGAAATCATGGAGTTTAGCCCTTTTAAGGTATTTGGGGTGCTGTCCTAATGGTGGAGTAAGAGGAATAAAACCCTAAAAAGATGCAGACAGAGAGAGATCAGATGACGAGAGCTCATGTGGTTTATTTTGTTGGGTTCTGGTTGTGCCTAATAGACAACTAGTCGTTCTCACTTTCTTTCTGATTCGATAATCGTCATCAAATTTTAGAAGTAGACAATTGAAAACCCGATGGATTCAGCTTAAACTCAACCGTATAGACCAAGCATTTGCTTATGGAAATATTTAAGAAATGCAGTTGAAATCTCCTCTGATTTTGATCCTGTCAAAATTATCTTCCTCATTTCCTAGCTACGATGGCAACTTAAATTTTTGCTGCATGTATATATAACCCAATTGGAATAGTTCAAGTCGAGATGATAGCAAATTAAGAAAACATACAAGGTACTTTCAATAATAGATAGTATGAATTTGGTTAAACTGACCTCCATTGAGCCAAAGAACAAGAGGTTTCCTGTCAGGAATCGTTGTAGCTTCTGTCAACCAGTAAAAGAGTGCACGCCCATCTTTCTCATTGACAGTAACATAGCCTGAAAACTGTGAAAATGTGACCGGTGGCTGACCGGGGAGAGCTGAGATTCGATCTAGTTCTTGCTGCTCGGTCAAAGCGAGAAGGGCTGTGGCGAGTGATGATACGAGCAGCAGGGACAAGATCAAGAGATGCGTGGTTCTGCTTTGAACTGCCATTGATTGCACCTTCCACAGAATGATCGAGAAGGGCTCCCCTCTTTCTTTCAAGAAATATGAAATAGTAGCAGAAACTTAATTTTGCTATGAATTATAGATCCTGTGAGATGTTATACATAGAACTGAGTGAAGGTTTTGATAGAACTTCAATTTAATGTTGCTGCTTTACTACACTAGCTAGCAGTGCAGGTTGAGGAGCTAAGTGGACCTCCCTCCTCTCTCTCTCTCTCTCTCTCATGAGATTTTAGAGAGAGAAAGAGACAGAGAAGGAAGTGGGTGTCTGGAAGGCAAAGATGGACCCATGATCAGAGGAACCACCCTGCCAGAAGAGGGATCGTCATTAATGCATCACCAGTCCCTCTCTCTGTCTGAGCTGTACACGTACTTGGACCTCAACAAGATCATCTCACCATCAAGAATGCTGATATTGGATCTGAGCATTTCAAAACAAGATCGAAGATGGGTTTTTATCATAAAGTCAACAACCTAATCATGTGATGAAACATTGAACTATCCTTTTATCACATAATCATAAGCAGCATGTTAATTGTATCAGCTAAGCTAATTTATTTTATGGAAAAACAATGTCAGGTTAGGTCAATGATAGGGGCTGCAAGGAACCGATCGATAACACTTATGTATAAGGAGGAATTATAAACAACAATGCCATCACATAGACTAGATGATTCTATCGTGAATATAGATGTGTGAACTAGCAGTTTAACCTGTTTTGTAATAAAAAAAATGTATTCTTCATATCTAATTGATGAAAAGATCCATTTTGAGTGATGACAAATGATAAAATAGTATATGTTCTTGCTAGTTTCACCAGGTCTAATTATGACCAGGGTCTTAGGTTTGAGAATTTAACAAGATTTTTTTTATTGTTATTATAAAGTGATTTTTATAATTCTTTTTATTTTTTATCTTGTTATTTTAATATAATAATTCAGTGAGCTTGATAGACTCTAAATACTATGGTTACATATTTGTCAAGATAAGCTTCCAAGTAGTACACAACATATACTTTCTCCCTTTCACTATCCGCTCGTGGTTCTAATTGTTAGAAAATAATATAAATTATATTATGGGGTCTTATATATAACCTTAAACTCTTAAGTGAGATAATTCTTAACATGGTATCAGAGCCTTGTTGACCAAGCGGTTACGAGTTCGAATCTCATCACCCCCATTTTATTTGATAAAAATCAAGCACAATGTAGTGTGGGTTTATGCAAGTTTAAAACCCAAAGTGTTTTCAGTTGAGGGAGAGTGCTATAGAATAACATAAATTATATTATGGGATATTAACTATAAATTTAATTTTTTAGATAAAATAATTCATTAACTGAAAGGCATACAAAATAAAAACTCGAAAGGATCAATGGCTTTGGGGCTTGGCTCTGGTCAGCCTCTAATGGCCTGTTTGTTTGGTTCCTTGAATATGGAATAAAGCAAAGGGTGGTAGCTGGCTAGCTAACAGGTCTGGCAAAATTGGGATTTTATATAACAATAAAAACAGTTCCCTATCATCGTACTTCTTTCTATTAAGAGAAATTAAAACCTTTTAATGTTTTCAGCTGATTAAATTGTTATAAGTAAACAATAAAGGCAAAATTACCCACTACCAATTATGGTATAACTAGATTTAATAAGTCAAAACCTACCAATTATATATATAAAGAAGAATCGTCTCATGGGATTAAACTGGGACTCGATTATTTAATGATTAATGGTGAGATTAGTAGGGCTTAAGTGGTTGACCAACCCTCTCAATCATCTTATATAGGATCTGTAGTACAAAATGCAAGGAGTAGTTAATATATGCTCACCAAAAAAATCATCTTTCCATATCCACTACAATAACGACAGATTAATTATTATTTGCAGCTGATTCTCATAAAATTCATTTGGTATGATCTAGTGGTCAGTGTAATTTGTTCATCAAGCAGTCAAATTTAACTTTTTTTTTCTTATGCGAGAAAACTCCATCCTAAAAATATATATTTTGTGAGCCCAGATAACAGAGTAGAATCCCAGTTGTTCCGGACTCTTATAAAGTGTATACATCCTCACTTAAACTCGATATCTGCTATGTAAATTGTAAGCTCTCTGTCATCATGTCATGTCTCTCTGAGACTTTTCTTTTCTTTCGTGTACATGGTTTGCATTAACCAAATGTGACCATTGAGTTTGTGAAGAAGGACTGCCAAATTAATTGGGATCAATTATAAATATTTTTATTCATTCCATTAGGAAGAAAATTCTCAGGAAAAGAAAAGAACTCCTTGAAATTTATTATGAATGAGCTTGATCTCAAGTTGATGAGTTCTCTTCATGGTTTGGCTTCTGAAACGGGTTGCTTGCATTTTAAATAAAACTCTTCATGTGAGATGAGATTCTGCCCATGATTTCCGAGATGTGTTCCTCCCTCTTCACTGGTTTTTATATATTATTTCACACATGCATGCCTTAGGTTATGTGAACGCAAGTGTGCAAATTTATTTCTGGTCTGCGGAAGAACATTGAATAAAAAAACCTGAAAACCTTTTTAAAGTGCTTATTTGTTATTACCAAATATATATATAAAAAGTTTTGGTGGTTTTTAATTTCACCATTCAATTCAAATTGATGATATAATGTTTTCTAATTTAATCCTCTTTGTTTTGATTTCTAATTTTCTTGATCTTTTTGCAAAAGTTATTATTCTTTTTAATTTCACCCTTTATTTACAACATTGTTTTTATTTTTAAGTTAGTCTTTATCCTTATTATTTTAATTACTATTTTTTAAAACCTTCTATATAATTAAAATTATTATTTTTTAATAATTAATTTCTTAGAGATTGAATTTCATAGTTTTTTTAGATTGCATACTTGAAGTCTAGTGTCTCGGTTCACGATTTTTTTTTTTGTGAAGTTATTTTAATCACATATTCTATAAATTTAACATAATATTCTAGATTGACTCAGTTTCTAACTAACGCGATTACAAGTTTATCATGATTGATTTTTCATATATATTTTATTTACCTATTTAAACACCTGAATAGCCCCACAAAGCGCTAATTAACTCCTATGTTTAGTAGTGTGTATATATATATATATAATACCAATTAGCTAGCGTAAGGGTGTTCGATTTGTTCCTGATGAGCAGTGATTTGCAGCCATTGCACTGCCTGGAAGCTCCCCTACAATGTGAGAATATTCTTCCCACAACCAATTATGATGAATAATATTCATTTTGCTGATCAGTGCATGGCATGCACGCATCAGACTCTGAACAAACTAAGACAAGAAAACAGTATCAAATTCATGCCATTAAATTCCCAGCTATCCACCTCTCACTTGCCCTACCCATTAACGCCATGCATGTTCCTCTGATGATTTTGACCTGCTGCAAACTGGATCTTGTGTGTATGTGTGTGTGTGTAGAGAGAGAGAGAGGGAGAGGGAGGGAGGGCAGACAGGAACCAGATGTGTAGGGTTGCATTTAAAGTGCTTGCGTGTTTGTAAGGACTGACAAATAAAGAAACAAACTAAACAAATGAAGGGAAGAGATCCCAGTTCATCTGCTAATTAATATATAAGAGACTGACAATTCGTTCTAGAGGCAATTCCTAATGCCTGTGGACCGTGATGGAAAATAAATAGGCAAGTAAGAAAATAAGGCTCGCTCATGGCAAGTGGGCGATTGAAATTGTTAAATAAACCAACTACTTCTCTGATATAGAATCACACCTTTTCAATTCCAGTAGTTAGCTTATATATATATAGAATCACAATTTTTGTTTTTATGACCAGGGTGTTCGGACCAGAGTTACGCACACCACGACTATATTCCGGATCACTTGAATACCTTGCAAACCCAAATGAGCGAGATAAGACACCCTAGAGGATGACAGACGTACCACACAAGGAAAGACCTAAATGGACATGAGAGGAGGAGCCTTCAAACCCACTCTCACTGAGATTCGAACCGAAATTGAACGGAGGGTGCGCCATGCACCGCTAGGCCACAACATTGCAGGTAATATATATATATATATATATATATATATATATATATATATTGTATCCTTTTTTTATGATCGGGTGTCCGTGTCACTACGCGTACCTCGACTATTTTCCGGGCTCAGTTGAACACCTTGCAAGCCCAAAGGAGCATGTAAGACACCACGAGGATGACAGGAATACTATGCAAGGATAGACCGGGATCAAGAGAGAGTACCCTCTCCAACTCTCACTGCCACTGAAAATCGAACCTAGGTTCGTGTTGTGAAGGAGAGGGGACTCTCCCATGCACTTGTTGGTTATATATATTGTATCCTTGGATATATGGGTGGTAATTGTACTATCCTGTGAAGTTGAATCCCAGAGGAGATTCTCGCACATGACTTGCTTAAAAACAGAATGAGGAATTATCTACGATCAATACGGGAAATCAATGTGATCCTCACAGATTATATATATATATATATATATATATATATATAACATTTTTAGTACATTTTAATGTTTCATCCCCCCTGAAACTTACGGTCACGGAGCATTTTTTATTATTATTTCACTTCAGAAGTTTGGTTTGTATCAATTAATTGATTAACTTTTATTATTAGGTATATAAACACAAGGAGTTTGATATAAAAATTCTCAAAGTTTATATTATTTTTTTTTAGAGGAGATTCTTTTTTTTGAAAATATGAGTGAATTTTTGAGGTGATAATTGAAAACAGCCTTTTCTGTATCGGCTTGCTAATTTTTTTGTATAGCAACGTCCTTCTGACAGTGATAATCGTCAAAATAGTATCAAGGTCGACATTGTTTCTGCGGTTTTGTTATAATTTTTTATATAGTTTAATGTGATGATATTAAAAACATATTTTAAAATATATATATATTATTTTAATATATTCTTAAATAATAATTGTTTTTTTTAATAAAAAAAAATCAATCCTGTAATATCAAATATCATCCTAGTCTTGTTATTCTTCCTAGCATAAAGTCCATCAACCTTGGACTTTGAAACGTACTATAATCGTGCTCGAAAAACAATGTCTTGTCAGTCTGGCCTGTTGGACAACCAAGCCCAAACTCCTGTAACATGGTGGGCTCTGATAAAATACAGACTTGATTTTGGGCCCGAGGTGCAGGCCCATTCTGTACAAGACTCTGAGCTACAGATGGCGTGATGGCAGGCTTTCATGAAGCAAATCATCCAAGTTTTAATGCTTAAAAAAACTATGACTCTCTTGCTTGTTTAAGAATATATAGTAATGTTTGGTTTATAATATCCTTTTTTGTAAAGAATATATTTATATAATATTATTTATGATATTAAAACATTAACAAATCTAAAATAAATAATTTTAAACAAAAAAAATTAATTTCTTAATAGATATAATTTGAAAGGCAATTACAACGATACTTTTAAATTCCAAGATTTTCTCTACCATATAAGCAGACAAATACATTATTCAACGCATTTTTAGTATCATTCTATAAAAAGTAATAAGCATTTCATAGAAAGTAAAAAATAAATTCACTACACATTTTTTGTATTTCTTGTTTTTTTCTTAATATTTCGTTAAAATTTAAAATTTATGAGTTTTTTAGTGACGGTATCTTAGATAGGGTTTAATTACTATTACTATCTTGCTATAAAAATAAAATGCAATTTAAAATTACGCAATTTACACAACAAAACTGTCAAAATAAAAGGCTGCTTGGGAGTGTTGTTAAAATAATATTTTAAAATGATTTTTATGTTGAAATATATAAATATATTTTTTATTTTTTTAAAAATTATTTTTAACATAGAAATACCAAAATATATTTATTTAAAATAAAAAAATTAATTTTTTAAAAAACAAACGCGGTCCTAGAAGGTACGGAAAGGCCAGTCAGAGGTGGTGGCGTGACCGAGTTTTCTTCGACGTCCAACTAGCCTAGTCAACCCCTCCCACCACAAAAAAAATTAAATTAAATTAATTAACCGAAAAAAACCCTACCATATAAATAACCGAACATTCACAAATCCAGAGGTTAATTTTAATTTTAATTTTTCGTGAGTTGCACTGCTTCTTTCCTTTTGCTTTTAGGAAATTCTCATTCCCTTTCGAATCCTTTTCTAGAACAGGAAATTAGGTGAGTTATTTCTTTCGATGCCTTCAAATTTAATCGTTTATTTATCCATCCACAGATTCTCTAACAACAATTTCTTGTGCCTCGATCCGTTCTCTAACCCTAAGTTTTTATCTTTACGATTTGCAACAATTTTTATGGTTAATTGGACTAAATTTGGTTTGGTAGCTGCAGGTTTTGGTAAAAAGATTGGAAGATGTTAGAGCAATTGTTAATATTTACTAGAGGAGGATTGATTTTATGGACATGTAAAGAGCTGGGAAATGCGTTGAAGGGATCGCCGATCGATACTTTGATTCGATCTTGTCTGTTGGAGGAACGATCCGGTGCGTCGTCGTATAATTACGATGCGCCTGGTGCTGCATCCTACACGCTTAAATGGACTTTCCATAACGAGCTTGGTCTCGTTTTTGTCGCTGTGTATCAGCGAATTCTCCATTTATTGTACGTGGATGAGCTGTTAGCGATGGTGAAGCGTGATTTTTCGGCGATTTATGATCCGAAGCGTGTGGAGTACTTTGATTTTGATGAGACTTTTAGGCAGCTTAGGAAGGAGGCGGAGGCGAGGGTGGAGGAGTTGAGGAAAGTGAAACTGTTGGGGAATGATGGGCGGAAGCAGCAGGTGGTGAAAAAGGGTAGTGGTGGGTTTGATGGAGGGAATAAAAAAAATAAGAGTGATGCGAAGGAGGCTGATGGTGATGATGGGAAAGGGACGAAGTTGGAGAATGGACACACCAATGGGAATCATATTGTTGTTGGTGAAGGAAATAGAGGGATGGGTCTCGCTAATGGTAAAGAAAATGCGAGATCCAATAATGGGGCTTTTGATGTCAGCAAACTTCAGAAGCTGAAAAGTAAAGGTGTGAAAAAAACTACTGATACTAATGTTGTTGTTAGCAAGGGTTCGAAAGCGGACCCGAAGAAAAAGGTAACAAAGAAGAATAGAGTTTGGGATGATTCACCTAAAGATGCGAAATTGGATTTTACGGATCCTGTGGAGGGGAATGGGAATGGGAATGAGAATGAGAATATGCAAGTTGTGACAGCTGATCAAGGTGAAAGCATGATGGACAAAGAAGAGATAATTAGCAGTGACAGCGAGGAGGATGAAGAAGATGAGGAAGTTGGGAAGGACAGCAAGCCTGATGCTAAGAAGAAGGGATGGTTTTCGTCTATGTTCCAGAGGTAAAACATTGCGTCTAAATCCTTGTCATTCATTGCTGTGATTACCACCAATCCATTAAGTGTATCATTAAGGTACTGGATATAGAGTATCTCATCAAGCTCTATGTTTTCAACATAAAAAAAATGCAGCATCTTGTAACTTTTATTAGTGTTTTTGGTGGCTGAATACTTGAATATAGTGGGTTTGTCATTGTGGCATCTGAGTGAAAGACACCGGCAATAACTATGATCATGGGTTTTTGTAATGTACAGTTAGTTTTTGGGTAATTAGACTTTGATTTGTTAATTGAGCTTCATCACGTCTCTTAGTGTTCTCTGGCATATCCATTATCAGAAAAGTTCAAGCTTATTGTATGTTGTAATGAAGCAAGGTATATGATATGCAGTGCGTAACTGTTCTATTTTTAATTTAACATCTTATGAGTAGTTTCTTTCCTGGGATTGATATGTATGTGAGACTCCATACACTGGGGTGATAGTTTGCCCAGTTGGCATTTTTCCCCTTCACCATGAATCC